>VZRQ01003011.1:530028-548603 GCA_013397975.1 Machaerirhynchus nigripectus | reverse complement strand
ATATGAGGTTTAGTAGTAGTGCCAAGATGAAAACAAGCCAAGCCCATCAGGCAATTTTCAGAACTGTTTTCTACTTTAAATCTATGTTTTCAATTGTTTGCCTCAAGTCTGAAGCTGGAAGCTTATTTTATTCGCTATCTGTATGATGAGGAAATAAAGATGTAATATGAGAAAGTATTTAAGGGATAAATTGATTTTTTTGAATATAGAAAAATATTTTATTAACAACTACAATTAATAAAATATTGTCATGGAAATGGCTATTAAAGATATTAGTGAAAAATTTAATTTTGCAAACTTTTTACAATCCCATTTTTTAATATAGGCAACAACTGTAACAAGACTATTTTCCACAAGTGAATATTTAAGCCAGTAAAATAAGGTTTTTAAAAGTAAAATAAAAATCCATCTACAATATCTTAATTTACTGTTACTTCCTGAGTATTTGCTACAATGTATAAATAATAAAATACATTTCCCATACCATTTGCAGTCTATTTAGCACTTCTAATAACCAAATTACAAAATTCACTTCATAATAATTGCTGATACCTAACAAAAAGACCTCAGAGACCTTCATTTTTTTGTAAATCATTTATTGTCCTGAAGGTATCATTATCTGAAAGCATTTGTAAAATGTGCTTATTAATATTTCTAGGCAGTGATGAACTCGGAGCTAGGAAGGTACAAGATGCACTATCTACATTAATAAATGTGTTTGTTTGGAATGTATTGTGATGAATGTATTTTGACTGAAGTTAACCCTTTAATTTGCATTGATTAGATCGAGTTGGGTAATAGTCTTTACAGTTATCTGGGTTTTTAACACTGCTCCTCCCTTTGAAACTACTCATTTCATGAAAACAAAACTGAAATAAAGAAGAAATTCATTCAGATCTGTCATTATTAAATTTAAACAAACTCATCGCTTCATTTATGTACCAAATGTGTATCACAGTTGGCCTTGTAACATAGAGACAAACTGTTCTGTGACCACATAGAGAGGCCCAGACTCACCAAAGCACCAATTCATAATCAGACCTCAGAGCTGGTTAAATATAATTTGCATCTCAGAGGTTACACATTTGGTCTCTGGGAGAGGAAAAAAAAAAAAAAGATGCAGGCAATGTTGATTTAGCCTCCCTTCAATACTCTCCAGCAGCTGCCTCAGGGAATAGCACTCAGAGGAACATCCCAATATGCCGTGCTTTTTCTCACCATCACATTACTTTCTTGTTAAAGCATAAATGGTTGGTACAGGCAAATTGATTTCAACAAAGGAAAACCATTGTGAACATGAGCTCCAGCATCCAATCCCCCTAAACAGGAACAGAGATTTATTTATAATTCAAAGATGCAGAATTAAATTTTTAATAGCAATTTTCATGATTTTTGGAGTTCCACTGAGAATTCCTCTGATGTCTGGAGGTCTGGCAAACATCCTAATACCATCAATGGTATTCCCCATTTTAATGGGAGTTGGTTCAGCCACTGCAAGCAGAAAGGTGTGAAGAAAAAGAAAAGCCTGTATCTTCCATTTATTGTTTATAGTCACGTCCTTTTATTATTTGTAGAGTCTCTTATGAGAGACTTTCCTTGTGAGATTTGCAGCCACAAGTACATTTGATAAATCAGTTTAGGACTTGTGCAAGCTTATCAAAATCAAACTAAACTTTCAAACCTATTAAAGCTTGCAAAAAGAAAGGTAAGCTGGCAAAACTTAACACCAAGAAGTAAAAAGAGTGACCAGAAAACAGACAGCCAAACAGTAGTGCATGTGTCAGAAGTGCAGCAAAACACGAGAGAGATGATGCATAGCTGTTTGCTTGACTTAAATAACTTCATTTTAAGTTGGAAGACAGACTCTACACCCTTCCTTCTTCCAGTGCTCTAAGCATGTGGAAGTCATCTGTATGATCAAAAACAAGATCATATAAGAGAGTAATTTGTTGGGGTTTATGGGTGGGAACGGGAAAACTGAGGTTCAGAACATAGGTTTCACATTAAATAGTGTGCTTTTAAATCCTGAAAAAACACTTTTTTTTCCCTTCTTTAACTCATTCAGGAACCTGAAATGAGTGCTCAGCTTGTATTGCTGGAAACATTACTAATATTTCAGGTCTGTCTTTAATCACAAAACTAGGCTTGAATACAAAATAAAAAGGACAGCAAGATGCTGAAATTTCAAGTATATCCTGTCTCTAACCAAGGTATGGAATACAGGAAGAAATAGGGTGTTGATGATAAGAAATGGCAGTTTCCTCAGTTAATTGTCTTGTTTTGGCTATAAACAATATCTCACAACCTAAATCAAACTCTTGCTAAAGCAACTCGAGCAAGAGACCAGATTGTCAAAAACGCTGTGCCCCAGTAAGCCGCCCTGAAGTCAATTATTTAGAAAGCTAATTGAGAAATCCAGTACACTATCATGCTTTTGAAAATTCTGATCCAGACAATGTAATAACTGAGGAGATAGCCAAGTACACACAGGTCCTCCTGCTTTTTCTCAAAACTGATACTTCTGCTGTGTTTTGTCTTTTCTTTTAAAAAATAATTTATTGTAGCAGCTATGCAGCTCCTTCATAAAATCAAAACAAAAAAACCTGTGATACGTTCTAACCATTAAGGAACAGTAAGAAAATCAATAAAAATAAAGATGTTACTGTCAGTCTTTAAGGCATTATTATACACTAAAACAAATGTAGATATATGAATAATTCTTAGGGTATATATATGCATAAATACACACGCACATAAACATACACATCAGAAAAGCATAGGGTGCAATTTCCTTCTATATTATTTATGGAAAGATTCTAAAACCAGATTAATTGCATTGTACAAAATGTGATTCTTTCATAAAATATACTGCAGCTGAGATGTGATTATTTCATAAAATATACTGCAGCTGAGAGAAAATGTGTCTGTGTAACATATTTTTTGCCCAAACTGTGAATATTAAAAAAAAAAGTTTACATGTCATCCTGTTCCATCTTTGCATGTACTTGCTCTTTATCTCTAAAGCAGCATACGTTCCATATGAGAGAGGGGGTTGCCATGGTATCTGCACTTTAAAAAATTGAATAGCAGATCTAAAAGAAGCATAAAATCGATTTAACAAGTTGTCATGTAAGTTACCCTGGCCCATAAGGATGAAGTCTACTCACCTATTTCTATATAAAAATGTGTATTTAAAAAAAAAAAAACAAAACCACTAATTGTAATTTTTTTAGTCACAGAACTAAATAAACTCTTGTCATTAGGTTGATTTGATCAACTTACAAATCAGTTGGGCGTGCACGTGGATTTTCAATCCTTATTTTTCCTTTGTCTCTTAAAAAATACAACAAAACACAAAAGCAGTAAAGAAATAACTCTAAGCAGTGATCCTAATACAGAAGATAAAATGCTGACATATAACCTGAGACAAAAATAAACCTGACTTAAAAATTCATTTGTTAACTTCTTACTCATTATAAGGAAAAGATGTTCCAATAAACACCTTGAAAATGGGCACATTTATTTTTCTTTTTTTAACTACTCAGTAGAGAAGGCTTCATAACTCTTATTTTTTGACTTCTTGCAGTCACAGGCACAAAACAATCACTTACATTTCCAGTGCCCAGTCTGCAGGGGAGGTCAGAGAGTTCTTGCCTAGTCTCCCAGGCAAATTAAAGAAACTGTGGTTTTCCTCTGCTGGTTGGTTGGTTGGTTGGTTGGTCGGTTGGTCGGTTGGTTGGTTGGTTTGTTGGGTTTTGTTTGATTTGTTTTGTGTTCCAAAGAAAGAGAAATATGAATGTAAGAGGACAGGTGGAAGATGACAGCTTGTTCCAACACTACATCCTCTCAACTTCCCTGCAGGATAGGTTTCCACCAACTCATTGAGTAATCCCCACCCAGGATCATTACCTCTACCAAACACCCTCCTTGGAGCAGTACAGGCTTTGGGAAAAGGTCTGTATTACCAGCCACTACTAAGAGCCAGTGCCTTTTAATAAATTAACCCCTTCACATGAGCTTTGGTGACATCTCAAATCACAATAGGACACTAGGCATTTTATTTTCATTTTCAATGGCTTCAACTGTTGAAAGTTGCCTGATGAAATCATTCCTGAACCTGGAAATTCTTTCAAGGATTGGATTTGTTCAATGGAATACATAATCCCAGCTATGCTCAAAGAGAATTATGCTGATCTCTTGTGAACCCATACAAAAATCAAAGGCTGCTTCACAGAGAGTTTCCAGAATTTTGTATGCCAAGTTTCCACCTCCGTGGTTTTGCTAAAGTTAGGTCCCAGAACAGAACAGTCCTAAAACACAGCCAAGGTGGATGTTCAAGACAAAGTACCCAAAGAAGCCAAAGACACTGCTCCTGCTGCAAGGTGAGTGTGAAGTCTTATTGACTTGCTCTCCACTACTTTGAATGCAAATTTCATATTGAAATAGGAGATGAAAATGAGTGGAAGTAAGAGAAGCTCTTTGGCTCAAGGATCCCAAATACCTGACATTCTGGATATTTTAGAGCTCAAGGTAAATGCCAGAACTGTCAAATATGGGAAATATGAGTCAGTGTTAGGAAATGCAGGCAGAAACTATGCTAAGAGTAAGAAGGGGACAACCTCTCTACCTGATTATTTACTTATATCCTAGAACTCAGTCATGGCCCATTGTTTGGGTTTGCTCTCTCACAATGAAGTACCTCTAGATTAACAAATTAGCTCCCAAATTTATATTCAGTTCACCTACCTACTGGCATGTAGGAACTGGGATTCTCCCAGACACATCTCTCTATGCCATGACCCACCAGAAGCACTGGAAAGCTCAAAGAGATCCAACGGCTGAACCACAGAACAACCATTACTGCAGGCTCTATCAAAAAGGACAAATGTGCATCTTTTTAGACACAGGCATTACCTGCACAACTCCTCTGTTATTTTCAGAGAGACAGAAACATTTATGTGAAGTTGGGTGAGAAGCTGAGTGATTAGCTTTTTTGGCTTCTTACAACATGCTGAGTAGCACAGATTTATTTATTTTGTTAAGGCAAGCTCATGTTTTCAATACTTTGTGTGGTAAATGAGGGAAGTATAATTAACATCACCTATCTAGAAGACTGCCATACTTACAAAACACCTGAAGTATTCTACTGGATTTAAATCCATTGTCTTAACCAAAGAGCTCCCAGCTTCTGCCTGCACTCTTTAGCTTAATTTATGATATGGAAATACAATCTTGTCCAGTTATGCTCTAGCCAGCAGCAAAACTCACTTGGCTTTTAATCCTAGTACTGCCTGAGTGAGAAAAATGTCTAGCTGGCTAAATAAAGAGTTAAGATCTTTTCATGACCTGAGTTCAGAAAACCGGGTTCATCTCTATGTCTCATAAATGTATGCAAGAGTAAAAATACTTTTCAGACAGAAGAGCCAATTGCATCAATTTTGCTCCCTCCATTTTATGTTTTATGCACTTTACCAGAGACACCAAGATAAAGTTTATGGAACAATTGTATAGAATTCTCTTTTTTTTTAAAGGAAATGTAGAAATGTTACCCAAAACTGTGACTTCAAGAATATCTAAACCAAGCCCTCCCCCACAAACATGGCAAACTCATGATAAAATTTGTAAAAGATGGCAACCCTGACTGACATGGATAAAAGGAATGCATAATTCTAGGGGAAAAGTGCCTTTGCCATAAATGGCATTTCATATTTTAATTTCCATATTATTCTGAGTTTCTTTGGGGTTTTTTATTACTTTGGACTCAACTGTTTATATTAATACCTTCATCTTTCTCCCAGCTCAGAACAATTAATTTTGCATCTAGTAAGGCATTAGGTATTTCCAGTAACTCCATCCAACACAAGTTAGACATAACAGGTTTGTCAGCAAAGGACTGTCCATTTGGCTATTGTAGTATTTCCCTCTTCAAGTCTCTTAGTCTTCACTGCTTCTTAATAACCTAATTAATTTTAGGTCGTGTCATTCCTCACCACCACCCTGCTTCTTCTGCAGGAATAAAACATAAGAGTACCAGCAGAACCACCACAACTAATGTCAGGATTTTCTTCTTAAGATGTTTGATAAATTGTCTAAATATATATATGTTCTTTGAGTTACAGGACTCATTAAAAAATAATCCTTTTTTAAGGCTGAGAACCATAATTAGATCAGGATTCGTGTCTGTCAAGTTGCCTTTTTTATATCACTAGATTAGGAATATAATACATAATACATAATAGACCCCAGGCCTTCTCCAGAGCTACTTTGGGTTGGATCCACAAAGAAGGTAAGGGTAGAATTTATTTCAACTAATCTCTGAGGCCTACAAAGTAGTTATCAACATCTGAACTATACATTTGTTATTTTTTTATAGCCAGTGGTTGAAAAGGCATTTCTGGGATACAGATCACTTGCTCAAAAGGTAGATGCCTCAGCTGGGTGAAAGAAGGGCACCCATGACATGTTCACTGGCTGTAAAGGGATTTTAGATGATTCCCCCAGGTCTGCAAGGACAAATCTGAAGTGAGGTAGAATCAGCCACGTCCCAAGGGCTCAGAAGTGCCTACCTGCAGATCATTTTCCAGACAGTATCCGTAACTGCTTTTGTCTTAAGACAACAGCTAGGTCTATCTTCTAAGTCTAACAGGAATCAAATATGAGATGATCTTTTACATGTATTAATTGGGTTCTGCTGTGGTAAGCCTTCCAACGTACCAGATCAAGCCAACATAAAGTCATCAACTGAAATACTGCATGGGTCCTAATCCTGCTGCTCATTCTAAAGAAAACATGAAATACTTGCGGAAGATAAAATTCATTCAACTTTGTAATAATGTCTGTTTTAGAGAAACAGAGCGTGTATACACATAAATATTTAAATACACACACATATATATATACATACATATATATATCTCCATAAATATGTATCCACATATATGTGAAGTAAGTCAGTAAAGGAACATAATGGGCATAGAATCAAAAGTAGGAAACAGAAGAATTAAGCGCACAAATCTAAGGGACACTGGGAGTGTTAAAGTGCTATGTGGATGCAGACCTCCCCACCTTTAGCTGAAATCCTACCACAAAAGAATTTGATGACATTTTGATTAACTCAAATTTTTTAAAGTAATTTATCCTTAAATATCCTAGTTGCAATTTGCAATAGGCTTTGGTATTTTTGCCCTACTTCCCTGTAGTTTTGATTTTGCATTGCTGGGGTTTTTTCTCACTCTCCCATCTCAGTGTTGTGACTTCTGTCTTATTCTGCATCCTTCTGGCAGGCTGGACAAACAGAAATAACAAGAAAATTTTGAGAGCAAAAAAGAACAATTAAAAATATGTATCACAAGCAATTCCTTTAAACTAGTTCTTGTGAAAATGCTGATTATGCATAACAAGCTCTTTTGTGTAGAAGTATAAGGTCTCATGAACGTCTCCTACACCGGAAAGGAACAAAAGATTACTGAGCTGCTAAAATACCACTGTGAACCTGCTGTTTTGTTCTGAGAGCTACATCCTAATTATAGCATTTTTCTTTTTTTCTTTCTTTAAGAGTCTTTTTTATCGCAGTGCAGACTGGACATAAACATTCCTTTGGATCCTGCGTGTAAATAATGAAAACATAAAAACTATGGATTTTTCCCCTATCAAGCAGGTTAATAGTTTAATTGTATACGGTTATTCTTACATTAAAAGCTGCATACCTGGCAAGCTTTATCGGGTAACAGGGACTTTTAAATGTGCCAATGTTTCTACAGAAGTAACGCGGGTCAATTGCAAAAGGGATAACCATAATGATTAAATCATTAAAATTTTGTCTATGCTTCACAGAGCATAGAGAAAATTAACTTCCCACCAACCTCATTTTTCTGCTGAACATGAAATAATGATTTTCTGCCAGTCTAATTACAAAGCCAACATCTGATCAAGCCGGCATCCAGAGGGGATTATCACATGCACAAGTATTAGACCTCATTACCAGCTTGACTGCAAAATTATTACATCTTGTAATTGGATGGTGAGATTTATATACAGATTGGCTGGGTTCTCTGTAAGATTGTAATTACAAGCTTCGTTGGTTCGCTACTTATCACACGGTGCAGGAGGAGGCAAAAACAAGCAGAGGAAAGACCATTTCATTAAGCCATAACCCTATCAAGGGAGGAGCACTGTAACATCCCTGTATTTATTAGGCCAAACAGAGCTGTTTGCAGAAGGGGAGGCCATTTATTACCGCCTGACAAATGGGATTTCATTTATTTAACCTCGGTGATCTATTTCAGTAAAATGTACAAACGAGCCATCCATTTTATGATTCCGGAGTCAACGCCTCAATTATCTAAAGGCTAACTGACTGTTAAAGCACCCATCTGCTAGGATGAATTCATTGATTTAATTTGCTTCATGTTACTGAATGATTCTTAGCAGACAGGGAGGGGATGGAAGGGGAAGAAGAGAAGGGAAGGAAGGAAGGAAGGGGGCGGCTGGTGGTTTAGGAGAATGCATCAGAGTGATTCAGCACGCCAGTGTCTGTCTGCGTGTCTGCGCGCGCACGCCCCTGGGTTTTTTTTTAATCCTTCAGCACAATAGAAGAAGGAGATCAATAGCAGCTTAAATTTTATGAGACAAGGAGTTAAGTTGTTCAGCTCGAGCCAAAACACCTTTGTTCTACCATAACAAGTAATCTCTGTGGCTGAATTAATATTGACAAGCTGGCTTCTTTGTAGCTAATTTTGTGGGTGCCTGAGCCAATCGGGAGCCTCGCAGTAATAGAGTTGTTATTAGAGTTCATTATAAAAGCTGTGGATCAATGGCTACACTGGGAGGGAGAGGACATGCTGCAGCAGAATGCATATGTATGCTCAAGGAAATTAAGTTCTTTTAATGTCCTTGTAATAATTTATTCTGTAGTTCTCTTTGGCTTAAAAAAAAGTCAGAAACAAAATTAAAAATGTTCCCTTGTGAGGCTTTGAATTTTATCATAACACTGAAACTGATAGGAAGCAAAGCAGGATTTCAGGGGTGGGGAAATTCAGGGAGACCTCGTTACCCAGCTCTGAGTTTTATTAGAACTGGATTTTGTCTGAAAAATACCACCACTCCCATTTTATCCAAATCACGCAGGCTGGTTTGTTGAAAGCTTATGCTGCTATGAGTGTAGCATTGATGTCTTTTAAAACACCTCTTTTCTCCTTCCTCCCTAAACCCTCTGTCTCATTAAATCTGATTTTTACTTTTTTTTCTTTGATGGGGTGTCGTTTTGTAGAAAACATCTTTACACTCAAGGAGAAGAAGTCATAAATAGCATGCTAAAGCTTTTTTCCCATGTTTCTGGGAAGGAATGACCTGTATGCTGTGAGTTAGCACTTTCAGCAAGTTGACAAGGAGTTCACAGAACACAGCTCTTTGTAAAAGGTTGCCTCTTTCAGCTTTAAAAGGGCCCTCCTTGATGTAAGTGTTCCCAGAGTAATAATCCATTTCTCTTGTGGCAGGCACCAGCTCATGCTATAATCTTTCCCACAAGCTCCAAATCAGTACAAGAAAGCTGTTTACTGGACAATTTTCCCTACATCTCAATGTCAAATGATACTGCATTAAAATGTGAGAATAGTACACTCTAAGAAAGGCAGGAGGATCAAAGGGAGCCCTCACAGTGAGTGAGTTGAAACAAATTAGCATCTTTTGGTCATGGTTTCCTAGATATAAAAATATGGCATTTCAGGGCCATAAGTTGTTTGCTTTGCTTCCTCTCCTTTATTTCACTTTAAAAAAATAGCCATTTATTTTTTCAATCTCCCTATGCTTGTCTCTGCCAAAAAAATTGAATCACTTTCAATTGATGCAATTAGATGGGTTAAGTCCCTTGTGTAGACACTGTTGTTTCAATTCCAGCAGATATCATTAAGTCAATATAAGAGACTCTTCCACAAAAATAAGGCCATCAAGTATGAGCACAATTCAGCCTGTTAGGGTTTTTTTTTTCAATTACCACATTTTTCTCAAGAATTGACAAAAACCAATCATTTCCATTTTCTCATTTCTTTTTTTTTTTTTTTTCTCCAGACATCGGTCTTAAAACTTAGATTCCTGCTATTTGGTACAGTAACAGAAAATATTCTGTGAGAGAAAACCAGTGAATGAAAGAAACCTTGCCATCACATTTTCCACCCTCTTTATCTTCCATTTTCTCCTCCCAGCTAGGAGAACGTACCGGCATAGTGTCTGGAAGCAGTGACAGGAATCAATGAGAATGAGGGAAAAGTTCAAAATACAGGCAATGTACGAAGGCAAAAATCTCAGGGAGGACAAATTTTTGTTGTTTAGAAAGTTTTGAATTTGACAATTTCTTTCTTTTTCAGTGACACAAACCCCATGCAGCAGTACAGGCTGGGGGCTGACAGCTGGAAAGCAGCTCTGCAGAGAATGGCCTGGGGCTTCTGGTGAACAACAAGCTCTCCATGAGCCAGGAATGTGCCTGGGGGGACAAGAATGGTATCCACCAGGGGCATTAGGAAGAGCAATGTCATCAGGTTGAGGGAGGTGATTCTGCCCCTCTCCTCATCCCTCGTGAGGTCACATCTGGAGTTCTGTGTCCAGTGCTGAAGGGCAACAAATATGGTTAGGGGACTGGAGCATCTCTGTTACAGGGAAAGGCTGAGGGAGCTGGGCCTGTTCACAGCCTCAGAAAGAGCAGACTGAGAGGGAACCTCATCAATATCGAAGTATCTGAAGGACGAGGATGGAGGATGGAGCCAGGGTCTTCTTGGTGGTGCCCAACAATAGGTCAAGAGGCAATGGGTAGAAAGTGAAGCACAGGAAATTCCATCTGAATATAAGGAAGAACTTCTTTACTGTGCTGGTGACTCTGAACTGGAACAGTTTGCCCAGAGAGGTTGTGGAGTCTCTGGAGATACTCAAGAACCATCTGGACACAATCCTGTGCCATTTGTTCTAGGATGGCCCTGCTTGAACAGAGCGGTTGGACCAGATGACCCCCTGTGGTCCCTTCCAACCTTACCTATCCTGTACTTCTGTGATAATAAGCTTAAATTTCAGAATCTGAACTGGATATACCTTGACTGGAATTTCGCTTTGAAAAAGGCTGAAAGAGGAAGCAAGTTTGACATACTCCCTTTTTCCCCAGTTCAAATAAATAATTTTGCCAGTCACCCTCTGTTGGTTTCCTCTTCTCTTCATGACAGCTTATTTCTAATAGTGAAAGGATGTCAAAAGAAACCTATCTTTGATTTTTACGGCTTGTCATGCTGTTCTCTGACATTCAGATGACCCCCTGGATCCTTCTGAGGGATCCTTCTGAACCTCAGTCTTGAGATTTCATTGTTCTTTGGTGTTCCTTATTTGTCCAGTATGGAAAGCCTTTAAGGGAAGCTTTTAAGAGAAAAAAGAAAATTGGTAAATATATCTCAGACATCAAAAGGAGTTTCCATAGAAATAAAATTATTGCAAAATGAGTAAGATCCTTCAACAATAATGAGAAAAAATAGCAAAAAACTTTTCAGACACATAAGAGAAATGTCAAGTCACCTCACAATGAGACTGACACAGAGATTTAGGGCAATATGGATCTTGCTTAAAAATTAAATTATCATCCTTATAGAAAATGGAGATAAAATACCATCCTTAGAGGTACGAGAGGATGGTAGACCATCCTTTTTTTAGCATATTACTGTAAGTGCTCTGTGGTCAGAGCAGCCAAGAACTACATACAGCTGACCTATGGGAAGCCCAGTACAGCAACTGCAAAATTAGTATTATGATTTCTCCCATGCATCTGCCCTCACTAATTAATTTGTCACGCCCTCAGCCAGACCTTCTTAGGGTACATCTGAAGTTCCTTAGGACACCAAATTTCTTCTTGCAACATCTTTTGGGACACTCCATGTCAGTGTAATACAAGCATAGAAATCTTAACAAATTGGTTTTAGTTTTCCATTCCCTTTCTACCAGATTTCACAGCTCTGAACCACTGTTAGTCACTCCTTTTCATTGATTATTATTATTCTCCTACTTTCCCCCATTTAAAGTTTAAAAATTGTTCTCTTTTTCTGCTTGATGGAGCACAGAAGGTCTCTTTTGCCTTGAATCCTTGATCACTGACTTTGAAAGTTACTTCTTTACATCATTGCAGTCCACTATAATTTCTATTAGCATATCTGCAGCTGAAATCCCTCCAGCACCAAGATCAGTCTCTAATTCTCCTTGATTTCAGTGGAGAGAGAGTTTGATGATGCAGATCTGATGCTCTATCACGGCACTTACTTCTACTGACACCACTCCCAATAATTTCACTGGGCCACTCCAGATTTACACTACACTAAAAGCAAAGAACAATCAGATCACTGTGGTAAATGGTGAGTTCATAGAAGAAACTCTTTCTTTGCCACATGTTTATCCTTAGTGGAGATGAAATAGATTGGGGAATTGTATTTGATAAGCTCTCTTGTCACTAGAAGAAATGTAGCAACATTTAAGCTGCTGCTCTAACTGGATATCCAAATACTACTACTACTATGGTAACAACTTTAGAACAATATACTTTTGAGTCCTCAAATGCAATTGGAATTTCTTTCTTTGGAGTTTCTGCTTGCTTTCTGAAAATATTTGAACAGCAGGGGAAGCTATTCATTAGAACACACGTTCTCCAGCCTTACTGCTCACAATTAACACAGGCAATAAACCACTGAATACAGCTGTGTGTTGCATATGCAGCTACAGTAAAAGACATCTACTTTTCAAGTTTTAAAGCTACTTGCACTTTCACCTTACACCTCAAAACAGGCCCGAGGCAGGAATGTATAGCAGTATGAATACAGGCCTCGGAGCATGCTAGTCTTTAGTAAAATATGTGTTGTAGTAAGATAACACTGCACCTCTAATACTTTACAATATCATTAAGACCTACAGTTATCTCAATCTGAAGTCTGTTCAGCCTAGTCTTATCTACTCATTCAGTTATTTTTTTATTTACAAATTTTCAATACAACTCAATTTTCCATAAACAAACAAATAGATGTTCAGTGCCAGTTAGTTGCTGTTATTTCAATACAAGGGCCAACATCTCCATTAACTTTCATGAGAACAGCATACATCCGGAGATTTTTGAAAGAATTATTTTTTAAGAACCCATAATTTAATCTACATGCACTAGGATATGAAGCATTTCACAAATTAAATACACCCACAACTCAGAAAAGACATTTGCCAGGGAAAAAAAAATCAAGCTATGTAGTCATGGTAACCTGTAATTAAAAATCAGATCCAAAAGCTTATCACAAAACTGGTATCTATTATACACACATTCTTTCTCATCTTATAGGAAATAAATTCTAGAGAAGATCTGTATCCAAAACCAGTTTTCTTTCTAGTAAATGTGGGTCGAAGGGTTCCTTAATGTAGCACATAGGATAGCATGAGCTGGGCCAAAGACACACCAAATTGGGATGTGTGTTGATAGCTCTAAGGAAATTTACTGAAACGGCTTATTTATTGAATGGACTTAGGAAGGCATCAAACTGTGAAGGTGTGTAGAGTACCAGATGTCCCTCAACAACTCTATAAAAGCAAACACAGCAAAAAACTCTGACTGGGTGAGATAAAATCATATGACAGCCCAGGCTGGAAGGCCTTTGAAAGATCACCTCATTCAACCTTTTATGGAAAAGGGAACCTAGATGAGATTTACTCGTAACCTGCCCAGTTGTGTCTTGAAAACCTCCAGTGATGGGGACTCTCACCCTTAGAGAAGTTGTTTAAGTGATCTGTTGTTCTGACTCTGAAAATTTTCTTTCTCATGTCACGATGAAACCTATCCTGGAACCTGCTGCCCTTTGTCATCTCCCCATTACTGCTTATGAGGAGAAAGCCTCCCTCCTCTTTGTAGCCACCCTTCAAGTACAGCATGGTAAGATCTCCTGTAAGACTTTTCTTATCCAGAGTGAAAATACCTCTCTCCTTCAGTTTTCTTTTCTCATAAGGCATTTTCTCCAGACATTTGATCATCTTCATGGCTTCCTTTAGTGATGAGACTGAATATTTGTGTTATCACTTACTATGCCTCATAACTAGAAAAAGTAGTTCGATATATTTGGGAAGGACAGAGTTGTTGTTTGAGAGTCACTGTTGTCCCACCTGCTGGTAATTACACCTGCCTGGTAATTACTTTGCTAATGGGCAGGAAAAGTGTCCTAACTAGGACAAGAAAGGACTCAGACAAGGGTTAGATTCTATCTGATAATCAAGAGATTCATGATCCCAAATGCATTTTCACCAAAAGACTTGGAATTCTGGTGGGGCATTTGGGAACGACCATGTCATGTACTAATGACAGTGACACAATGATTACTTCCCTGATCTACCTAAATGTGTGCTTTTGGCTTTGCTTTAATCACTGGGTGAGGAAAAGAGTCTGAGGATGTCATCTGTCAGACCAACAAAACCACCTGGCTGCTGAATGAGGAAAGTACTGCTCTGGATCTAGGTATTTTTAAGAATGTGTTTTCTATAATCTAGTTAAACGTAAGAGTATTTTTTTTCTTAAGGACACGTTCCTTCCCTGATTAGGAGGATATGATTAACACACTGATTTTAATGTAGCAGTAAATGATTAATTAATCATTTACTATCACTTAGGTAGAAAATTGGTATTCTTGGTTGTACATGTAAAAATAATAATTTAAATAATGCCTGTAATTCTGGTAATGAATCCTCAGGAGTTCTTAGGAGTGACTTCACATGAACAACTCATATCACAAGATTAATACAAGACTAGGATAATTTTGTGTAACACATAAAGAGCTCTATCCTCATTTGCACAAAAACAAAATGAGCAAATGTCAGGAACACACCAGGACACAAAGAAAGTATTTTTAACTAAAAACTGGTAAACCTAGGTTTCTTCTTTTGCCATTATCTACAAATCTATACATTTTTTAAACAATAGGGGATTACTTCAAGAACTATGAAAACACTGCAGAACTAGGAAAGCACTGCTCATCAGGAGTATTTTCACTTATATTGTCCTTGTTCTATTTTGCCCATTGCATTTTTTTCATCAATATAATTTCTCTCCCGACAGTAAATGCCAATAGAGTCATCACAGTAACAATCTTTGAGATCAAGAAAGAGATACATCCAAAATACTACTGTTTCTTATTTTGAGAAAAAGGCATTCATTTAACACATTTTTTAAAGTCAGATGTTTCTAGATAGCAAGTTCCTCAAAAACATTTCCTAACATTTCTTGTTTGCATACTAGCCTTGACAACTGTGATCTAAAAGAAACCATCAGTGTTTGGGCACAGTCAGAAGCCCTTAGGTGTTCTGAAAACCCATGTTTTCCTGAAGATAAACACCTTCCTGGAGGGTAGGGAGGTGGTGGGGAAGAGGATAAAACTAATGACAAATTCTTCCCCAACAAACTGTTTGGAAAACATGCTTAGAATTAGAGTCAGTACTTAGACAACACTTCTCTCCGCACCAGCTTTCCACAAGCCTTAACAGGGTGTCAAAATTAAATCTATTCACTTGTTCAGCGTCTTTGATGTAAGTGACAAAGCAATATTCTTCAGTTTGTTCCTCTGCTTTCTGTGATTTCCTAGAACTCTCATTCAAGGACTGAGCAAGCCTAGGACTATTTAACTTCCAAAAGTCAGACAAGAAAAAGGACTTCAGTTTGGCCATTTGGCCTCTATAACACTGTAGATCGGTGGTGGGGACCACAATGAGTTTTCTCTGTCACTGATACTTGCTTTAAGTAGAAGAGCACCCTCTCTCTTCATGTGTCCCTCGTTGAGACAAAATTCAGAGGAACGTCCGAATTTGAACGTCCTCTCTTAGAAGACAGGTTACAGCCACCCCTCCCCCACCAGGTTCGGGAAAGAAATACTCCTCTCAGGAAAGTGAAAGGTTAAAAAAACCTATTTATTTAACAAACACACAGGAAAAGAATAATAATGCTAAATAATAAAACCTCTCGCTGTGGAGAGACACCTGGGAAGATTTTAAAGTCCTTCTGTGGGTGTCGTCTCTCTCCTCCCCAGAGCTGAAGTTTGGCGTGGGGGGCCCCCCGCTCCGGGCCAGTGTAAGGTCTCCTGTTGATGTTCTGATGTTCTGGGCTTCTGAACAGTTCCAGAAGAGAAGAAGAAGCAGCCAAAGTCCCAGGGAGACAAAGGAGTTCAACTCTTCATCTCTCTCGTCCAAGAAAAAGAGCCAAGAGCTGGAAAAAGCCGGGAGGTGCTCTCCTCCGCTCCTCTCCCTGCAGCAGAAGCACACAGAGCAGACAGAGTGTCCTTGGAGCACCAGCTGCTTTGAAAAAGTNCGGGCCAGTGTAAGGTCTCCTGTTGATGTTCTGATGTTCTGGGCTTCTGAACAGTTCCAGAAGAGAAGAAGAAGCAGCCAAAGTCCCAGGGAGACAAAGGAGTTCAACTCTTCATCTCTCTCGTCCAAGAAAAAGAGCCAAGAGCTGGAAAAAGCCGGGAGGTGCTCTCCTCCGCTCCTCTCCCTGCAGCAGAAGCACACAGAGCAGACAGAGTGTCCTTGGAGCACCAGCTGCTTTGAAAAAGTTCATCTGGCTTTTTTTTTTTCCTTTGTCTTGCACCCAGTTTTAAAGGCACAGAAAGGCACAGGATTCATATCTGGATGATATGGGATACAACATCATAAAGTCACCCCAAGACATCATGGGAGCATGATTTGTGTTCCCTTAACAAAACTACCACTTTCAGTCAAACAAAACTAAATTGCAACATGGAACAGAACCTAGTATTTTTAGCTGAATAAAGTAATCACAATAATTCTTATTACCTAATTATAGTAGCTAACTGGGGGGCAGGGAAGGGCATAGGACCTACTGCTTCTCTCTCTCAGATAAACACACAAGTCAGCAGCCTGCAGTGCTGCACTCACCTGTAGGCATAGCAATGCTGAAATCTATTGTGCACAGCAGACCAGCTTCAAAAAAGGGCACTCACCTTGGAATATCCTACATCCCACCAGTGAAAGTGATTTCCTATTACAAGCACTTTACACCTCTTTTCCACTCTTTTACCAATTCCTATGCAGAAGGAATATGTATGCCCAGCTTTGCAAGGTCCTAAGTCCATGGGCTGCAAAGAAAGAAGCTTCTTCCTCTCTCGACCTTGAGAAAAGAGCACTTTCCTTCCGCTAAAAATATCCACCGACCACTCTGGTTTTGTGTTTCTTTCTGTCTGTGAGTCATTTCAATGGTGGACTGAATATTTCTAGGAAAAGAAATAAATAATGAACTTACATCACACAATTCATTCTCTTCCATATCTACAGTGACTGAGGCCAGCCTCGTAGGGACAGGAGCCTTGCTCACTAAACACAGAGCTCCTGGGCGTTTGCTTCTTGACGTTCTTAATCATTCCTATCTCCTTCCTTGTGTGGGAAAATGACAGTGAAAAAAGAAACAGCGGAGCATGACAAATGGAAAGCTAGGGAGATGGGTGCATAAATAATACAACTGTGCATTCCTGTGAGACCAGGACTGAGTCCAGCTGAACATGGGGACAGTCAGGGTGCTGGTTCCCTATCCTTAGGATGCAAAGTGGGCATCAGCTTCAGAATAAATAGCTGCCAAACTAAAAAGAGGAAAAGGAATATCTACCCTATCTCCCTACCTTGTTTCTTCACAGGATGGTTCCCTGTTCCCTCTGCACCACATCCACCCAGCTTCCCTCAAGGCTAACTCAGCCCATGTCTGAAGAGAAGGCATTTCTCCAGGGACTCTCCATGTGGCTCTGGCCCTGAGGAAGTCCCAGATGCTTCCCATCTGAAAGGAGTGGTCCCATCCTACCCCGGGCACAAAAATATCTCACTACAGCTCAGAAAGTAGCATTTCATATATAACACACATATGGCATAACTTTCCCTCTTATGCTGCAGGACTGTCAAACAAAGTCAGTGGAATTGCAGTGATGTAAAATATGCACAAGTAGGTAAGAATAAGACCCCTTTCTGCCCTCTGCAGCCTGATCATATGAGAAGCTGAACATTTCCCACTAAGTGCTTAGTGCCCTCTGCTCACATCTATTTGGTTTCAGTGAGAATTCAGCTAGCAGAGTTAATCTCTTACAACCTACTATTCTGATGCAATATATTGCTCACATTCAGGAAATCTGAACTGAGTTTAGAAATTCCCAGGTCCCTCTGACAGTCAATAACTTACTATTTTAGTGCAATGAGCACATTAGCCCAGAACAGCTTGAGACTTCATTCTCCATTGATCAGATAAACAACTTGTGAGATATTTTATTACAAAATGATGCACCAATTTAGCCATCTTTTCATCAATGATGTGCTTAAATTGGATGTGAAATGCCAAGAAAGTTGCCTCCCCAGGGTGCCATCAGTGAGAAATGTAAAGCAGAGGCTTTCAGTTAATACAGTTCATGTAGTGGAGTTTTATCTTTCAGTGAAATCAAATTTAAGTCAGCAGGTAATACATGCTTGACCTCCCATTATCTAAATCCATAAATTGCATTGTAGTGATTTGTTACTCTTGCCTTAAATCATCCAGCAACCTTTTTTTT
>VZRQ01003011.1:487575-529979 GCA_013397975.1 Machaerirhynchus nigripectus | reverse complement strand
TTTTTTATGAAGCATGGGGACTTTCTTCTTCATTTTCTTATGAGTCTGTAAAGTACAGTTGATTAAATCTCTGGTTTCTTGTACCTACCCCAGTCATTCAAGAACCCTTACTTCTGATGAATATAAAATGCATTATTGTTTCTAAATTCATTTAGGTATAGAATACCCCACTCTGGCTATAAGTGCTTTATTCCAGAGATAGCATGGATAGTCTCAACAGCCCACTTTCAGATTGCATCTCTGAATCACAAAAGTGGAAAATGAATCATACAGTATTTGTGATCTTTTCTCAAAAAGTACCTAAGCCTCTCTTAGCATATTGACTAATACAAATTTAATTAACAGAATGGATGTCCTCTTTTACATCACAGCCACTTCATGTTGCACTTCTATCACAGTTTCATCATGAAATTTCAGGAATGACACAAACCATCATGGTTCAGTACATGACATAAATAAACAGGCAACCTTTTTCATTTCCCTCACCACCGCTTTTGAAACAAGAAAGATATGGAAAACTATGGAATATAAAGTATATGCAGAACTATGGAAAATGAATTATCTTCATGGAAATCCAGAAGAAAAAGTTCAGAAGCCAAAAGTCATGAGATGATGAGAAATGTATTTTTTTAAATGTAAACATTCAGTCTCAATCATTCACTATAATCAGACTTTCTAAGAATTGCTTTACTTCCAAATCCGTGTGATACTGAGTTTTGCCAGCTTTTAGAAACCTGCAGCCTGCAATCAACACAAGAGTCCGTGGCAGAGGATCCAGAAAAGGCATAGTCCTGTTTGTTGGGCACTGTGAACAGCCCTAGGGAGAGATGCATCATAATCAATGTCATGGGGGTAAGAGCAGAGACTCACCAAACTCATTTAAAGGTGTAGCTACTAAGCCTTCATTAGATGGGTCCAGTTTCAATCCTGGCTAATCTAAACAGGATTCAGACTACTTATATGTAAGATATTAAATAGCAATGACTTGAGATGTTTAGTCTCTCTGTTTGCAAAAGGGAAAAAACCCAGCTTTTTTATCCTGGCAATGCAGTTTTTCCAGCCTTCAAAGATGTCTCAGACTGACTTTTCTCTCGGCTTGATTAACAGGCAAAACATCCCCTTTCCTCAGACCAGACCCTCTCTTTGCCGCACTACATTTTAAAGGGATCTCTGGTCAAAGCGCAGATGGCAAAGCACATATAGGTACAGCATTCAAATTCATGGTATTACAGTACAGAGCACTTAAGGTAATTTTTATTAAGTAAAGCGTTATCCTCTGGTCTTGCAGGATGTCTCAGAAGATTTAAAATCAATTTCTCCTACATCACCACTGTCCCTTACTTCAGCTATCATCTCTGTTACTGTCTGTGTGGACTCCTCTTGCAAAGGAGCTCATGACACCAACAGCAAAAGAAAACACTGACACCACAAGAGATCTGTAATCACTCCTAAGCTTGCATTCACACTTCGGGGACCTTCAAATATGTAATCTAGATCATTCTCCTTTTCACTTATGCCACTGCATGTGAAAACCTTTAGGATGGGATGCTAGCGATAAGCCCTACTGAAGGAGCTACCTCTGAAAAGCAGAGCTGTCAGTCAGACAAAACCTCAGGCAATTAATCTTGTCATTAAAGACCAAAAAGCAATACTGTTAGTTATTCAAAAGAGTTATATTCCAAAGAGTCATATTTCAATGGGTTATTCCCAGTAAAACTTCACATTAAGTACCCTTTCTCTTGTACCTTTAACCTTGGTTCTCAATGTTTAGCACAAAAGTCAAACACAAAATATAAAATCAAGCTAGGAAAATATGTTCTGGCTCACCTTTGCTTTTTGATACAGCTCTTAAGAGTTCTCTGTTCATTGCATCTCTCTGTGTCACCAAGACTACTCAAGAACTAGCAATAAAGGCTGCAATACATGACATCAAGTATAGAAGTGTTACATGGCTTATAGCTCATTCATAGCTTATCAACATTTTTGCAAAAGTACAGGTGCAACATTAATAAGCATCTAATTTTGAATTTTATGTTAAGAACACAGATGATTAATTAGCAAAAAACAATTGTTAGATGTTACATTTCAATACACTGGGGAGGGTGGGGCTGATATCTGGAGTTGTGCTTAGTACTCATAGCAACTTAACATTTGCTGAGTGTCTGAGTGTTGGTGGGGCTAACATCAAACACTAAACAAGAAATCATTGCTGGGACCCCAAAATCATCATCAGAATGTTTAAAAACCCAACCAAAGAAACAAGCAAAAAAAACCCCAAAACCATAAGGATAGAGAAAATAAGAAAATACTTTTGTCTTTTAATTTGATTTTTTGGTTTGGTGCACTAGGACTGTTCTAAACTTTTTCACAGCATAGGGAGACTGAAAACATTCTCAAATTTCTGAATGAAAACTAAGATGATAACATAATCACTCATCTCTGGGAATTAAGGATTTAAATAAATTTATTACTAAACTGGTACTAAATAATATTCTCATGGTATTATCAACTAATGAACAGTCATGTCTCAGTACAAGCTACGTGACTCAGATCAGGTAAATACTGAAAGCTGAGTTCTCCAAGGCAGCTCCTGGGTCCTGCTCTATTCCCTGAGCGTCGTTTTGACCTTAGGCACACTCCCTGTAGACACAAACCCTATTTGAGAGAGAAAGGGCACACCACCAACATGCACCCATGAATCCTAATGCAACAGTTCTACTCATTTTACAGCTTCTGTACCAAAGCACTTGAAAGGTATGGTTCTGGGGAGCAGCCCAGAACATCAGTACTTATTTAAAATTAAAATCACTTTTGTAACAAATATACTGCTGTTTTAATTTTGAAAAAAACGAACTCAGATAAAACTCACCTAAAGTATGAACCTTTTAACTAACATCACTCTTTCACTAAGTGGTAAATTATCTCAGCTTCCAGATATACTTAGAAAACTGAGAATCCATTGCCACAAAATGCATATAAAGCCAAACTAATAGTAAAGCCATAAAGATGACCTTATCCTCACAAATGGGACAGAAAATCACTATCTAGAAGACACTGGAAGTATTTCATAGAAACAGAGGATCATTTAGTTTGGAAAAAAACCTTTAAGATCATTGAATCCAATTTAAAAAGAAAAATAAAGAGTTCTTCAACCTCAGACTGACAGCAGCAATTAAAGCCTTTGTCTTTTTATTTAAAAATATTATTGTTTTTGTGCATATGGGGAAAAAAATCAGTAAGAACAAAGAGATCTTGTAAAAGATCCTGTAATGTAAGTTTCAAATGTGACAGAAGCAATCTGGCAGATTTATTATAGGTCAGTAGTCAGAGCAGATTTTTTGAAAAAACACTAGAAGTATTATAAAACTATTATACTTTCTATGATGTTCTCGAAATTCAGAAGAATCTGCTTGTGAAAGCCTTGCAGGTTTGAGATAGTTTGTTTTGGTTTTTTTCTCATTATTAGCTTTAGCATTTATTACACCCAAAAGTCATCTTATTTTTATCTCCATAGTCTGCTCTTGCTGCATGCTTGCAAATTTCATAAGACTCTCTTTCAACTAAACAATTTCAATTTTCTATTCATACACTCAACACTTCAATCACTATGGCTATTTGAAAAATTATATCACCAGCAAGAGCAGACAAGAATTTATCTTTTGTAGGCTATAAAAGAGGAAGATATTTATTTTCGTTCCTGTAGGAGAGGGAGGTTGTGACAATAAAAGGTAAATGACACCCACAGATTTCAATTGCACAGTCAAAAGCTGGGTTTGTTTTCAGAAAAAAACATGAAAATTGTCACGCATTCTTACGGTTTTGCAGCTGCCATTTATATTCACAAATTCAGCCATATATTTAGATTTATTTTGTTTAGTATCAAGTCAAACTAAAAATATTATACCTACTTGTGAAAAAACTAAAATATGGGTATTTAAGACTGCAAAGACAGTGTTCACATGATCGTAATAATGTTAACTCATACACATGGACATGCAGAATCCGACCGAGTAGCATCTTTCCAAATAACTCAACCAATATATTTTTTCAGATAACTGTACCAATATGGATAATTTTCATCAGCAATGGTTTTTCATGTATCAAATGAAAGCATGATTCAGTGACAGTAACAGAGCCTGTCCCGGCACTGCTTGAAAGAGAGGAGCTCAATCATAATGTGGGATGTTTTAAAAAAAGGTACCTGTTCTTACCTTGGAACTGGTCTGTACTAAACATGAGAAAAACAAAACAAATAAATGTATATATATATATATCCCCTTGAATTTGAATTCTCCACTGGGAGGAAAATGATGTGGCTTTCAACTTCGGCTGACTGAAAATTTGATGGTTTCCTGAGCAACAAAAAATTCAGGAATGCTCTTGGATGTTATTTTAAAATTTGGTCTTTTTGTTTAAAAAAAATCAATGTTGCACAGTTGTGGTAAACAAAACATATGCTATTTTACTTCATACCACTATGCCAGACATAAACATTATTCACTTTTGAAATTCATTATTTTAAGAACACTTCGAATGTATATGGGTGGCCAGGGAGCTATCAATGAAGTTGGAGAACAAAAATTGATAGAATAAGCAGCTCCACCATTGTCTACCTCCTAATATCACCATGCCTCAAATTCTTGCACCACCAAAACAGCTCAGAAATTGTATTAACACAAGACCAAATCCACTGGGAAAATAATTTAAGCAGAAAAATTGAATGATTGTGGGAATTGTGTAAAAGCATTTCCGTGCAAGTCTGAAAATCTTCTGCCTGAAGCAATTAAGAAAGATGCCTTGACCAATTAAAACTACCCTAACAGGTAAGACAGCAGCTACGAAAGCATTGCTTGCTGATTAAAGAAACAAGAAGGTAATGATAAATATAAATCAGAGTGTAGGAATTGTAGAAAATTGATAAGGGAAGGGAAGCAAAACAACTCAATTTATCACTATGCCAGAGCTATGGACGATTTAAAGGCATATTTTCCCATGAAAGCATACTTAAGGACAGAGAGGCCAATCAGGACTTACATTTTCAGCCAAAAGTGAAGGAAGCCTAGGCTTCTGACATCATTAAGAGACATACTGCATTAGACCAGCAGCACTGTTTATGCTGGTAATTCTGCTCCCCCTTGTATTCTTGCCTCCTTCTATTGCCAGCTACACCATCCTGCTGTTAAATGTTCCTGAGTCCCTGCAGGAAAGAAGGAAGGATAAAAGAAGGAGCAATTCTGCAAGGATACAGTTTCCAAACCAACTTTTCTCAGACTTTTTACTTGCATCTTGTCCTCCGATGGACGGCTGATATCCAAATCATATTGTCTAATAACTGCTAGAACTTCCCTCCTCCCTCATTTCCCCAACTTAACGCACTTCCACTGACTGAGTTAACGCATTACCATGCCCTTCTTATTAGAGTTCACTTCACTGCCCTGCTCTAGCTACCAGATGTATGAATTTACTTTTCTGTCAAGTTTGCCCCTCAGTCTCCCAATCCCTTCAGCCCCAAACAGGGAAACACACACACACACACACACACACACACACACCCCTCCTCTCTGTCAAACGGAATTGCTGGTCCATGCCAATAAGAAAAACCCTTTCACGAAATCCTGCTTTGCAGCCTACCTTCAAGCACATTTCTCTCACAATGCCTACAGATAATGGCAGTCCCCAGTGGCAAGGCCAGGAGCGGTCTGAGGTTTCTGAGGTGGTTAGGAGAGAAAGAAAGAAACAACCAGGCAGAAGACATTGCATGAGGGTGCTCTCTTCCAAGAATGAAGTGGCTCTAATACACTGTAGCCACATTAGGCACAGGTTTAACAAACTTTGTTAACCCATCTTCTCCGAGCACCCTGTGCGAGCAGGGCCCTGTTTGCATTACCACACTTGCACTTGCCAATATGCTCACAGCACCTTACCTGCTGCGGCCTTCAGTCGCACCTGGTCTGAAACACTGACTGTGAATTTTGGCTTTTCTTAGATGTCCATGCAAGTGTCTAGGGCAAGGTAGCTCTGAACTTTTAATGAGGTTCTTAAACACTCCTTGATATAAGTGGCTAAGAGAAACAGCAGTAATAAGACTACATATTTAAGGAGCAACAACCAACTACGTTTGGTTTAAATCCTGCAAGAACTATGGGCTGTATGACTCTACCAGCACATACCACTGTGCAGACAAATTAAGTTTTGCTCAGTGGATGTCTACTCTCCCTTTAGTCACTGAGGTACTGGACAAGAACAGTTTAAATATAAAGTTAAATTTTGTTCATTGGTTCTAGCTCATCTCTGTTTCCAGTGTAATCAAACATAAATCTGATCACACAGCTTGGATAATATCATTGTTCACTTTATAGCCGTGGCTCACCGTCACACTGGACAAGATCACACAGGGGATAAGGTCACAGAAACTCTCTGTGTGTCTTCTACCCTGTGATGTTATCAGGTACTCAACCCTAAAGCAATAGAAATACACTGATAAAAGAGGGGAAAGGGAACTCTGATAATAAATCAACTCAACTGCAGAGAAAGTGCCAGGGAAAACAATATTGATTTTTTTTTACAAGTCAGTGCACAGATTTGTCAGACAAAAGAATAGAGATGTCAAAACCCGCAGAATCAAACACACTAATATTAAGAGAAAAACATCCACACTACCTACAAAATGCTAGAATGTGTGCATAGCGATGTTTATCAGGAAGATGAATGTATTTTATTGTGCTCAGAAAATTTAAAGGAAATATTTATATGATCTGTATTTAGCAGCTACTGTTTGTCCCATGCTGATTTTACATTAAGATATCTAAGTACAGTCAGACAGAAATGGAGTCCACTGCAAAAGGTAAGTGCCTCTGGCCCAGTGAACAAAAGATGCTTCAGTCCTCACCTAAGGGAGGTGACTCACTGGTCACCACCTCCCCAGGTGATAGCAAATTATCTTGCTTCTCTTCAGTGACTTAGAGGAGCTTTCTTTCTGAAATGGCCATGTTACGCTCCTGGAAATAGGGGTTTGGTCAGGGGAGGTCAAGCAGACAAGACTATGTCGGAGAGAGAAGACATTTAAGTTCTATTCCAGCACCCTGTGCGAGCATTAAAATTATATAACCTATTAAAATAAATATAGTGGACAACATCATAAACTTTGATTCTCTCACTGAGGATCATAAGCAAGTAGTAGTGAAACATGAAAGCTGAGTGTAAGAATAGAAATAACTAGCAGCTCAGAGCAGTGATTCATCTGCTATCTAACACTTATCTTCAGCAAATTCAGAGAAAATAAGGTCAGGACTACTACTTCAAATATTGTATCCTGTGGAACAGAAGCCCTTAAATTTCATGCAGTTCCTCTTATTTGTATTCCCAAAACATGTTTGGCAAAACCAATTATTTTAGAAAGACATTTAACATTGATTTGAAGATTTTATAAGGTGTAGAAGTCATCAGTTCCACTCGTAATCTTTGCTGGTATTTCCATGCCCTCACTGTTACAAATTACTGCTAATTTCTTATTCAAATTTGGATGCCTTTAACTTCCCACCATCAATCTCTTCTCCCTTAAATTATAGACACAAGATTTTCTCACCATAAAGGTATTTGGGCATTATAACCACAGCACTTTTAAATCCTCTTTTTAGAAAAAGGGATAGACTAAATTGTAGTAGAAGTACCAGACCAGTTCTAGGCATCACTGGAAAGGTAAGCAGCAGTCTTGATTTTCAACACCTACTCTGCACCAGCTGCCAACATGCTAAAAGAATTATGATCTTTCAAATACTCTTGAATTTTATATGTACATTCTTTTCTGTGGTAAGATTTTTGTTTTCTTTTCCCATCTTTTCAGTCTCTGAAAGGGTTATTCCAAAAGAAGAAATGCAATGCAGAGAAATACGTAGAATTTATTTTATCCCCAGTTATTTGATACTACATCTCCGAATAGGCAGAAAATCTATTAAAATAGAGGCTGTTATGAAACCCTTTTCCTGACTGTAATTTCCCCTTTGCAAGCTTCCCAAGTTTAAAACACATCCATGCCATGAGCCACACAGCAGAACACTTGTGCCTGAGGTTCCCTTGTCACAGGGACACTTCCAGTTACTAAAGAAAAGTGAAGTGCATCATAGCCAAAGTTTTCATAGCTTCCAGCACAGGGAAGCAGCTGCCTGTGCTGTGAATCTTCTCACAGCATGGGCAGCCCCTGGTCCCACCACTGAATTAGAACCTCTTCATGATGGGGACACAGAACACAATTTGAAACATGGGCTGATTAAAATGCCAGTATTTGAGAAGGCTTACAGCTAATTTTGTTTGCTTGGCACAGAACCACAGAATAGGAACTGCCTTTCCATGATCTCTTCATGAAAAAGCAGTAAACAACATTTCAGAAGCAGAATCTGTGTCTTTCCTGTTTGTTTTCATTTTTGAGCCAAGTAAAATCGTGATGAAGTGAGGGCTATTAAGGCAGACATCCGTCAGCAACTTAAATGCTCTGATAGTCCCTAGAACCTTTAGGAAAAAGGGTGATAGTGCTAAATGCACAGTGAATGGGAGAAATACAAGCCACTGGATTAAGAGAGCAAGACTTTTGAATAAACACCTACATGTGATAAATGATACAAGCAGGAAATAACAAGTCTTGCTGAAAATACACTTTTTCCGATACACACTGGTTTGTTCTTGTTCATCAGGCCTGTCAAACATACAAAAGTTGTTTATTTGGATATTGCATGGGCTATTTACTGCCTGGAGTTCTGAATTCAAACACGACAGTTTAATCCTATGGAGTCTTGGAAAAATTCCACCAAGAGATCTAATACTGGATTCCTTGTACTTATCTTCGCATTTTTATGAAAACATCTAGACCTAAAAAAAAACATTCCATTGAACCATACTTCTGAGATGTAAACAAAATCCTATCTACTATTTTAGTAAGAAATTGTCCTTCTTATTACTCTTGCCTTAGAAATCTCTTTCCCACTCTGCTATCTAATGATTAAAGTGAATGTTTTCCTTCCTTCTACTTTCCTGCAAAAATTAAGAGAATTCTCTCTGAAAAAAACCCAAACAAATAAAACAATCCCTAATCATCCTTATGGAGGTAGAAAAACCTCAGTTGTATAGGTGCAATTCAAGGTTTTTATATGACAACTTCATAATTACTTATCTTACTAGAAACAATTTAAAATTACATTAATGTTCAAACTTCATGGGAAAAAACCCCGTCTACTGATTTCAACATTTAATACACTTTTTTTCACATATCAAGTGTGTGACTTACAACATGGCCAGCTATAAAGAATACATCTTCTGACTGTCCTGGTTTTGGCTGGGATAATGATAGTAAAACTGAGTGCCTGTTTCAGCTCATCCAGTACGTCCCTCCTTTAGAGTCTCCTGCCTGGATCACTTTTCCCCTATCTGCTGATATAACATCAGTATTGAATGGCAACAACCAAAATATTCATGACAAACTTATCTTGCTCAGCCTGTGCAGCTATTTTTCTGTTTTAAAGACAAGTCACTCTTATGAAAATCTAACATGAAACACAGCATGCCTGCTGGCATTTTTCCTTTGCACCAGCACATCTTATGAGCCTAACAAGGCTCATCCATCATCTGCACTAACCATGGACTGAGGTGAAAGGTCAGGAGTCAGGGATTGGAGAAAGTCAACTGTAAGGGGACAGAAGGCATGCTGATAGGTAAAAGACTGTATCATTGTCATCTACTGGCAGCAGTGATTGACAAAGACAATATTGTTTGGTAATACATGACAATTATCCCTTTATTTCACATTTTCCTTTTGCTCTCCACAGCTGGAGAGATGCAATAGGTACCGGTGAAGGTCCATGAGAGACTTTCAGGACTTCTGACGTGTCTGTAGTGCACATCTGCTCAGCTTTTAGAGGTGACTCCTTAGTGAGAGGCTCACTGTTTTAGGGTCCAGATTCAGTTGTTTCGCCCTATACAGATACGATTTCTTATTCCTCCAGAGGGTTCGACAACCATGTGAAAGAAAATGGTCTTGCCACCATCCGACGTTCTTGATAGCACTGTTCTGGACATTCTTCTCTGCAGGGATGTTCTTTTAAAAAACCCTATCATGTCAGACTTCCTTAAATCCCACAAGCTTTATAAAATAAGGCTCCCTCTCTCTGAGGAAGGCTTTTCTTTCACTCCCCACTATCCATTCTAGAATCTGGGCAACAGTTTTCCAATTTCTAAGACAACTGCTTTCCATTATTCTAAATCTCTTAATCATAAGATATGACAGCGTAATGAATAAAAACATGTTCCAGTTTCTCCATGTCATTTCATCATAAAATTAAGGAGCAAAAGAACAACAGTATATATGGGATTATTTTAAGAAAAGAAAGTTGTCTCAGCAGTCTGCTAAACAACTGCATGTCCTTCTCTCTCAGAAAGATTCTATGTAGTAAAAGTAGTAAACAGTAATATAAAGAAAATTTCCTAAATTACGTGACCTTCCTTTCACAGTCCAGTGAGCAAATGATAGGAACACTGATCTCAGAGGCGTATTTTAGGAAAACATCCCTACAAAAAATATACAGAAATATGGTATCCTGGATCTAAAGGGAACAGTCTCCATTTCTTAAACTCCTGATAAAGATAAAAATAGAACCAGGATCTGTGACTGTCTTTTGAGGAGCCCAGGCTGAAATATAAATGTCCTTAAAATTTAAATGTCCTTCAAGAAATAATCAGGGTTTAAGCCCTGAAGGGATCTCTTAACCACTCAGCCTGACTTATTTTAACATTCATTATGCATCTTTCAGCTATCCTGTGCTAGACTGAAAAAACTTTATCTTGGCAAAAGTACTGTTTGCCCAACAATTGCAGAGATTTTTACCCTAGGACTTGCCAAGATGTGTGAGATGAAGAAGCCCCTGCCCAACCCATAGTACGTGTCAGTGCTTGCCCCTCCTCACTGCAGGGCAGCAGCTCCCAGGGAGTCACCCTCATTGTGCTTTCCAGCCAGAATGAAGATCTCTTCAACAGCCAGCATTTTTTTCCCCTCAGAAATACTTACAGCAATCAACTTACTCCAACCTTTTGTTTTTCCTTCTCTCAGCCTAACAGCTGGAGGTTTCTAAGTCTGCCTTTCAAAAGCCTTTACATCATCTTTGCAGCTCATTTACGCACTGGCCGCACTTTTAAAATATGACCACAGCCACACTGTGGGGAACAGAACCATATTTAGCTTCTCAATATCCGTCTCACTGACTTGGTTTAAAGAGGTAAAAATCACCTACTTATTGATCCTCTGTGCTCATGCCTAAGGATCACATTAGCCATTTTGTCAGCATAGCACCGAACTCAGTAGTTGAAAAAAATGCGGCAAAAATGCTGTTGGTGTTCTGGTATGACACAGTTTACAGCTAGAAATTGTGTCACCTATAATGTGAATGTCAAAAATATCACATTCCTTTTTCAGTATTCCAGCCCAGAATTAATTGGAGGTCCAGAACCAAGGAGGTGAAAGTGCACCCATAGAGAATGCTAGTCTTTCTTTCAGTCACAGCCTTTTAATGTTTTACATGCATGTCTTCATTTCCACAAAAAGATAAATACTTAATCTTTCAGAATTTTACATCCTGTTTTATTCTGTTGTTTCAAGGCAGGTTTATTCTAGTAGAACTACCATACAGTCTTGGAACTGGTCAAATCACCAGAAAGTTATTAATATTGGATATATACACCAGGAAAACTCAGTGTAAAAGATGAAGAGTAACTTAAGGATTTTAGTGTTTAGTGGAACATTCTTTTTCTGTGCCCAGATCCTGAAATTTTACATCAGCCAGCACATTAAACTCCCAGAAGGCAGCAGAGGAAAGGTTCATGTGAAAAAGCACTTGACTGCTGAAGGAGCCACTCCATAAAACTATTAATCCCCAAGAAGGACAACAGAGCTTACACTAAGAGTGAAATATGGGCAATTGAGGGTGCTACCCATTTCATTATTGATTACTGAATGACCCAACACTGCAATCTGCTGCAAGGAAGCAATGATTCTATTCTCCTCCATCACATAATTCCTTAACACTGAAGCCCTGAGCTCTCAGATTTTAGCATCATATTCATGCTGCTTTTTCTTAAGGATTTCTGGTTCTTGTTTTTGTTGGCATATTAAGTCAAGACTATTTAAATGGTAATTCCTGACAATGAAACATGAGAAAAAACCAAACAAACAAATGCACCAAAACAAACCTGCTGTCCATTTAGAAATATTTTTATTAGCATCTGTATAATACATTTAGGTGAGTATTTTTGACTATTAGAATCAGTATCAGTCTCACCTCTGAATTTAAACTTTTCCACACTGAGAACAGCCCAGAACCCTTTCTTCCTCTGAGAAAGGCTCTTTATTACTCATCAGGCATAGAAAAAGCTAATGTCAGCATAAGGGTGGGGGTCTTTTCTCTTGTTGCTAAACTCCAGGTAGTTGCAGGAGCTGATGAGGCATGCTCAGAGCACACTTAGCGATTCTGATCCTTCAGGGAGCTTAAAGCAGCCCAGAGAGTAAGATCTTAGACTGCTGAGACCAAATGTTTAAAATAAGGGCAGAAACAGTAACTTAGGAAGAAGCTCAAAGCTTCTTCCTCCTTTTATCGAAAAAAGTTGCCATTTTCTTTTGATCACAACAGAAATTCCAGGCTCATTCACACCATTTAATGCTAATCCCTGCAAGATGGTGGATTTGTTCGATGTCCTTCTGACTACGTAAGTAAAATTTTCTGTTAAAATACTATTAAGCTTAGAGTCTTCAGTTTCTCTAACTCTACTCTGAATTACCCATTCACCTCTGGTTGTACAATAAGGTCATCCAGATGACTCAAGTTGCTTCAAGCACACTGTTTTAGCGCCTCAGAAAAACCTCACTAGGCACTTATACATCTACCAAAAATATGTTTTGGTGCTTTAAATCTGTCCTTTAATAAAGTCTACAGATAATATCTGGGCCTCGTTATGTACTTAATAAATACTTACCTTTGACGAAACAGTAACTTTAAATAATCTGTCACTGGAGTTACTGGAATTCATGCCTAAAGTGGATTCATCATGTAATTTTATTGATGTAAGTAATATACTTTTCCCAATTCAGTTCAGATTTGCAACATTTGGTTTTGGTAACAGAAGAATTATACTTTTAAGGTGTTAACTGAATTGTACTTTTCTCTCTCTCTGGCTTTCACAATGACTCTCTGTTTAGAGACGTGTCTTCCCTGCGAGGACAGTACAAACCTCTGAACTCCACAGACTCACTTGCAGTGGGAACTTCTGGGTTTTTGAGCCTGTCAATTCTTATGTCAGGTATTGCTGGTGTGCTTCAAACAGTGACCAAAGAACAAGAAGTTGTCCCTTGTTCCCAAAAGGATACAATCTATGACTCAGCATCAGAAAGCAGATAGATGAGATATACAGAGAAACACGGAAGGCAATGAAACACTGTTTTGTGTGATTTATCAGTTAAACGACACAAACTGTGTGGAAAGGTAGATGTGAACCAACTAAAAGAAATACCTGCTTTTATCAAAGATTTGCAGTGTCCAAACTGTAAGCAAGCTATGAACCTGTCACCTTTTCAAAGGAGACAGTGAGGTTATTGGTTTGTCATAAATTTGGTTTTGCTTCACTAAACTTTTTTCATAATTTGGCTGTGCAAGGTTACTTCTGATTCCTATTCCAAGAACTTAAAAGTTCGTAGATTTGCAGGGGCAAAGATCCTGTGTCAAACTACTAATACATGACATTATGCCAGACTACTTAAAATATTTTGAAAGAGCAACTGCCAAGTGTTTGAAGGTTAAATTCCATTTAGTGATCTAACTCAGAAGAACCTTTCTGTTTCCCTGATGTGCACCTGTAGCCACCCGACATATTTCCAAGTTATTTTCCAAGTTGTGTTCTCTCTCAATAATACTTGAAATCTCTAAATCTCCATGTGATGTGGAAAATGATGTCTAGGTAACCCCTCTGTGCATTTTTTGACATTTTAGTACTGTCCTTGGTTAACAGTTACCTGGTTTTGTTTTGCAGTGAAGAATAAAGTCAGCAAAGTCTAACAGGATATATCATTATAGGAAAGTATATAGCATCAACTATACAAATAAACTATTTGTCTCAGCATTTGGTTACTCTTTTCAGTTGACAGTGGGGTTAGTAAGATCACTACTTAACTGCCAACCACACACTTCATCAAGTTTCAGATACTATGTTCTTCAAGCATTTTGATAAGACTTAATTTAGCATTCTTTATGCTACTCTTTGCCTGATGTGGCACTCAATGCAATACTTTTCATTAAAAAAAAGCAAAAGCAAAAAAAAAAGCCTGAACCTAGCTTGATGACATTGAAATGGAATCAAAGAATGTTTCAAGTTGGAAGGGACCCATAGGGACTATAGATCTAGATATTTCTACAGATTTTGAGTCTACATCTACAGTCTCCTTTGGCAAGGAACATCATGGATTTCTGCATCTGTAACAGGATGCATTACATATCTTTGAATATCCTGTATCGGATCCTATAATATTCTAAACATTTTTAAATACGCCTATCTGGTAATAAAATCATACATAATAAAACAGCATCGAACTCTACTTTGGTCTACTCTATTTCTCTATTATAAAGTATTAAATATTAAACAATTTAGATAAAAGAAAGATGAAAAAGAGGTACTCTTTCTATCATAACTTAGCATTAATATTTCATTAAAGTCCAGATGTGACATATTATTTAATACTGACATTTTTCTTTAGGAGTATTTCTTCTTATCACTGCATTTTTAAATAATAATACTAAAAATGATTTTTTTTTCTATGAACCATTTAAATTTTGAAAAAGTTACAAGATTCTGTATTTTAATGAAGCATGCAAGACTGAACCATGGCCAAAATCACTGCATTTGACAGATTCCAAATATTTTTTTTATTATTATTATTTACTGGAAATTTAGCGTAGCATTGAATGACATTCTCTTCTACTTTTCAAGCAGACTATTTTTAAGAGGTGTAAAACTTCAAGTGCAAATCTGCTCAAAACACAAGGAATGAGTTGCCATTTTATTTAGGGAGCTGAATGAGAGAAAGGCAGGAAGGCAATCTTTCATTCAAGTGCTGGGGTGGTTTTTTTCAAAGTATATGAAAATAAACAAATACATTCAGTTATCAAGTTTTTATTTCCTTCCAGTTGTTGAACAACTGGAACTTCTCCTTCCAGTTCTCCTAGTTAAAGTAATTGCAACCAGGTTTTCCACAGGCCTTTGGTGAGCGTGCAAAGTATTTGCACTGATGGCTTAGTCTTCCAAAGCACTTGTATTGATGGCTTTTTTTTTCTAAATATATGGTCTGTAGCCTGTTCACACCTCTATTTATATCACCACGAGCTCTTTCCATTCTATACCTGTTAGTAACAAGGCTGTATTAATGTTCTGTTAGGATGCTTTTTGTCTACTTATGCTCACATATATATGTCTACTCACATATGCTTCAGCCAATGAGACTCCACCACTTAATTGTTTTCTTATCCTCTCAGGCCAGGAACTATTCAAGAAATAAGAATTTTATTAACTTGTAGCTGAAATTTTATATCACTTAAAGTACATTACAGTTCATATGTACTTTCTTCATCCTAAGGCTGGGTCTTAATAACTTTAGCCTGACAGTAAATAATGCAGCAATTGCTTGCATCACTTTTAGTGTATTGTGTAGGAAAGGCAAGTGACCCTTGGAGCCTTGGCTATTTTGCTGAGATAAATGCACAGTGAAAGAGAAATAGCTCATTCACCCATGCACATAACACGTCACACACACACAAAAAAGAGAATAGCTGGTAAGACAGGTCCGTGTATCCCATAGCACAACATAGACAAAGGTGAGTTTAGTGATGATGTGTTTACCATCCCGGGACAGTGTACATCCTTGCAGTTACACCTTTGATGACCAGGAGCTTTTGGGTACACACACATCATACAATAAAAAATATTTCAAGCTTCATGGCAGAGAATCATAAAATCATCAAGGTTAGAAGAGACCTGCAAGATCATCCAATCTGACTGTCACCCAGCACTGCCATTGTAACCCCTAAACCTCATCACCCAGCAACAGATCCAGATACCTCTTAAACAGCCCTAGGGACTCCACCACCTCCCTGGGAAACCTATTCCAATGCCTGACCACTCTAACAGTGAAAAAAGATGTTGGGAAGATTATGAGTAAAGTTCTTCTAAGAAGTAGGAAAGCACTTGTTAGTAGATAAACAAACTGAATGGGTTAGGTAGTGACATTTTTCATCTTATTTCCTTTGTTTATTCAAGCGAAAAAAAGAAAGATCAATATTCATGAGGGTAAAAGCACAAATATCATTGGGGAAGGATTACCATAAACACTGCAATTTTATACCAATTACTTTCTATACAGACAAAGTGTGAAATTAGTTTTAGCTACTTTTGCTCTATATGACCACATTAAACAAAGGCACAGAAGTAGTTTGCTTACTTATATGCTCATTAATAACAGACATTTATCAGCCTAATTGCAAGTGCACATTTATACATCACTGCTGAAGTTGCTTATCTCTGCTAAAGGTATTCACCTTTCCCATTAAGTTATTAATTCACAATTGTTCTCAAAAACATTTTATAGGGGCTTCCATAAAATTACAGTATTTAGAAAGAATGCTGCTTGACATCTCCCATGCAATTGTTTTCTGTAGAAGACAGTAGAATTAAAGATCAACTCCACAAAACTAAAAATGTATTATAATCCATAAAAATTATGCATCATAATGTGGACCTGTGATGGAGTTTATATTGCCCAAGAAACATTTCTGTATATAAACATAGGAGAATCTATCACTTTCATAACTCATCATCATGTCACTGTATTATAGTGCTCAGCTTTTGTACAAGATGGAGTTAACCAGCATCCTTAATTGATTGTCAATGGGGAGTGTTTCTTTTCTTCACTCTATTTCCATGTACATCATGGACAGCAGGGAAATTGCTGCCCTTCTCATTTAATCAGACACAAGTTCACAGGTAATCTTAACTAAGTCTGCCAATTTGATTCACTCCCTGGTTTTCTGGGATGGCCTAATCCCATAGCCAACTTCAACACACAAAACAAAATTTATTCCTAAATTCCAATGTGGAATAAACTGACCTGATCCATTGAAAGACAGAGATACATAAGAGAGACAGACACTATGATTATGAACCATGTCACGTCACAATCCTCAATCTAAGCTGGTCCTTCAGCATTTAATTCTTGCACCTTCATAAACCCCAAAATACCTCAGAAAAACAGAATATCCACTTGTTGGTATAGTGTAAAAAACCCAGTCTCTTAAGCTGCCAAGCAGCCTTCTGATGACTTGACTAATAAAATTTATTCCAAAAATAACAGAAACAAACAAAAATAACCGTGTCAAATGGCAAACCAAAGAAGCCTTTGGAGTGGTAGAGACTGCAGACTCGATAAACATCTGCAGGGAGCTGAGCTGAAATTTTGCAATGAGGAAGGCACCATGGTAACAAAGCAGGGGAATGGTCTGTGAACTTGGAGCTGCCAACTCCCAAAGAAGCATCAAGAAATGCAACTTCAAAGTGAAAAATATGAAATCTCTGTAAAAGTGGTTATGCGATACCACTGAGCATTCTGAAGCAGCTACAGACATGTGCCTGCAATATCTGGAGCACCAAAGTATCACTAGCCAGGAAGCAGAAAAAGAGGTGTTTATGTTCCCTGACCCTGGCAATTACACATTTCGAGGTTTTACTTCAGTATTGCTTTCAGTCCATTTACCACTGTAAACACTACCTCACAACTCATAGAATCTCTGAAGATCAAGACAGAAACTCCTTCAAGTCCCGAGAGCAGCTCTCTGCCAGTGCAGACTTTTAAACCTACAGCAGACCACTCGTACCTCACATCCATGCTCTCGGCAGTTTCCACCATGGTCAGTCCCTGTCTCCAGCAAAGGAGACCATTGGGAGTCTGTGGGTGTCCCCTGCTTGTGTAACTGCCTGCAAACAGTGGTGACCTTGTCTAAATAGAGCAGGAGACAAAGGAGTGTGGAAGGCACAGACAAGGATGGCTCTCTTCAGCAGCACAGGTTTCAAGCCAGCCACAATGGACCATCTGTGGGAAGCAGAGATGTCTCGAGAGCTGCTGTAGCTGTGCAAGGCTCCGTGTTTGCCACACCACTGATGAACTTCCTTGGGATGGCACTCTCCTAAAGACTAACATAACACTGAAAAAAAAAGGCAGTGTATCTGCAGTTCACAGGGCGTACCAAATGATTTTCAGAGGCTTATGTTACAGGTTTTATCTTCTGACTCCTTAAGATGATCATGTAGAGTGGCAAATTATACATGCATATCCCTCCCGGTATTGTCTTGCCCTTTATCAATTATTTTCTGATCATAAGGCTATAGAGTTAAAAGATTGACTGGACAATTTTAATTTACCTTTTCTATCCTCTGTATGTTTGAGCAATCTTGATGTTATTCTCCAAAGAAAACCTCAAGTTACTCAAATTTCAGAGGATTTCTTTTTATTTTTCTTATTAAGGGGAGAGTTTTAAAAAGTTTCAGAATTTAAGTAATTTGTGAGTTTTCCTTAATTTAATAATTTTACTGATTGTTAATAGAACTCCTGCAGAACTGGGTTTTGCCTTAAAGTTATGAATTATCTTTTTAATTTCCTTCAATCTTTTACTTACATCCTTGGCCCATTCCAATTCTTTTTTTCTTGCGTCATTTTATTCCTTACTTTCTCCATTATTATTTAGCTCATTCCTACATTGCCATTGAAACAAATGTAAATAACACCATTTCAGACTCTTGAGATCTTCCTGAAGTCCTTTTCCTTTGTGAGGACATCCAGTTTACTGAACATTGGTACTTACCAACTACAACCTTTGAAGTCGCTGACATTAGGGGCAAATGGCTGCTGTCAAATAGAAGCAAGCGCTGTTTTGGAGACCTTAGGTAGAGGTCTGGAAGAAATCTGAACTCTGGAGACAGATAGGAAGGCAGCTGTGAAGGCATCAGAACTGGCAGTGAAACCAGTGGATAAGTTCTAATAGATTATCCAGACTGTCTAAAACCTATTTCTCATTTATGCATGTGTTGAATAAACAATATTAATATTATAGGTAAAATATGTAAGAAATTGTATTATTTCTTACAACACCACATAATGATTTTAAAGTCCAAACAACTTGTCAAACAAACAACTTGTTTTTATACCTGAAACTGAAGCATCAATTTTTGAGCTACATACAAATTTAACACAATTGCTTAGTCAGAGCAAGTCTGCTACTGGTACGTAAAAGAAAATGCTTTCTCTTCCCTTTGGTTACAGATTGGAAAAATCCCAGCCTCCCATATCATTTCCCTATATCCTTCTAGGGAAAGCACTGGCAAAACAAAGAAGAGAAGTAAAATTTTTTGCCCTTCAATGCACTATAATCTTCAGCCTTCTTCAGGAGTTGTAACAGTCAATGCCTGTACCTATGTTCTGTCTGTTCTCTTTTACTTCAAGCCCTGGCTGGAAAAAAGACTGGAAATACTTTGTCAGTTCTGAACCACTAGAGAAATCCACTGCCAATGGAAAATTGTCCACAGGGATTTTTATTTATTTATTTATTGTCATACTTACAGGTTTTCCATTCCTTGGGAGCAATACAAAGCCACTGGATCACATCAGTTAATCATGCCACAATATTCCCAATACTTTTAAGTACAAAAATAGAGCAGGAAAAAAACCTAATCCTTCTCATCTCTGCCTCCCCCTCAAAAAGCCCAGAACCAACAGATCATCAGTCCTTCTTAAGACATCACAAACAAAAATTTAAAAGGCCAAATCTACTGTTTTTCCTTTCCTGTCAAGTTAATGCTGAAAGTTTGATACAGTATTTACTTTTTCTTTATCTAATTTCTAGCAAGTGCCTTTCCTTAAAGAGGGAAAGCTTTGGGATATAGATTCAACAAAAATTAATTCCTCAGGAAAATGACTTATACCAGATGTCTGTGAGCTGTTAGCCACATGTTGCCAGTTGAGCCTTTTGTTGTCATAAGCTACACACAATTCTTCCAAGAATCATTCATTCCCTCTAGTATCACCAGCTAATCTGATTGAAAGACCAGACAGTAGGTTCCAAATTCCCAGATGGGGACTGCCTGTAGCTGCTAATAATTTTCACACCAGGAAAAAATAAAAAGCTCTTTTCATGTTAAGAGCGTTTTATTTTATTTTTAAAAAGATACCTCAGATCCACATCTTTCCACATACTCATTCAAACCACTTGCAAACATTCTTGCACATTTTCGCAGTCTGTTGCCAAAATACCTAGGACTAACAGCATCAAATTACCTCCCCATCTTTTTGATTTTCAGACTCACACTTTTTTTGGCTTGTGTGATGGCTGAGGAAATTGCAAGGTGCTAAAACAATCAGATAAAACAAAACAGACCATTAACTCATCTTACTGGCATATCCTGCTCTCCTTATGGAACTTTCGCATTTGAATAATGATAGAATTGGCTGTCTTCTAGCCACCTCTATTACAAAGCCAATGCACTTACAAGAATGGAATTAAATGGAAAAGAGAAATAGGAAATACCTTCATCAAACATAAACCTTCAAGCAAAGAGGGAGCCTGAGCTAAAACAGCACATCCGAAAGGAACTTTCTCATGCAACTTTCTCTAAACTCCTGATGCTTGCACTGAGCTATATACACCTTTCAGCTATATACAGAATCTAAATATAATACACTAACATAAGCCTTTTCAATTTTACTGAATTCATTTATTTATTAAAACTGAACTCTTAACATAAAAAATGTACATTTTTTCTTCCAACAAGCAGTCTTTTTTTTTTCCTTGTCATATTGCAGGACTGGAATATTTGAGACTTCTAATCTGTCTCCACAGAACTGATGTCAAAGTATAGTGCAGTCCAATTTTAAAAAACAGAAATTATAGAAAATCTCCCCTCCCAAACTTCAGCAGCTGAGCATGGAGGACCATCATAAAAAGACAAAATGTTAGAGGTTATTCTTCCATTGCTATCTCTGAAAATGCAACAGCATGTAAAATGTGTTATCTTTCCCATTAATGCAAAGTGGAATGTGGTTTTGCATGCTGTCTTATAGAGACCTGCAAAACAGGAAATGATTGCTTGATGGGGACAATGGCAATCAGAAGCATCTACTGTGTTACTATACAACATGGAAGTTATCTTTTATCTTAGAAAGCTGCATTTGCTTGAGTTGAAGGCATATTCATTGACCTGGAGGCTTGTCAGGAATTATATCATAACTAGAGAAACTCAGTAAGATCAAAGATTATTTTTACAGTCCATTTACATTTCCATCTACCCTACACTTTCATGCTCTTTGTTCAAAGCCAAAACTTCACAGATAAATTTGCATCTCCTTCTCCAAATTCTTTCATTTGTATTTTCCGCATACCTGTATTTCTGTGTGCAGACAGAAATGAAAGGAAGTAATAATTCTGCAGTATTTTCACTTAACCCTGAAATTAACTTTAAAACAGTTCCATTGCTCCGCCATCTGCAGTTCCAGGTCTCTCCTTTGCCGTTCGCAATCAAATTTACAAATGCATTCAGAATGGTTGTTCTTTAAGGAACATATCATATCCTCCAGATTCAAGAATGGTCCATCCCCACCTGTAGGAAGTCAGGCAAAGATTGCAGGAGACCAAGGAGCTCCTGACTAAAGCATAAAAAGGAAATGTGCAAGGGAGGGATGCAGGGTCAGGTCATACAGGAGACATATATAGGTACTGAATACCCAAGGATGTTATTAGGAGGGCCAAAGCCCACCTGAAGTCAAATCTAGTGAAGGACATGAAAGGCAGTAAGAAGGGCTTCCAGAGGCGTACCAACAGCAAAAGGAATGTTAGGTGAAAAAGCAGTACTGACTCTGAGTGGGGCACGGAACCCAGTGATAACGGACATGGGTCAAGGTACTTCACCTCAAGCTTCATTAGTAAGACTTCCTTCAGGAATCTCTGTATTGAGTATGTGAAGACTGGAGCATATCTCATTAACAAAAAAAATGCTTGAGAAAGCTAGAACTGTTCAGCGTATGACAGAGAAGGCTCACAGTAATCTTACCAATGTGTATGAAAAGGTGGAAATAAAGATGATGGAGTCAGACTCATATTCAGTGACAGAGCAAGAGGCAAGGGGCACAAACTGTAATAGAAGAAATTTCATTTTAACATCAGACAAAAAAAATTCATTATACAAAGACTGGAATAGGCTGCCCAGAGGTGTTGTGGAGTTTCCATCCTTGGAAATACGGAAAACTTGACTAGGCAGAGTCCAGAGCAACTTGCTTTAGCTGCCCATGCTTTGTACTGACAGGTGGACTAGGCCATCTCCTGAGGCCCTTCTAAACTCAGTAACACTGTGATTCCAGAAAGGGTTGTATATCATGTATCACAAGTATCTCAGAAATAAAAGCTAGGAGCTTCAACATTTGGTTTAAGGTTCTTGAAATTGTGTTTCGCTGGCCACACAAGACAGATATCAGCAGTGGAAATGCAGTCCCTGAAACCCGGTTTTTCAAAGGGGCAAAAGAATCCAGCACTTTGTTCTGCCACTCAAAATCCCATTAGTCAATAAAGATCTGAATAACTTATGGAACTTAAATAGTAATTATTCAGAGATGTAAACAGTCACTAATAATCATCAAGTCGTAATGATTTTGTGTGTTATAAGCCTGATGCCTTTCAATATTTTGTAAATGGTCTGGACTGAAGTGAAAACTGATTCATTATCAGACTTGTAAAGCCAACAAAGTCTGCAGAATATTAAGGTAGAGAGGGCAACTGTGTAGAGTGATCTGGAAATTAATTTAGTAAGTTTAAGCCCATTCTTACAGCACATACCTTTATACAGTCAAATAGATACAGAAGCAAGGAATATCTGGTTGAACTTTACTCAAGGACTCTATCCAGTAAAACAGTGACTTCATCCCTTATGACTCCTAAATAACTGTCAAACTGCTGAACAAAAACTTCCAGCCCAGTTCTGCCACCAAAAAAGGCTACTGTGAGTGTGTGTAAACAGGATAGCAGTATGTGAGAATACCAAGATACACTTTACCTCTTTGTGTCCTTGATGAGAACTACAGCGTAACTATACTGTAATTCTACTCTCAGAAATAATATATAATTATATATAGACAGAGGAAGTGCAGAAGTGATCTAGACTGAACAAAGCCTCACATGAAATGAATTCAAGAATTGCATTGGCTTAGTTTACCAAAAGAAGATTAAGTTGTGATTTTGAGCAAATGACTATATTCATTGAAAACAGCAGTTTAAAAGGCTGTTTAGCGGAAAAGAGTAAAAGCAGAACCCGTAAGTGATCACTAACACTACACAAATTCTAACAGAATTAAGTTACCGTTTTTAACAATGATATACAATACTGACTCATCTCATACAGGTTTGAATTTCAGGTTACCTACACTTCTGAAAGAGTATGATAGATTATGAGTTGTTAAGGTCTACGCATGTAATGATCTAGGGGTTGTGCTACCTTGCCATCTGGAACTACATGATCTAATGGTCCTTTCTAAGACAAGATCAATTACTTTGTGGAAGTATCAAAACAGTCACATTTAATTAAAACACAATTTATCCTTGTCAAAACTTAAGTTCATTATGAAGTCACCTGTGTGACATGGGTTAAATCTGGGGGAAAAAAAATGCAGGTAATCAGCATCCCCATGTTCCAGTAGCTACATTTTAAGGCATTTCCTCTGACAGAAGCTGAACACTGACCGGCCATCTATTGTAGTATAAAACATTTCCTGTATTTATTCTATGCTCCCTGATTGCTCAGTCAGAATTTGCTAATGTAAGTTTTACACCTCTACCGATCCACAGAATATTTATAGACTCGTGACATGTTTTCAAACAGAAGCATGCAATCTTAACAAAGATGTAGCATTAATGCTATTAACCGGTATTAAAAGTCTCATGAATACATGTATTTCAATTTATATTGAATATATATTTCTTATTCCAGTTTAACTGGTTTAATTACATTTCAGTAAAAGAACAATGTTATTCCTTTTAACGTCCACCCTGTCTCCACTACAAAAAAGCATCTGTACAGAGGTGGACACTGTTTTACACCGCACCGAGTTCAGCAGCATACAGGTGGGCACAGTCCCTTCCCCTCTGGTGTGTAAGGGCTCAGGGCACATATTGAGGCTCAGCCCTTCATTCTGCAAATAAGTGGGAAGCAGATGATGACTAAGATAGAAAGAGCAGGGCTGAGAGAACAGTGGATTTCTGCTTGGAGAATGAATATTAAACCTGACCAAGCAAAACAAGAAAGTCATCTTGACAGTGGCAGATAAGAACATGTTTGTTTTCTCCTCAACGACATGGGAAAGCAAAGCTACTTCCATTTTGGAACAAACCAAATTATTTCATTTTATCTGGCAAACATTTTATTTTTACCACAGGTGTTGCTAAAGCAGGCAAAGCAATGGATTGGAGAGCTAGAGCTAGGCACAAAACCGACATGGGAGATGGCTCGTACTCTACAGAAGCCCTGGATTTACAACAGCCAACTCTTTACATGCACAAGGCTACTTAACTGCTCTCCACTTGAGGAGATCTGAACTCAATACCTGCTCTTTGCAGAATGTCTGAAACACAAAGCCCTTGGTAATTCTGCTGGGATGTTCTGCTGCTTTTCCTGTTTAAGCTATTCCAATCTGAAATATCTATTGGGACAATGAAAGAAAAGCTGTATCTGTATTGTAATGGTTCTGTATCTTCTTGTAATGGTCAGAGCCAAGAAGCCTGGCTAAAGCATGTTTTATTTAATGCAGGAGATCTAACCAATTGGCTGTAGCTTACATGAGTTTCTACACTGCCCAACAACCATTTCTAACAACGTCTTGCAAAGGCAGTTTAAGGTATTTTACTTGTATCTTCCTTCCCCAATAAAACATTAAATAACCCACTACGTAACCCTCTGAGATTTCCTGTGATATTATCACAGTCATAAGTCACTGTTCCATCTCCTTTTCAGAAAATGACACCCTAAAATAGTTGTAGAGACTTGTTTCTAACCAGCAGGTCCCTTCCTACCCCAATGACACCCTACCCACTACATCTATTTTCTAACATTTTTCTTGAGCAAAATGGGTGGCTGAGTGACCACTAATTCATCTCCTGCTGAATGCAGAGCAGAAAACATCTACTTCTCTGCAGTACATGCTGATATATAAGGAATTATGTCTTTTCCAACACAGTATTTCAAACTGTATCTGTTTCTCCAATACTAGCTGTATTATTCAGCTGTAGCTGAATCATTCAGCTCTGTAACATCATAGCAAAGTGGGTTTTTTATGAATTATGGGTCTCTCCTGAACACCAGAATGCTGAGGTTTTCATTTTGCTCTGCCAATATATACCTGCAGCTGGAATAAAACATTCTAACTCTGCAGACATGCATATTTTCAGTTCTCTGAGCTAAAAGAGAAAGTGATACCAGACAGCAAACCAAGCTTTGCTTTGTCCATCTGTGGCTGAAATGCACTGTTGATTAGACCCTGTGCTCCTCTTCAACTCTAGGAGGGGCTTTACTATCTTCACAACCCTGTAGTGGAATAGTTGTATCCACACTTTGCTGGATTTAACAGCCTAATCTCCCAATAGGAGCTATTATTAAATTAAATAAGGGCTAGTCCAAATGGATTTGATTTTATGGTGACCTTTTAGTGACAGCATGTTCACTGGGAGGGCTTTCTCAGAGGAGTGAAAGAACAGATGGGCAGCCAAGGCTAGCAACTCTGTTCACTTTACTGCATGGGATATTTTTTCCCCCTGTGCTCCCCAGATGTATTTTCCTGATTTATTTTTTTCCTGCAGTTTTAATACATTTCTAAAGGATTATTTGTACATGTATTTTTATGGTCCAAGTCCTAATAGCATAAATATCACTATTTGTCCAAGTCTTTTTAAAGCACAATTCACCCTACCAAGGAACAATGTTAGACATGAAAGTGTGTAAGATTCCTTCCTTCACTTCAGCTTAGGGCTCTGACTCTTTTGAAAGCCTCCTTTCTGGAGCAAAATGCCTCTAAAGTTTTGTCCTAAATCAAAAGGTTCAGTATACATGCCTTAGTGCTCACTCCAGGACTAACTTTCCATCATTCCTGGTTGTGAAATCCATTGGATGCCAATGATAACTAAATGCAGCACTCTGAAGGAACAATTTTTTCCAAACAGATTTCTGAAAACATACAGATGTTTGTACAGCACCTCTTTCTCCCAGGATGCTTATCAGACATCTATCACTGCATTGAGAAAAATGTAAAAAACAAAACACAAACAACAAAAAGACTGGGCTTAAGCATTACCTATCAGACAGCTCTAACTGCAGTTCTGAAAATAATTCTCTCTTTACATAGTTATTAAGGATACATTAATTCAAAAAACATTTTATCGTGTGAGGGTTTTTTCCACCCTTACAGAGAACAGCAACTGCACCCACTCTGTGAATTACTTCACCTAGTCCCTGCAGAGCAACAGGCATATCACAGTCTGCTGCAGGACACATATCATGAAAGAAATGAAGGAATTTAGCTTTTTGTACATGCTAAAGCTTCCTTTCTCTTTCCAGGATGAAGCCCTCAAACACTTCTTCAAATTTTCTTATTCTTCCAGCAATTACCCTCTCCTGTTGAAAAGTGTTTGCCATTATTTTACTACAACTAACATCTTTTCATGCTGAGCCCTTTACATATTTTCACACTGTTTTCACATTTTCACATTGCTTTTCTTCACATAGAATTGTATTTACTACATTCCTTTAGAATATTGTGTTCAGAAGCCTGTGCCCTGAAGTGTATCCATCTTCCTCTGGCTACATCTATCTTCTGTTTCAATGCTTGTCTTTGTCCTCATTGTGGCTTATGTGACAAGGCTCAATTCAACTAAAAATAATAATAATTTTTTAAAAATCCCATTTGAGATCAGACTAATATTATATTATTATCTATTTTCTTTAATCAGGAATTATTTTAATCTAGCAGTGCTGTTATCATACTTGCTCGTGTTTTGAGGTCTTGTAAGCTCTTGCAAAGTGTTACAATTCAACCACAATTCTTGTCTCTTCTCAAACTGTGTCCACTTCTTTTTGTCTTCCAAAATGTGCCATGTGATGACCATCTCCATGTTCATTTCAGGGACATCGACATTCTTTCATCCTTGCAGTATTTTGGAGCCTCCATCATGAATGGCAGGACCAGAGGACAATATCTGCACTCCACACATATATGCCTAAATCTGTTTGCTTCATAGGAAAAAGTCACTTTTGTCAAGTGTTAGTCCTGAGCTACACACTAGCCTCTTTTTTGATATTCCACTTTCATATATTGCCTATTAATTAATCAATCACAAAACAGGGAAATAATCTAAAAAAAAAAAAAGAAAGGAAAGATAGGAGAAAGAGAAAACAGTTCTTCAGTCACATCACATGCAAACAAGTCCGTATTTCTTTATTTTATTCTATTTTCTGTGCAAAAATGAAACTCAGATACTTCATTCTTACATCATCCCCATCTCCTTTTCTTTTCAACTGCTTTTTCTCATTTGATAATATTCTTTTTAATTTGAGAAACAGGCATTCCATACTATATTCACAATGATTGTACAGGATGAATTTGCGAAGTGGCATAATGAGGTTCTGATTTGTTCTCTGTTCCTTTCACAATAATTCATAATATTCTATCTGATTTTTGACTGCCACTCAGCACTGCTCTCCTGTTTCCATAAAGCTATCTATTACCACTCAGAATGAGATTTAGGGTTGTAATAGTCAACTCACAACCCATACAAGAATATGTCAAATTAGGACCATTCTTTCCTCGTCGTGCCCCCTCCCCCACTCCCAAGGGCATCATTATCCCTTAATCTACATTGAATTTAATCAGCTGTTTTATCATAGCATTCTTGGAGTGCTTTGCCGCTCTTTATCATCAGTAGATGGTATCATCAGCAAACTGTTGCCTCAGTATTCTTCTTCTGATCATTTAGGAATATGCTAAAGAACATATTGCACCACAGAATAGTCATCTTTGTTGGCAAATTCCCTCCGCTGTGACAAATGATGTTTTACCCACACCCTCCTTTACCCTAGTTTATAATCCACTATGAGAACCTTCCCTGTTATCCCATGGTCTCTTAGTTCACAGAAGATTTTCCCGAGAAATCTTGATAAACTGCTTTGGGGAATATATTTACTAAATCAGAAAAAACTGTCAGACTTGATTTTCTTGGGTTTTTTAAACAGAAGATGAAGGCTTATCCTAATATATAGTTTCTACTTGTCCATCTAATATATATATTCTTAAAAAAACTTTGCTCTAGCTTACATAACACTGAATTTACTGACATGTAGTCATGTTTCAGCTGTTCTATCTCCAAGTTTCTTTAGAGCTCCTGAGTGAATGTCATCTCTGTCTGTAGATGTATTCTTTTCCCTTTTGTTCATTTGCTCAGAGACCTCATCCATCAATAACTAGATTTCAGAAATATCCATCAATAAACATTTGAGAAAAATCCTCCAACATTTTTCCCCATCAAAAAGCCTTACCATTTGAAAAATCTCACACAGTTCTTCCTAAATCTATAATCGATGTTAAAAAAAAAAAAAAAGTTTACTTTTTCACCTATATTGTCTCCTCTTTCATACATTAATCACGTCCTGGACTTACAGGTCTCCACAACATTTACTTTTTGAACACACACAGAACAATGATTTGCTGCTCATGTCTACACTTTCAATTCTTCCCTGAATACTTTTTTTTTTTTTAACTCCTGTTCTTTACCCACAGCATCCTTCTTTTGGTATTCAAAGAATTCCCTCCACAGCACAGACAGGCAATATGCATTTGCTCTGAGAGCTGTCAGTATGTTTTGAGTTTTGAAAAAAAATGACCACACAGTCATAAATGTATTAAACAAAAAATCTGGTACAGCAAGAGAGGCACAACTTGTCCCTGCTTCCTTTATTAGTACAATGGCATACACAGTGTGTGGTATCTTTACCAAGAGACACTATAAAGTTTCAAGGTACAAGTAGTAGTAACTACTACTTGAATTACTACAAGAAGTAGTAACATACAGGACAATTATTACATCATCCTTGAGAACAGCAAGTAGTTTGTGGCCAATTCAACGTACCCAAGTAGTTCAATAAGCAAATATTTTAAATAAATAAATAAATAAAAAGGATTGCATGTCAGATGAGAGACCAAATCTGGTCACAACTCCAAGTAGGGATGGTTAGGTAAAGGCGATTAGACTTTATTAATGGATGATGGTTATCCCAGAACTGCAGTAGGATAAGGATGCAAAGAATGAAACAGCAGGATCTTTATTATCATTCAGTGGATACCTGGAAAAATGCACACACAGTGAGCTCATAAAGGCTCAGAATTCAATTGATGATGTTAGAGACAACATGTATTTTGGAACAAAGGGGAAGAGAGGAGCATCTCCATGAAACCTTCAGCTGTAAACCACAAGAGGTGAAAACCATTGCTAGCTGAGGGTATCTGCCCACAGAAGAAAAAAGTCAAGGAGAACTTGGAGGAGTTCATAGTAACTTGTGAATATGAAACAGAACAGAAGAGGGAGTTTGAAGCCCCAGAGAAAAAAAAAGTAAAAAAAAATAAGGGTAGCATGAAGGAAGGAAATAGATGCTGGCTCTGAAATAAGACAACAAGAATATCAAGTATTGGCAACTAAAGAAGAACCAAGTCACTACACAGAAACACTGAAAGAAAACAGAAGGGACATTCAGAGATCCAGATGGAATTGAAAATGACACTCATAAGAAAAGGCTGGAGATTCACAGCAACTCCTGGAGGGGCAGGCAGTCCTCATTTAATCTCCGGGTGGGCTTAACACCACAAGAGCAGGTCTGTGAGATCACAGCCTCCTCGCTACTTGCCACAGTCTGCTCACGGAAAGGGATCAAAAAACCAAAATGGCATCGTGTCTGTTACATGGAACTGGCAGGTGGACCTGCAACTGGGAAACATCACAAGTAACCTGAGAAACAATTACAACTCCCCAAAACCAGTACTGCCCAACTTTCATTGGAAAAAACTATCAAAGCCTTAACTGTTTCAGGGAATACTTACAAACAAATATATATTTGTGTAAACTTCACAGGGCATCAAGTCACCAGAGGAGTAAAATGTCTAATAAGAGATTAGACTAACCAATAGTTAAATGATGAGTGGTATAAGAAGCACGTGTAGTGTTTGACTGTTGAGGTGCATTTACTAAAGGAAGTAATTTTTCAAGAGATAAATGTGACTGGAACGTTCAAGGGAATAGCTACCTAGGATCAAAGATGACACAACTGATAAGAACAGCTTTAAACTAAGAAATGATAGATCTCCAAACACTAGTGGAAGGAAAAAAATATAGAGTAAATGAGAACCCAGACATGGATTTAAAAATCCTGTGGTTACAGGAGAACATATGGTAAATAAAAATAATTAAGACCATGAACAGCAATCAGGTAAAAGAAGATGACATGCCTGAGTCTGCTCTATATAAGAATGGAGTAAGAAACACCTCTGATGTGTAAACAACTCTCAAAAGTTTCATCAATACAATAGAAATTTGAGTTACATTCACAGGATGTAAAAATAAATATTAAGGAGAAAACATAAGCTTGACAACACAGAATTCAGAACTGGAACACATATAGAAGTACAGATACCATTCAGGAAAGATAATTCTAAAGATGACAGCTTTGGGGTACACACTAAGTTATAAGGAGTTATGAAGGAAACACTTTTTATGAGATCCACGGTCAGATATAAATTTGGATAATGATCACTGCATCACTGCAAAGTGAAATACTATTAGCTATTGTGACAATATCTTTTTTGACATGAGACAAACTTCCTTACAAGGATTAGAACAGACAACAGTAAGCAGCAGATAATGATAGGGGTGGAGGCAACTCGCTATTGGATGTTACAACCAACAAACGTGAGTAACACATAGCCACAGCTAACAAAAACTTACACTATTTAAATTTTAGTTTGCCGTGTAATGAAGACTTAAATAGTTTAACATTGAAAGCTGGGTTAGTATAAATTAAATCAAAGGGTGAAAATAATAGTTTCATAACTCAATTATCATAAACTTCAGTAAACCTAGGGGACTCTTCAGGGAACCCAAAAGAACTAAGGAATTCAGACACAGGAATATCTTTCAGTCAAAGATAGTAGGATACCTAGGAAACTGAATTCCAGACATCTGGAGCAGACTTCCAATCTGATTAAATTAAGAAATGTTACAAAGTAGGCTACTAGCTACAAGTGAAGACCTGAAAAATGCAGCAAGGATTATGAGGGTCATTTAACCTCAACAACAACATGGAAATTGAATGGAATTTGCCAACTTTTTTCCTGGCACAGTACAGCAAAGCAGAGCCAAAAATTAAAAAGGGAAAAAAAAAGAAAAAGGAAAATAAAAAAGAAAAAAAAATGGCATATCATGATTTGGTGAGTTTGAACAAACAAAAAAAATAGATTATATAGATTGGGCCAGGAGCTGAATCAGGGTTCTGCATCTGTTTTCAAACAGACTTTGATGACAGACTTAGAACATTGGCATGGACAGCAAGAGGAATACACAACAGAAATTATCACAAACGAGGTAAAAATTCAAAGCACTATGTACTCTTAGCTGGGAAAAAGTAAAACTTCTTCCCAGTGATATGAACAAATATGATAAGAAAGCGGCTGAAACCTCTCCCTTTTTTTTTTCTTATCAGAGGACAATATTGTTGACAACACACAAGAAAAGGCTGGAAAAAGACTTGAGAGGTTGAGCTTTGATTTTAAGGCAGCAGAGTTTCTCACATCCTTGCCTTTGCACAGAGTTCTGGCAACTTTTTTGCCATTCCAAAAACTCAACATGGAATGGGACATGCCAGCCCACACTAACTGTGGCTTTCCATCACCACATGGAAATAAGGGTGCGAAAATCCTGAGGATCTTGAGAATTCAGCAGCTTTCAGAATCACCTTTCACTCATGCTTTGACCCACACATGCTTCAAACCTAAGTAATGCTGCTGAAAAATTTACTGCAATCTGCACTGTCACTTAGCAGTGATCTTCAGGCAGATCTTTAAAAGTAGCACATCTCTGCCAACAAACGCAATACATAAATAACAAAAGGTCTGAAACCATCAACAAGGAGATGCCCAAACCTAATGGCAGGACAAACTGAGGAAATCTTCAAGAATTTTGGGAAGCCACACCCTGTAAACACTTCATGCCACTAATGGTCCAACAGTGGTGACAGGCATCACCACTGGTGGCATCTGACCATACACTCAAGACACAATTAACCAGAGGCTTAAGCAGCAGAAGTGAATGCAGAAGTTTCCTTGGTGACAAAAACATCTTCCATGGGATGAAAAGGGAGACAGGAAATATCTCCTCATTCCGTTTCATCTGGCCATGGCAGACAGATCTATTCTTAGGAAGTTTCTAAACTCAGAACATCTGGGTTTCAACCTTTCAGGTACATCCTGGGACTGGTATGTCACAAAAATTAGCCACATTTAAGTTAATCTTGATATTTTTTTATCCAAACGGCACCTATATATCCATGCTATAATTATGAAATTAGCATACTCTGCAGTGAAGTCAGTGAACAGGCTGAGCCACAGCAGGGTCCTAATTTCAGATTAAATGGATTACTAAGTACCTCTTCAGTGTATCCGTACATCAGTTTATGCAATTTTGAGTATTTCTAAGAAAAATTAGGCTATTTCACTTTCTATTTTCCTGCAGAACTCCAACCAGACCTGCCACTCCCTTGCAAGGCTGGAAATACATGTTAAAGACTCAGGAAGTGGTCATCTTGATGAAGAATTCTGGTTTATAACGAAGGTCTTAATTAGGGGCATAAACTAGCCTGTAAACAAACTTTCAACTGCGTGTATACACAACCTATGTAATGAGATCAGAGTTCATGCCTTATTGCACAAATAGCATTTTTATTACAATAAAACAGTATAGTACTATTTCTTTTGTACAGTACACCCATTATACAGTGAAGTCATTGAAGCTATAGGCAACAAATGGCTGAATAAACACTCTGCAAATACCAGCAATATCACGTTGTCAAATATCGTCATTTTTCCTGATTTGGAAAATGATCCCACTAAACTTATGCATTGGTTCTTCTCATCTGAATCATGTTCAAAATGATATGAACAGAAGTTGCTGACACTTATGACTGCTTGTAAAATTATACTTACTGCTTTCTATAAAAGTGTGTGTATATATATTGTATACAAATTAATGTATATTTTAGCAGAATTTAACAAACACTTCATTTTCTTAACATATCTTAATCATTTTTACAATATACAATACAATGGCAGAGTCCAAAAAAACTGGTATTGCACTATTCTTCTGGCTACATTCTCAATGGAATCAACAGGGATTTTTGATTAAGCAAAGAATGATGCTTATCATATAACAAAAGCATAGCACTGAGGGTAAAATATGCTTCTATCTTCATTCTCTGGAGCTGAGCTCTTTAATTTTTTAACTGATCTCTGCTAAACAAGTCCTAGTACTCCATAGATCCTCATTCTTACCCTGTACTAGACCTCTGAATTCTCACAAAATCTGCTCAGTATATACACCAAATATTTATGAAATGCTCCATTAACCAGTATTTCTCTTACAACATAGTCCACAGGGAGCTTTAAATTTCAACACATGGAATAAATAGCAGTGAAAGAATGTCACATTTGATTTTTAGGTATGATGGATATGTTACAAATTGCTTAGAATTATTTTTTATTTTAGGTCTTGATTCTGCCAAGAAGACAAAAAACAGACAAAATAGGCACATCAGCCAGAGATAAATATTTATTTGAGCTATATTTTATCCTGAAAGAGAGAACCACCATTTCTGCAGTCAATTTTCAGAGCCACTTTTATATCTGTGTCATCAGTTAGAATAACAAAAAAAAAAAAACCAAAACATTTTCTGATCTCACTTAGAACAGTCACTTCAGCCCTGGATCCAGAAACTAAAGGTGGCCTGCTGCTATGTGGGAAGTCCTGCACACCTGCCTTGTCCTCAGCCATGCTTACATACAATCCACCTTGCCCAGGTTTTAACACAGCTGCAGTGTGAGTCAGGTCAGTGTCTCATCTCATCTCTTTTCCTCTCAGGTTACTTTTCCTGCAGGTCACTACAGATTCAGCTCACAGTATTCCTACATGAAAACTTTTTCCAGCAGAAGGGATGGGACAGAGCTGTACACAAGAGAAGGCCTGGGTCTGAGAGACAAAACCACATCTAGTATTAGCAGCATGTACTTCAGTCATCTAAGAGTGATTATAGACACTTCTCACTCTAAGATACTCCGTGACATTTTTCACAACCACACCAATAGATTCCTGTCTCGGTAATTACTATATTAATAGCTATTTAATCTTAAGTTCATGCAATCAAAAAAAGATTCTTATCACATACAAAGTCATTTTGTACTCCCAAAGACGAAAAAAGCAGTTTCAGCACTTCTCTTAAAGCACAAGGAGATATTCAGTAACCGCAGAATGTGGCAGGTTGCGCTGGACTCACGCGTAGCCCATTTCCCACTGTTCTGCAGGTGACAGAATCATCTCTGTGAGACCCTCTGACTTGTTCATGCACCTACAGATGCTGTGGTGCAGGTGAATCCATAGGCATCAGGACTGAGACACACAGACAAATATGCATGTCCACACACATACGGATATATACATTAAAAAATAACATTTATGTATCTGCTGTATTTCTACAGTACCTCTGTATTTGCCCTACATGCGTATTTATGAAATTATGTTCTCCTTATCAATAAAACTCCATTACAGAAATGTATCTTTGTTGCACAAATATGTGTGTATATACAAAATACATATAGATGCTATATATATCCAGCATCTCTGCACAGAGGCCTTTACATTATATGTACACACACACACACATGTATTTTGCTCCAAAATGTTACTCAAACATCTCATAATTTAGCAGAGGATAAAAATCTTATCCAAAGTTTTTAAACCTCAAAAAATGTATGATTCTGTTATGAAAAAACAGCTCTGAGATGTTGATTTTAAAAACCATAAAAATAAAACTTTTATCTAGCTTACTTTCCATAGATGTGAGAGACTGAAATGTTAATGACTCAAACAATCAGCCATTTATAAAAGCAGCAGGATGCTTTGCTGAGACCAGGTTTGCACCCCCCAATCAAAAGGGAGAAGGAGAGGTTTTTGTGTGGTGGGAAAACCTCTGATCTGCATAAGACAGAGAGGGTGCCCACCCACCACCAGAGGCTGACCATGATAAAGCAACCTTTGTTTAGCAACAAGCTGGGTTTTGAGCCAGATAAGGGAGAAGGCTGATAAGAAGCAAATCTTGATAGGTGGGGTAGTATTTTTTATCTTGCCAATGTCCTCCCCTACACAACTGTCTCAGGTGAGAAAACTCCCCCTCCTATTCACACATAGGCCTGAAGGTGTTCATCTCTTCTGATGGGGCATAACTGGCCCAACTGCGCTGATGTGAGAGGTAGCTGTCATGTCTTGGAGGGTGTCATACATCATCAAAGACCCCCAAAGTGCCCCCAGACTCATTTCTGGGGCCTTCCACCTGAGGACTGTGCATGATCCATAGTGTTGCAACAAACAGTGTTAAACTCATCCCTAAGGGAGGTACCTAAGTGTTCCCACCTGAACTGAACCTATTTAATCCACTGAATTTTATGTGGTGGGCTTCCCCCACCCCCAATGAATCAAGACTGTGACCATCATTTCGACCAACAGACATCTAAACTGCAAAAATCAAGTCTCATTGCTGGATCAACTAGTGGTGATATCTTTCCACTACCTACTCTTACCCTTTCTCTTTCTTTCCCCATATATTTTCTTAAGTGATATCTTCATAATTTTATATTGTTATATTACTATAGATAATAACCAAAACAGCTACATACCTCCTTTCTATTGCAAGCAAACTGTTCTAAAATAAACCCCACATATATACAGATATATAGATATAGATATAGATATATAAACACTGGTCATTCAGTGTCATTTCACTCTAATCCACACCAAGGGATCTATTGACAAGAACCTCAGTTACGCTTGCCTTCAGGGGTGGGTTGTAACAATAGAGCCTAGTAACAACATTGCCTAGAAAAAAATACTACTTCAATGACTACTACATTTGACGTGTTTTTAACTAAACAGATCACCAGTTTCAGGCTAGAATTAGAACTATTCTACTACTTGCTCCAAACCTAGTACAGGAATGAATTTATAGACACTGCTATTTTGCCTAGCTGTCAAGGATGCAAGTTAAATAAACAGCCCAAGTAAAACCTGTAATTCAGTATCTATCTTTAAACTAGCAACTACTATAAGCAAAACCTCTCTAAAGTCCTTTAGTGTGGCAGCTGCATATCTTTAGATGCAGGAGAGCAAGCTGCAGAGAATTTAATTACAGGTGGGAAACTGGAATAAATTTTTAGGTCAGGAAGCTATGTCACTCCCCAGTGACAGAACAGCAGAAGACTGTGACTTCAAAAAATGACTGCAGATACCAACACAATTTTCACTTGAGTTGCCAACATAGAGTTCACACACTACAAGGCCATGAGCAACCACCCCATCCCAGGTCTGGCTGCAGAGCCAGTTGATTACAGCAGATAATTCTGCAGTTACCCTGGGAGGAGGTACCCCAGGCTCAGCCAGTTCAGGAGAATCTACCAATCTTAACTGTCTCTAAAGTGTACATGCCTCATTCAAGGCTGAGATTCCCCTTCTTTCTCACTGGACTGCACTGAATTAGCTACCTCTTGCAAACAATCATTTTAGTGAAGACTGGTAGAAAAAACACATTAATGACATCTGCCTCCTTGGGGTTAGCTGTCCCAAGTAACCAAATTTGGCCCCCCACTGATGATATTTGCCTTTTCTCTTAGTGCTAGAGCACACAGACAATTTTTTCCTGCTACCTGTCCAATTTGTTTCTATTTTGTGCCATTATCTTCCTAGTTTTGCTGTGTTTCTGAGAGTAACCTGATCTTTTCTCTTCCTTTCTGTGTCCTTCTCATCTGAAGTAAATGAACAATTTTTAAAAGCTGCTATCTTACTGAATTTCTTATTTTTCATGCAGAATGGAAAATTATGTATGTCCTTACTACTCTTGTATTCAAGGAACATCTGCCCCCCCTTTGGCTCTCTTATCTCTCAGATGAGTTTCCTGAAAACCTCTATCTTGCACACATTTGAGTTTACTGGTCTACTTCTCTAAAATCCACCCTGGTTTCTCACTCTCCTAGTTATTTGCCTGATGATCTTTTCAAACCTTTCTAAACAAACTGAAATTATACAACTATTAAACAGCAATTAGAAAATGGTTCCAGTGGAGGTTTTGACCTTGAAAGAACCCAGAGTGGCATTTTTGACAAAGGACATTTTGGTTCCATATTAAATTATTATTTTTGAATGAATGATCTTGTAGACAGACTACTTGGGCCATGAGAATGTCAACTGATTATATAGTGTGCTCTTAAAGTAGCATTGAGAGGATTACGCACTATATTTTCTAAGGACCATAATTGGTCCTTGGAACAAATTGCAGCATCTCTGAAGTGATTCACACGCATTAGGCCCAAGGAGTAAACAGCCTGATAAAAAGCACATAACACATTTCAAATCACATTTGCACAGGGAAAGTCATTAATCAATCACAATTCACACGAGCTACTGGTATCCCTATGTAGGAGGCAAATAGAAGTCTGGTGATTTTGAATCATGACATAACCTTGGAAACCCCCCTTCAGTTGCACCAACAAGCATACTATTCAATAACTAATAGTTCCTAGTTCTTAAAACAATTATTTAAACTATAATAAGATCCAAGCTTTTGATTTTATCAAGTCTCTAACCATGCAAGTTATATCTTCCTTTTTTCTTTTAAACATATGTCTTCTGGTATCTCTTTTCTCAGACTTTCTATTTTTTTTTTTTAATTTTTTTTTTAAGCTTTTATGTAAATTGTAATAAATACTTAACCACCACTCAATATCAAACCTCTTAATTTTCAGCCAGCCATCTCAGGTACCCTAGTATTACATATTTTGGCTCTTCTTGGGCCCTTACACCTTAGTTTAGCTTCATGGATAGCTTCACTTGAATTTCCTAACTTGTGTTGGGTTCTGTGCTGCCACAGCCAAGCTCATCCCTGCCTAAAGGGATCAAATCCCATTTGTGCCTACACAACCTGCAACCACGTAGACTTTCAAAGAATATGGGAGTACACTTACTGCAAACCAGCACCTTCTAACCAACTTCAAGAAAAACCCTGCAATTGACATTTCCACAGTGTCCATTGTGGCTCAGCTCACTCCAGCAGTGCCATATCTCTGTCTGACATCCATGTCAGACACCATGACATCATCACTCCACAGATTTTCCAGCTGGCCAGGAGTCTGAGGATTGCTGACTTCAAGGAGCCAAATGCAGACAGAGACTTAGTCACGAAGATTCCTTATACTTCTTAGACTTACCCAATACTCAGTGGCGCATGTACTTCTATTTTTATAGAGCTCAGATTTTCTGTATGAGCCATTGATCTTGTTAGCCTTTTTGTTTGTTTCAAGACCATCCAAGCTCATGCATTCAAGAATCCGTTTTGAAACCCAAGGAGGCCAACACAGATGGTTTTAACCATGTCAGTGTCAAGTCACATTCAAATGGATTTCCTTCTCCTTGCACAAAAGCAGCTATTTTTAAAAACTGTAAAACTGCACACATCTGGGAGTGCTTACAGTACTAGTAATCCCTATATAGTATATGTTGTCATCACTAGTAGGAATTCCCTCGTCCTTGACCACAGGCCAAAAGAACATAACTTCTTTATGAAGAAGCTCCAGTTTATGTGGGCTCGATTTCAGATTTTTGGCCATACACTTATCACAGATTATTAGTAATGTTTCAGTTCCAAAAGTTTCTATTACGCAACACAGTTGTCATACCATGCTATAAATATAGAGGCAAGTATGCCACACTGTATTCTTTATTATCCCACCTGTTTAAGTTCATGCTGAAGAAACTAACTACAATGAGGAGTCAGGGATAGTGAACATCCATGATTCTTGATAGATTTTCAATAACCTCCATCAACTCTCTCTTCTCTGATGGGGCTACTTGGTCAGAGGACTACTGAGTGGTTCAGTATTCTTCAGAAAACAGCTTATGCTAACCCCATCCATTACATCTATCTTGGCTTTTTTTGCCCCTTTAAAAAATACAAGCAATGTTCTAGAACAAGGCTTTCTTGTTCCCTTTCGTGCTTTTTTCCTAGTCCCTTTTCTAACAGATCCACGGCTTGATTCTATGCAGCAACTCTCCCCTTTGCTGAGTATTTGCTAGTTTTGAGGGTTATTTAGCAAAACTGTCAGGGAGTTGTTCCTATGTCAAGGAATTCTGCTAATTTCATCCCATTAAGAAAGTTTTAAGACAAGACTCAACAAATCCCTCCTCTTCACTGAGCTCCCACTCAGTGTGTCTAGCTGCCATTATGGTTTCTATCCCTGGAGCCAGGAAACACTCACTGAAAAAAAACAATTTGAAAGCATACTACTCTCTTGCAATTTGCCTCACTCAGCCCACACCTGCACGAGGAACTCACACGGATTAAACTTTTGGATGTTTTCCCTGACACTTATTAAGAAGTTATTTTTCATATAGGAATCCAAACTATTACTTCAGTCCTTGTATTTTTGCTTTCCAGCTTTCCTTATCAAATTTCACAGGTCGAATACCCAAACTCACTTAGCCCATCTTGGTTAAATGCATGTTATCAACCACCACCCAACTGATTTCAATGAGATAGAAGGACTGACATTGTGTCAGGAAGCAGCAAGGGCTGGGTGCTCCCTGAGGTAATCCAAGCCCCACGGTGAGGATGACCCAATGTGGGCAGCGCCCTGGCTGACCACAGCAGTGTCCCACATCTGAACCCAACACAGATCACGCACGCTACCTACTGGGAACAGGGCCCTCTGGTAGTCCCAGAGACAGCAAAATGATGAACCAGGTCCAGAGACCATACAGGTTCTCCAGCCAGGACCAAGAGAAAGAACGGGTAACGAGGTTACAACTCAGGTCCAAAGTCAATCCAGACAACAAAGACAAGACAGAACACAGGCAATAAAAAACATCTAAAGGCATCCATATGGGAGACAAGCTACCTACAACACAGGTCTGAGGTTTGTCCAGGAGTTAGGGTCACACTGGAAGTCCCAAGCTGGGGCTGAAGCGGGGCTTATGGGTCCATGGACAGGGCTGTGGACAGAGGCCCCATGTGAGGCTGGTTAGAGCAGTTAAAGCCTATTGGAGCTCTCAGAGCCCTGATATTTTTCAGTTTCAATTTATTTCCTACATGTTTACTCCTTTGATTTCATTTTTACCACATCTAGTACCAGTTTTCCTTGCCCAGAGTCATCATGCAAGTGCACTTTACAGCCAATCCTATGTTATTGCTCTCCAGCTGTCTAGACCAGAACTAAAATTTTAGGTTCACGCTTGCAATTTTATTTGCTGCTTCTATTTTATATCCTTCCATTTCTCCAACAACTGAATCACTTTTCAATCTGACACTTGTGAATGTCAGCTCTACCCGAATTTACTGGTATGTTTTTTGTGTCCAGGTCATTGTTTTCTTTTTTGTTGTTTTGCACAAAAAGACCAAATAACTGAGTTCGGGTTCTTCCCTCCTTCATTTGCGTAGTGGTGTGATTTGATTTCTCTCTGAGTTCAAATTGAACCCTTCTGGTTAGTGGCAGTACATTAGCCATTTGCTACCATGATTGCTCCAGCTTGGTCCCACAGGAATAGCGATCATCAGTTTGTGCCTTGGAAACTGGATCCTGTTTCAAGCACCTGCACAGGATCTGCTCACTAAGAAGCCGTCTGACATTTATCTATCTGTAAGTTGGCTCTATTACAAGTCACAGATAATGGGCTCACAATTCGTTTAATTAGGAATACATGCGTAAAATAAAACGGCACAAATTAATATCTTTTATCCCAGGCTCAAGTCTCTTACAGACCTTTGCTGCAAATGTGAAACTAGCACTCCCTTTTAGACTTATGGAAATTGCCCGATTTTGCTTTCACTTCTCCCTCTTTGCCTCACTCTTAGACAATTCAGCAAACCAGGCATCTTGACCAACTTTGGTCAAGATGGCAAATGCCTTTGACTTGCACGTAAGTCTGAGGTTTAGATACACCATTGCATAAGAATTTAAGCCATTTATACGTCTCTTCCATTCACGTTTGGAAACAAAAATATCAGTAAAGCTCCACCTGACTAACTACAGTAATTTAGTAGCAAATAAAGACAGCAATCACATAATTTATGTCACACAGTTGTGAATCTATTCATAAGGCCTAGACTAACACTTTAATATTCCCACAACTGATGTTCATGGTATGAAAAACACAGAATCATAGAATGGTTTAAGTTACAAGAGGCACTAAAGATCACCTAGGTCTAACCCTCCTGCCACGGGCAGGGTGACCTTTCACTAGACCAGGTTGCTCAAAGCCTCATTCAGCCTGGCCTTGAACACTCAGGGATGGGGAATCCACAGCTTCTCTGGGAAACTTGTTCCAGCGTCTCACCACCTTCACAGTAAAGAATTTCATCCTAACATCTGATCTAAATCACTCTTCTTTTAGTTTAAAATCCTTGTCCCATCACTATTTCCCTGTGCAAGAAGTCACCCTCTCTCTTATTTTAAGCCCCTTTAGTGGTGTTTACTGCACTTGGAGCTGAAAGACTGAGCCGTGCTTGCAAGTCCTGGGTGACACTATTCCAGGCAACTTGTGGCTTTCATAACTCTCCTTTCCCTTGGGTGTCGGAGAACCCTCATTTCTCCTCCCTCTCCACACAAACCTCCAGGACAAACCCAATTTAAAAAAATCTCGGTTACCTTCTCAGGGGTTCAAAGCCACCATTAGTGCTGCCTAGAGGGCACAGTTGAAGGCCCAAGATCTTTAGCCGTGGATTTATTTACGGCGGGCTGGGGGTGGGTCTCCAGGGTTAGCGTCGCTTCCCTCGCTCCCTCTTTCCATCCCCTCTCCGCTTACCCCGGGCGGACCACAGGTATGCAGTGCCGGCGTGCCCCGCTCCGGGCCCCGCTCCCGGCCCCGCTCCCGGCCCCGCTCCCGGCGCCGCGGCGGCCAGCGGAGGGC
>VZRQ01003011.1:401756-487535 GCA_013397975.1 Machaerirhynchus nigripectus | reverse complement strand
GTTCGCCGCTTCGGGATAACGCTTCTCCCTTTTTTCCTCTTTCCCCCCCTCACCCTTTTTTTTTTAACCAAAAATGCCCCCGTACCCTTATTTGGTAATTTAACGGCATATGATTTAAATCAATATAAAATTCAAATACTTTTGTGCCACCTGTTGGATTTTGCTACTAATTACATGTAGCTGGAACCACACTGTCGTATTCAGCCTGGGAAGTGCTGCCCTTAGTGCCACAGGGTGCCCTTACGAAAAAACTACTTTGTTTGCTGTTTTGAAATGTTTTGTCTCTGGGCAGGCAGATAGAACTGCTTTTTTCCTCGTAAAACCCGAACTTATAAATTACAGGTTGCATTCAATGAAGGTGTAGCGTGATGCAGGGCTGGAGTCAGGGTTCCTGTGATAATGCAGTAATGATCATTTGGAAATGTTATTAGCGGAGGAACTCCAGTCTGAAGGCCCGGGAGGCAGAAATGGCTGATTCTAGGTACACAAAGCCGTAAATGCACCTGACAGTATCCGTGGTTCATGGAAGGGAGGAGTACTCCAGGCCTGTGCTTTCCTCATGCCTGTGAATACAGAAACAAGTACCAGCACTACTGCTCAGACTATCAATCATGGGCAGTCATACAACACAAAGCATGCCAAGTGTTATACAGCTGAGACTCTCTCAAAAAATAATTTTGTCTGACCCTTCTTCAATAGCTGTCAAGTCATAATGTCAGGACACATTTTATCATATAAGAATAAGCTGATTTTATTTCACATTGCAGAGGACAGATTTATTCATTATAGAGTAATATTTTTTAGAATGACCAGGGATAAATGAGCAGCGAGTAATACATTCCTATAAGAATCTGAACATTAACCAATGATTTTATCTGGATTTCACTAGAAGAGAAAATTAATGACCTCTCGGTTATCAGCTGTTTGACTTGTTATTCCTTATCTGCATGTAATCACACCACAGACATCTTATTATTCTTTGAGATCAAGAGGTGCAGAAGCAAGTAGAGAAATGCCCAGAGAAGGAGTGGCCGCTTGCTCTTCATCCCAGCTGTAACTGCAAAACTGGATGTGGGAGGTCTCTATGATGACCCTTCCTTACGGTGACAGGTGAAGGGCCCATGGCTGCTTCACATGAATTGTGGGCCATCTCTTCAATGGATTGGAAAGTACACTAAAACCAAGAAAAGTTCTTCCACAGAAACACCAGGAATAAAGTCCCAAAATTGATTAATTTGGCTCCATTTACATTTTCATATATTTTTTTCCCATTCTTAAGCAGAATTTACACAGGACAGGTAATGCATAAAATTGGGGGTTGTCACTGGTTTTGGTTTTGTGTACAAATTCAACCATCTGTTTGGTGTGTATGTTTCCATACTGTATTCTACTTTTGTGTTAAAATGCAAACATTTAGAAAGATATGAAGTACTGTTTAATGAAAATATAAATGCTTTCTAAATTGTTTGTGCTGTTTAACCCATTTCAGATTACAAAAATTAGATTACAAAATCAATAAACTATATCAGGAAATAGTGTGTACAATACAGTATTTCAGTGCTGGCATCTGTCAGTCTGATTCAGAGAAGACTTTAGTAATATATTTGGCCAAGTCTTCTATTAGCAAACAGTATCTTTAAACTGTTTCAATTGACCCCAATTTTATTGACTTTGGATTTTGCCGTAATCCTGCTTCAAAATCTTCTCTGGTTTTATGAGAACAATTTTCCACTGTTTGAACAGTCATAAATGCCCACAAAATTTACAAGATGGCAGAAAAACACACCAAATAAAATTAAAATGTTCACACACCAGTACTTTGCTCTTGGCAAGTGTATAAGTGACGTCACAAGACGCAAATCAGTGCATATTACATATTACACATTGTCTTTTTAGACCAGTCTGTAGGCAACATGAGCACGTCCGGGGGCCCCAACACAATAGCTGGGTTTTTGTTCAGTTCCTACAGGCTCATAAATAGCATCTCAGGCTTTAGTTCCTAATGTGGTAAAAAAAAAATATGATGGCTTGTAATAAACTGAAGCCCAGTTATTTAAAAAATGCACAACCAACTTCTTTGCCTTCATTCCCATCGACTTCTCTCTCATGTGAATTATATTAATTATTCCTTGTCAATTTATTTCTACATATTCAAATAAGCCAAGAAGCAAGGAAAGGAGTCATACACCATTTAAGATCTTTCCTACAAGAGAAAAAAAAAGGATTTAAAAGAAGCAATTGCAGTTCCCATTTAGCTAGTACTTTTAAAACCATTTGTAAATGAGTTGATGAAATCTCTTGTGCAGTGCATTTTAAGATTTATGGAGCCTTTCTTAGAGTGAAGGAGTCAGTAAAAGTTTAGTCATTTTAAGCCAAAATCCAAAGAGAAGTACATCACTTAAGGAGGAAACAGTGATTTTTCTAGTCCTCTTTCTTAACAAACCTGGATAGACTTCTTTGATGCAGACAAGGTTAGGAGATAAACATTTGGCTTGGTATTGATACCAATCCTTTCTTAACTGATGGAAAAACTGTAAAAGATCTAAAAGTGGCACCCTACAATAATGTCAGAGACCTGCAGAAGGCATGACACATACGATTCCTCAGCTGCATAAAGTCACATAAAGGAATGCAAATGCAAACATTCAGTGAGAGGGAAGGAGGACTGAAGGGAGGCTGGAAGAGAGAAATGGAGGGAGGGAGGCAGGGAGGGAAGGAGGCCCTCACTCACTGGCTGATCTTTGCAATTTCAACTGCAGAATCAGGTAGCCTTTTCCAGAGAAAGACGTCCCTGGAAGCAAGCCCAGAGAAGGAAATCCTGCACAGAAAGAGGAGGAAGAGAGAAAAGAAGAAGGAAGGTTAATGGTTCTCCTTCAAACAGGAGAACCACATGGACCAATCTAGGAAGCCGTCTTAGTCAGGAAATATTGCCCAGAGCCTCTTCTTCCTGGCAAAGAGCTGAACACTACCTAGGTTGTGACTTCCATCAAAATACATCCTTTTCAATTCTCCCATGATTTTTAATTGCTGTGCTCTGATTTCTCAACTCATAACATAAGTTTCGTTTTAATGCCTTTATTTTACAGTCCACTCAGAAGGGAGTCAGGTTCCTTTTTTCCATTCCCCTGCATTGCAAAAGTCCTATGTTTTTCTCTTCTCCCTTTTCGTGTTTTTCCTCTTCTCCCTTTTCATGTTTTTCCTCTTCTTCCTTATCATATATTCCTTTGGTTACCCCGGGGGCACCGATTTTGTTAACTGATCTGTGTGATACATTGCTCAATCTATGCCCTTCCTTGCTTCTAAAGTAGACATAAAAAATAGGCTAATTGTGGGGGCAGAGGAGTTGAAAACATTTAAGACTAATATTTATTTCTTGGAATAGTAAGAGTTACAACTACAATTCAGGCTTAATTTTGCCTGGGAAAAAAGGTTCTGCAATGACTCCAAACAGTAAAATATTTTCTGTAGATGTGGAAATATACTAGTGTTGGCAGATTTTGGAGAAATATGCACAGACCATGCAGAAATGTATGGCATATCATTTTCCTGGTTCATAAGGGATGCCTTTTAGGTGCTGGTGTCTGTGTTTCAATAACTGTGGGAGGAAACCTGACATTAGAACGTGCATCCATCTTCCTGGACAAAAGAAAAGATCAACTTCCCAGAAACTTTTGTCACGGAGTCAATTCTTACACAATGACATGTAATGCTAAATAAATCATTTTTTGAATTACAAATTGAGAATCCGTCACTCTGGATAAATGTTATTCATCAGGGGGGAGGGCAGGGAAGGATGACCTAAGAATAATTGTCTACAAGTATTCAGAAGAGAATCTGATTTGTCACTCCCATTTTGAAGTGCCAGTGCGAAAGTTGTTGCCAACTTTTAAAATCTCTCCTTTGGCTTTCAAGTAATATGTGTATGGTTAAAAGTCAGTTAAAGAATGGTGGTGTGATTTGGTGATGCAAGGAAAATGGCACAATTTAAAGTTTTGTTAAAATCTACTCTTTTTAGAGACTTAGATAAGGCCTTTATTTGCTTTAGTCAAGCTTGGCCATCTTATTCAGCATAGTTACCAGACAGATATTAACAAGATTTAATGTGTAAAAATAATGCCATCACTTTGCATTTTGTAACAGGGTCTCTTCAAGACAAGGTCTTTTTCAGCTGTTTAAAAAGTGCGATGACCAACTATACATTCAAGCAAAAGAAGCTGTTGTCTCTTGCCAAAAAATATGACCATATCCTCCATCACTGCCCTAAGTACCTGTGAGCTAAGGCTGTATTCTTCTCTCCAGTTCACACTAGCAGAATTTATCTAGAAGTGTCAGCAGGAAGCACTCAATTTACCTGACAAATCATAAAACAATATTTTATGTTGTAAAGAAACTTTGGACTCTGCCAATGTGCCAGTCAATAGCTATGTATGATGAATCATCAAACAAATATTTCAGTGCATGGGGAAAAAATAAATCTAGGTTCAGCCCACATGCCAATCAATCAGAGATTGCCTGAAGAATCATGGAACACATTTGGAGACAAGTAAAAAATTTCTAGGCTCTGCCAGGATGCTGGGCCAATCAATCACGGTGTGGCTGATGAATCATGAAACACACTCTGCAGCATGTCAGCACACATACGTGGTTGGCACAGTTCTCATCATCCCGAGTTTGTCTTGCAGTTAAATTGACTGAAGGTGAGTTATAGGACTGTTGTTTCTCCCACCTACTGACCTCTGCAACCAGCCACTCTTAAATCCTCCTGCCCTGCACTTCATTAAAAGTGGAGATTCAAGACAAAGGTTCAACACGAGAGCAAACATGGTTTCGATGTCAGACGAGTTGTTAACATGCTGCTGAAAGCTGTTGAACACGTATTTTGACAACAGAACAGACACCTACAAGAGTGTTGTTCTCTTCAAAGTTTGCTGTGCTGTTTACATGGAAATTTAAGATATAACAAATATGTAACATATTAAAAATATTTTTTAAATTATTAAAAAGTAAATCTGGAATTTTTACTTGCTGTCCCATTGGCAATCTTTTTACCTAAGGAATTCCTAGCTTTACTGGCATTCATTCACCAGGTGAAGGTGGAAAGACACCACGGGATTGTGATGATTTTGTTCACCTCTCTCAGCCAAAATTGTTCAGCACAAAATATTTCTCCTATGTAACACTTCAATGTTTTACAACTTACATCAAAGTCATCTGTGTGAAATTAACATCGTCTACAAGTCTGTTCTCCTTTGTCTTGTGATTAGCCCCCATTACAAATATTTTAATAGTATGCTGCAAAGCATTTTCCCTTATTACATGAATACTCATCTTGTGCGACAATTTTCACTTAAGATTTCTGAGTTTAAAAATGTATAATTGAAAAAGCAACTTTTTTACGGAATCCTAATTCTTGCAGAATTTGAGTACTCATGATATCCCTCTATGTAATATTATTTTAGGGTGCATTTTTCTAGACCAAGGCAGAACTTAGCACAAGAGCAGGAATAACATTTGCATAAATGACTGTGGGAGTCGCATTTGAAAAAGAAAATAGAAGCAAAGAAAAATCCCATACTCACACCACATTTTTTCCATAGTCAGCAAGGCCATGTCATGAAATGGTGAAAGTTTCTTGCAGGTATTTCATCAGTAGGTGTTCCATTTTTATATCAAAAAAGAACAACCTGGATCCTGATTCCCCCAGAGTATGCTGTTCAGTTCCTTATGGACTCTTTAACATCATCATCATCATCATCATCATTATTTTAATAAACAGATTTCTCAAACTTCCCTAATGATTCTTCAGCATCCATGCAGCACAGCATGTACATATGTCTTAATACAGCATTCAGAAGCATCCCAAGCTGCAGGAAATTTAATTATAGCCTCTTGTTCTACCACGTACAACATTTTCATCAGTTTGATAGAAAGAAGTTTGGTTCCCTATGCCAACAGACAGATAAACCATTACTGACTTCATAGGAGTAGATAAAAAAAATAATGTTTTTCAATGAAAACCTCAATTATCAGCTAAGGGAAATTTTGATTTGACGTTTTATGTAACTTCTGTTACTTCTTAGTACCCATCAATAATTTCTTTTTTTTCTGATGGTTATTTGCATCCCTATTCTTATTCTGAAATTAAAAATTTTGGTGGCAACAGGGCACCAAGCAGTTTAAGTTTCAAAATGTACTATTTGCAAAAATATAATACACAGGAATTATAGTGTTACGCCTTAAATGTAAGTTGATAACTATAGTCAGTTCCCTTTGATGTCGAGGTGGTGGTAAGCACATTGGAAGATTACATCAATAGTACTGGAGGAAGTGCTGGGAAAGGATCATAAGTTCTGAAAAAAATATTCATGTATATATATTTATTTTGAGATATATGCTGAATACAAGTGTATATATGTCAGACAAGTTTTTAAGGAATCAAAAGATAGCTGAGATCTTTCACCATTCTTTATAAAAATTAATTCTTGTCACCATTAGAGGGTCCCTAAAATTTGCACATATAGTACCATCTCAAGTTAAAAATATGCTGAGATGAATAAATAACAATGGTAAATAAATAATGAATCTCCAACTTCCATAAAAAAATGCTACTTTTGATTCTACAGTTTTAATTTCACTTTTTACTCTTTGGAACAGTGCATTAAAAATATACTCCTCCCATCCTATGCTGGTAATATCAGCCAGATAATTAAATAATACGAATCACCAGGGCTATGTCCACTGACATTATCAAAGGATACGACCCTTTATGTTCATTATTTTAAAGAACAAGCACTTTTCCTACTGTGGTCAGTAAATGTCCATTTCTTTATTTCAAGGTGAGCTGTGCCACATTGTCAGCCTTGTTTACTTATGCTTCACTGAATTAGACTGAGGAGGATGCAGAAAAAATGACTATAATATTTATGAAATAAAAACCACGTCCAGTTCTCTCCAGGATAAAAATATGCTTTAAAGACATCTGCCAACTTCAGAAACACATTAGTTTGCCAGCCTGTGCTTGTTAGAGCCACCACTGAGAAATAAACAACAAAACTTGGAAAAGCAAATCCTTCCCAAACCCAAATTTTGCAAGGCTTATTGTATACAGATGCTGGTTTATTCCAGCAAATGTGTGCCAGATATGCACAGCTGTCTTTCTGTCACTTTTGATCCACCTCAGTATGTCTCCCCTGCTAGTTCTGTCTGTACCTTGTTGAAGGTGTTAGAAGGGAAAAAGTTCATTTCTCATTTCGAAACTTTCACTTCTCTAGTATCCATCCCCCTCATATTTCGGTGGGGCTCTTATGTCTCTGTGACGTAGAGGCCACAAATGCATGAGAAGTTGTTCACACACTGATAGGATATAAAAACTCGTATCTGAGTTGCCCATGACATTAAATAAAAGCCTAAAACAATAATAAGGTGGAGGTGCTAGTCCCTCCTCTAAAAAAGCCAGATACTGATACTTTTCACTTAACTGCCTGAAGCTTATGATTTAAAGGCTTGTTTTCTCCGCTGATAGCCCCAAGCTGTGCCCAGTATCTCTACAGACAAAAGGATAAGAGGGATGGTGACAAGCACACACCCCTTTTATGAATCAGAGAAACAGTGCTCTTCTTGTTCCCTAGGCAGCTGAAACCTGAGCCACAGTTTTACAGCTTAGCACTTACCAGCTGGCTTTCACGTGAAAGGCTTTTTAAAGTATATACATACGTTCACGCACACACACGCACAGAGTAAGATATTTTTGATTCTGATGACAGTTACAGATATATAGAAAAAATGTCTCTAAATCATGTTTCTTGTTGCAACTGAGGCTCTTTGTATCTTCTCCTGTGCACCTTGGACGGGGGGAACAGATTGTGCCTCTCCTCTTTTCATCAATCTTTTATGTATTTGAAGGCTAATGTCATATCCCTGTTCAGATGTTTCTTCTTTAGGATAAATTACTGCCAGGTTGTTCAACTTCTCCTCATAGCTGATATTTCCAAGTAGCCCAGGCTGGATATTTTGTTCTTGCTATTACTTGGAGCATGTTGATAGAACAGAAGGTTTACTTGTGTATCTTGGCATGGCATTTCTATGTTTTATCATCTGAATGAGGTGTTTGCCTTTCATTGTTAAAGCCTGGCATTTCTTCCTACCCAGTTCACCCTGTTTGCTGCCCACCAACCAGTCCAGTCCTACGCTTGGTAGAATGGATGAATTCTTTAAGTACCTCAACTGTCAGCCCAGATTGAAACAGGGGAGTCTGACACATTGAGTTTTCTCTGCTTTGTGGATTTATTTGAGCAAAAGAGTGCAATGGAGTTCCTCTAACTTCATAGATACTTGTCTCTGAACAAGAAATCCAGTAACCCTTTTTAGGTAATGGCAATAAAAGGAAACAGGCAATTCTGTGGTACAATTTGTTTTGCTTTGCTATGCACATATCAAGGAGGTCAGATGAATCACCCACTATCTGATTCAAAAGTCGGGAATGTGAACAAGGAAAATTGGGAAACAAAGAGAAACAGGTTTATCAGGAGAGGTGGAGAAAATACTAAGAAGAAAGTGTTAAGGAAAAGGCAAGAGAGAAGAAAGTGGATATAAATTGTGAAGGCTTCACTGGTCTTTTAGAAACAGCTGCAAATATCAAGCAAACAGCTGTGTGTGAGTACTGAATGGAGGAAATGCAAAGTGAATATAAACTACAAAATATGTGGTAACAGATTCTGTGTGTATTGAGAACTTCTCAACTAAGCAACTTAACTACACACATGGAGAATTCTCAACAGCAGTTGAGAAGTAGAGCTCTGATAAGGAATACAGCATGTCCTTTGGAAGAGGAAGTTGGTTTGTCATGGCAGATGCAGTAAAAAATAAAGAACAGATGCATGTAGAAAGCAAAATTTTGGTCTTTCTGGGTTAGAGACTGACGTGAGAAAGAGGCAAAAGTAGAGAATGAAGGAGAAAGTGGAGCGAATTGAGTGGAAAGGAACCAGAATAAAAGGAAAATAAAAGCAAAGAGGAACAGGAAAAGAAGTGTGGAGAGGAAAAGGCAAACACAAAGCCATAGGCTGAATTATATAAAGACAGTCAAATAAGATTGGATTAGTTTTATCTACCTTCAGGAAAAAAACATACTGGAGAAGCATTACATGTAATTACACTGAAAATATGCTTTTGCAAGTCACTATTATTCTTTATGTGAAAAAAAAAAACCAAGTAGATGTTTTACAGGAACACTTTTGTACTTGTTCATCTTGAAATATCCCAGAACAACATTTTACAATAAGATGTATCTTTTGCAAGGTGTCTTAAGCAAATGTTTAAGTGTTTCTTACTCAAACTAGTCCTTAAGTAGATTAAAACAGTAGAAAAATATATGAAACCATTGTAAAAATTGTTTCAAGTTCTATGCTTTCATTACGTTAAACACCTTACCTGAAGGTTTTTTATATATTCTTTTCATGCACAGAAGAAATTGGCCCAAGAAAAGAAACATTCCTGGATAATGGGAAGCAACGTGTGTATTTCTAAAAACAGAGAAACTCTTTGAACACCTTCCAAAAAATCCAAGTATATGCACACATTCTTCCAGCTAAAGGGAGAACTAACACTTGCTGTCTTCTTACACATTGCTTCATTTTATCTTTTGTATTTATACAACTACTGCTTATATCCTGCAGTCGATTCATTAAGAATAGTTTTGGCTGGGTGCTCTTCCTCCCCACCCCCATCCCTGATGGATCGTAAGGAGGAATTTTATCTCAGGGGAGAAGAAAGAAAATTATTTTTAGATAATCCTTTAAGATGGGAAAAAGGGCACTGCTCATTATAACACATCTTAATCACACAGTCTTCTACCACGCCTTCTGGTTCAGCCCGTGAAGTGGAAAGCAACAGGTAAGAGAGAGGTACCCTTCCACCCTGCTCCTCACTCTTGGTGTTGGTGACATTTGAAGAAGATGGAAGGAATCATTTAAAGAACGAGGAGATGTAAATTACAAAATAAAAAAAAGAGCTAGCAACTACTGCTTTGCTTTCTCCTTTGCTTCTGCAGTCACTTCACACTCCCAGTCTCTCAGTCAGTGAACGTGAATGACTCTTGGAAACAATTAATGCCAGGTGTTACCTCCTGACAATAAGTTGTATGTCCTTCCTCATATCAAATTATTTAAATTATCCTCATATTAGCTCGTAAAATGTAACATTGGGGCACAGTTTAAAGGAAGAAATTTTGTGACACCTGAAGTAATTGCTTCTCAGAACAAAGCTCAGAAATATCCAAAGAAAGTGGAGCTACTTCACCCTAATTAAAGCATGAAATTGAACAAGAGGTAGTTCTACTTAGAATGGGCAGTAAGGGGCCAGACAATGGGAGCCATGCTCACATGGTTCCAAAACTTAATCTTGTGTCCCACCATGGGATATTTAGGATGCAAATATTCCTTATAAACATGTTAAGGAGTCAAGAGAGTAGTGAAACAGTATTAGGAAGCTCAGTAAGTCATTCATGGAACAGAGAGCTTTAGAAACAGCACTGTCTGCTTTTCTCTTCATGCCAGTAATTATTTCAGCCAGAGATGTCTTACAAATGAGAAAGGCAAGCCAAACACAAAGGCCTGAAGTGGCTCACTTTTTACTTCCTCATTTTTGCCTCCTCCTTCTAGCTGCATTTTTATAGTGTTGTGAATTAGCAATGCATAAAAAGTGATATTAATGGAAAGAAATATGGTACATACCACGTACATTGACAGTGGTGGTTGGAAATTGGGAAGGTACTGAGTAAAGGTGAGAGTGAATTTGGACGGTGAATGAGCAGCATTTCACAAACAAATTTAGTCAGCGATGTCAAAGAGGCCAACCATATGTGCTTTTGTTTATTGTAGGGCAAGGATCTAAATTTTTTATTCAAAAGGCAGATGTAATTGCACAGAAAGTGTCAGAATAAAGAATTAAATATCATTTGTATCATGTGTGAAACCAGTCTTTCTTTGGAAACTGTAGTAGACCTGCAAAATGTATAGAAAATCCCCTTTTTTGTCTTCAACAGCAGACTCAACTTGAGACTCAACAGCAGACTAACCTGGTATACAGAAATAGGCCTAAACCTACTTCCATCCACCTAAGATGGTGGAAAGTCATCCATCTTACTAGCTGAATTCTGTCTGATGAGTTGCTCTGTATTTTGATTTTCAGAAACACCCACATATCCATTTCTCCTCTAAATAGAGGATGAGAGAACAAATGGGCCATGTGTCACTGAAGGGGTCAACCTAGTTCTGTTCTAATGTCCTGAAATAAATCAACTTATAAAGCAGAGACTCCTCACAGAGCACTTTCTGTCAGCTTTTCTAGTTAGAAGGGGTGCTAACAAACACTGCAGGCTTTCAGATGGCCTCATTAAGGGAAAAAAGCTAACTCTGACGATATGCAGTCACAATCTAATTTACTATTTTGTTTGTTTATTACAGATTAGTCATATTATTTTTCTTCAATATACTTGGATGAAGTCAGAAATATAATTCAAGGCAACATGGTTTCATAATGTTCGCTTCAAGTGTGAATGAGGCCTCATTTACTCGTTCAGAAAATAATTATACAAGAACCTGTATAAGCAAATACATAATTTATGCACAACTTCTGTGTGGGTGATGAATCCTTTAGAAAATGTAGTGTCCTTCTAACATGGATAGGCAACTCTCACACTTTCTACTGTTTTAGACATAGCCTAGAACAAAAATGTCTATCATCATTGCTGTTAGCATGGGAATTGACTGAGAGGGGGCATTGCTAAGGCCCAAAAAAATAGCAGGCAGGTATGCTAGAGAGAATAAAAAGAGAAGAGCTCTGGCATCAGCTTTCACTCATTCCGAGTCTCACCTGCCCACTGGTGTGGAGAGCTGGCAGCAGCTCTTTCACTGATTTTCCTCTGAGCCACAAACCTGCTATCAGGTTGCCCAGTCTGAAGGAAAGGGTTGCACCAACCCCTTTTAGAAACAATCTAATGTACCAAAGAAGTTGGATTTCAGTTTTGAGAACTTTTCTGATTGCTGTTATTGGCTGGTTACTTAAACTTTTTTCTAAACACGGACGTGTTTTGCAGCAAAAAATAAACATTACAGCTCATTTCCTTGAGAATAAAATAACTTTTATGCCAAGGTTACCAGAATCATTTAGATAAAACAGACACATCAGAGCAGATCCATATTCAGTTTAATCCAGTACTGCTTGCCAAGAGTGCAAGTACAGGACAAGAAAAGTGGGATTTAACAGTCTCTTTCATAAAAATGTCCAAACACCATTCAAACTATGTGAACTTTTAGCACTCACAATGTTCTGTAGCAGGGAATTCCACACTTTAATTTAGTGTTGGGAAAACTACAGCCTCTTGTCATCTGCTTTGCACTTATCAGTTGGTGGTTTTCACTCCTAGGTTTTGTAGAGAAGGAAAACAGAGGACAGGCAATTCCCCTTCTATCCTCTTAATGGCACTCAACTTTTAGATGTGCGTTGTGCACCCCTTCAACCACCTCTCCAGTCTGCTCTGTGGTTTCTGTGTGCCTCAAAAACCATCCCAGACTTTCTATTGTCCTTGTTGCCCTTGTCTGAGCCTCTTGCAGTTCAATCATTTTATTTTTGAGATGGAGCAACTAGAAGTACACTGTGTTCAAGCTCTACATGCCTCAGGGATTCATCACCATCAGGTGGTGGCAGAGTAATGTTAGTCTTCTCTTCTGTTTTATATTGCTTTCCTTAAAATCCGTAACATTCAATTTCTTCTTCTCTCTCTCTCTTTTTTTTTTTCTTTTAGTCTGCTAGTGAATGACTGTGTTACTTCCACGTTTTCACAGAGCTCAAAACCCCAAGACCTTGTTTCTGGGTGCTAATGATACATGCTAAGTTAGAATTTTTGTCCCATGTACAGTACTTTACATACATCTGTGCTAATTAGCATCTCCATTTGTTTTGTAATTCAGTACTGTGAGATACTTCTGCACTTGTTTTGCACCTAACTTTCCATTTCACTGCCATAAATTATCAGCAACAAACTGTCATCAAGGTGTGACCTTTTCTAGATCACTTGTAAGTGAATCCAACAGCATCAACCACACCTCAGTTGCAACTATGTTCATTCTGAAGTCATCGAGTGTTCCATAGAAAGCATGAAGTTTATCAAGTCTGTCTTTGCTTATCCATATTCTTTACTGTGCAAGTACTAAGTCTAGCTGAAGGAGGCAGGCTGTCAGGTGGTGTCTAAGCAGACACTGAAAAGCCCAATCTTCATTCTTTTGTGACTCCTACAGGCATCACTCTTTGGTTTGGGAGGTAAAAAGACAAAGGCACCTACAGTGAAGCCAGAGACAAAGTTGAGAAACTATTGTGGGAGATATAGAGCAAGAGGTAATGACTTCTAGGAGTGGGAGACTGAAATGGAGGAAAACCCAGACATACCCTGGAACTGCATGGATCGTCAGAGAGAGCTTCAATACCAGAAAATGGCAAAGGGGAAGGAGGGAAACAAAAACAAATAAAGAGGTAGAGGGATTCTCCAGAAAGATACTCAGTACCAAGGGACGGGAGAGAAAATCAGCCTCCAGAGGCAGATGAAAGAACAAGCAAGGAAAGGAGGGATTCATTTAAAGGACAATCATCCCCAGTCTTTCCACTCAAAACTATAAAGGATGCTATTTTTTTTTTCAAATAAGACAGCGTGAGAGAAAAGTAGAGTCCTACAAAGTCACCAGTTATTCTATTTGCCATTATAACCTGACACAAATCTCACATCAGCTGACAGTGGCTTTGGTAGAAACTACAGAACAAATGTGGTGTAGCTCAGCAGTGCTGTAAATTTGAGAAAATAATCTGCAAGCTAACAGCCTGTAAAAGAAAATGATTACAATCTTTCCTAAATCATCTCCGAAGGGAATTGCCCATGCTGCATGTATGGGCACTGGTTTATAATAGATAACAATTTTCTCAGCAAGACCCAATGGATAGAAGATCTAATTGACACTGTCAAAAAAACCTGTGGCCACATTTCTAAACACAGCAGTTGTTCACAAAGCACTGAAATCTGTGCATCTGGCAAAACCTCCCTCTGATCTGTAAAATTTGGTTTTTTGACTCAAACATTATGACTCAACATTTTGACTCAAACATTATGCTTGACTCTAGAGCTGATTTTAAAAATCTTGTTCCTATTGCAGAGCTGTCTCCAAACTGCAGATGAGAAAATCATTTAAGAGATGGCGAACTCCAAGTTGGAGCATGCTTCACGTTTTGGTTTTTGTTTCTCATTAGCTAAATTGATATTTCTTGGCTAGTATTTTTATCTGATTAATTACAAATGAGCACCAGAGTGATAACTCTAAAACCTTTGCATCGTTCACTGTACAGAGAGTAGTGCCAGAAAAAAAACAAGATTTCCAATTATGAGCTGCCAAATTCCTTTAGCCTTGTTACAGGAGATCCACTCAGAATGACAAAATAATTCATTTTCATTGCCAATCTAGTCATTGTCCTCTCCACTGAGACTGTCAATAACTGCCAATTGTGATGCTGAAAATTGTGATGTTTTATGAGACACTTGGCTTGCTTGCTGGTGTCAAGGGATAGGAAGTAGGTTTGACAAATTTACATCGAATTTGTGCCCTACAGAACTGGTAAAATCTTACACCAAAGGAAGATTTTCATGTCTCAATGTTGAACAATGATCCCCCAAAATGTATTTTAAGAATAGAAAATAACTGTCCAAGAAACAAAAAGATGTCTTTTAGAGGTCAGAACTCTCAAGATAAAATGATAAAATCACTGACAAAAAAAATATGCTGTGATAAATTTTTTCAAAGAAAATTTATAAAACAAAATTTTTTAAATGCATGGATTAAAAAAAAAAGTCAGAAATACCCCAAGAGAAAATAAGAAGTAGGTGAATAGGAATGGAGTAACAATGAGATGGAGATAAAAGATAGCTGAGATAAGGTCCTCAAACTAAATCAATAGTCCACACTAGTTTCTCAAAAACTACAAAGATTAGCAGTATAGGGGGATGGTGAATGAGAATGGGGCCTATGGAAATAGAAATGAATTAATTTTAAGTGGATGAAAAGCTGTGAGATTTAAATGGGGGAGAGAGAGGAGAATGAAAAAAAATCAACTTGATAATCTCCATCCCAATATGCTGAGAAAATTGATATTCACAGTAGCATTTACAGTGTCACAGTGGGTTTGGCATAATACCATCGGATTGAATTACAGTGTATGCAATGTATGCAATGTCTGTGTTTGAGGAGAAAGGGGGGGAAAAGTGCTCAGACAAGTCTGTGTCTTGTCATACATTATATCATTATACACTAGACATTAGGACAGAGATTGAAGTAATTAGCAATTAATAAAATGGAGATAAATAGAAAGGCAGATAGAGTGCAATATGGATTTAGCACATGTAGACTGTATCACAGAAGCACATAGTCTTTAATCAGAGACATCTGATTCTTTGAAAAAGAGAATGGGAATGAAATGTACCACAGTTACTCAAATTGCTATAAAGTGGTTGGTACAGCTCAAGATGGGAAATTATTACTTAAGTAGAAAAAGAGAATGATGGCCTGAAAAACTATAAATGGAGAAAATTAGTAGGTAAAAGAAAGACATCGATGAGTAGTACTGAAAGAGGATGTATGTGGCTAAAGCAAGGATTAGAATAAGACTTTCCTATGGATTGGTTCTAGGATACTTTTCTATTTATTCAGCATTTCATTCATTGTCTTGTCTCAAGAAGCAGAAGTGAGATAATTAGATGCACTGATGACAAAATATGGGTAAGAACTGTCAATAAAGAGAAGAATCATGAGTTTCTGTGCAAAGTATTTTAATATAATCAGATGGAGTTCAATAGGGGAGAGTCACCACAAGTCACTTAATAACTAAGACAAAGCACTTCTGCTAGGACCTGGTTATTTAAAAAGAAGTGAGAAGAAGAAATACTCAGGTGTGTGAGGCAATCACACTGATCGGCTTAGGGAACGTGAGGCAGTTGTATAAAAGAAAAATGCAACCACCAGGTGTTCTGTTACTAATGCTATTAATAAAGGCAATGGGAAACAAATGTTTGTCAAAACAGAGATGTTTCAAGCAGAAGTGCATAGTATTTTTCAGTGAAATTAGATTTTGCCAACGAATTCCCACCCAGCTTCAGCAGTGCCAGAGTCCTGGATTGTCAACAGCATTCTCTCATGGGTTATCTCTCGGCTTCTTCATAATACTTTTAAATTACTTGAGATAAATGGCACAACCAACCAGTACCTGGTGGCCAGCTGGTGGCATCTTTTCACTTCCCAAAGCACTCTCAATAGCTTCTTTTTTGATTGTGTTTTTGACTGCCATAGTTGCCAAGACTTTTGGTAGGAAGCACAGGCTGCCAGCTCTGCATCTGGGCAATTTCTACATTTCTTTCTTACCCCTTTTTTGAGGCTTTGTGGCATGAGCTGCTCTGAACAGCTGGGCCTGTTTGGAAAGAGCACAATATCTAAGTATTGTTTTCATTCACAAGTGTTTGTAATTAAGTACTAATGTGGAAGTGGCTCAAAGATTGACAGTACTTCCAACAAAAAAAATTCAAACTTGTAGCTCAACTTATTAAGTCCATGGACTTCCTTCACGCCTTTTGACATGGGCCTTCCATAGTGGCTCTTGGAACGTCTGAAGCAGTGTCTCGGAAGACAACAAGTGCTCAATAGAGGGAGTTTCAGTCCCCACTGCCCTCATTTTTCTTGCATTTGGCACTCTTGCTATCTGGTTAAAGACAAGCAGAGTATTGTCTCTGAAGAGTGTCTTAGGGTAAAAGCAATCAAATTCAGGATTGCACTTCCATGAGAAAGATCTCCCCCGTTCCAGGCACTTAGTACAAGACTGACAATACATTATAGTTCAGGGCTCAAATGAAAAATACATTTTGTGGTAGGGGAGAAAAGAGATTGTCTTTTCCTTAAGGAAAAACTAAAACATTTATTTTTCTTATTGCTTGAACAATATGGAATGCAGAGCCATCCTAACTCCTGGCAACACTTTGTGCTTACCTAGAACGTGAGGGCAACTTCTCAGGCAATCTCCAAGGCTGGATGAGCCTTGGGAATTCCCTGGAAATACAGGGATCTCCTTCCCACCTCAAAGTCCTTGGATAAGTCCCCGAAAGCTGTGACAGCACCTTTACTGCCAGGGCAGGCACTCTAATTCACAGCAGACTCTAAAGATCTCTGCCTTCCCTCTGAAGGGTTTGCCTGAAGTATTGTCTGGAAGTGGTGGGTTATCCAGTCTCAAGGGGGTCAGCAGCAGCTTAGAAGTCAGGCATCTGTTTAATGAGGCTCTGCCTTCATCCTCACGAAAGCATGTCACCAGGATATTTTGTCAAAGCCTGGTTTGATTTTGTTGAATTGGTTTTAAAATATTTTATTTAAAAATTCCTAGGATTTTTATTACCTGTAGGTAATAACTCTTCACAAAATATAGGTAACACTGATAATATAGAGATATTATTCATATAATAATATGAACGGGTAGTCATAGAACTGACTTTGTAACAGTACCTGTGAAACAAGTTGTCGGAGCTGGTCTGTATAGTTCACAGGGAAAAACTCATTCTTAACATGAACAGCAAACATTTTTTTGCCCTGAACAAACCAGGTAGCCCCCTGCACATATTTGCAATATTTTATATCTATTGCCATTACAGTGCTTAGCAGTTTGGGTTCAGTGCAGATCCCTGAGCTTATCTCTACCCTCTGTTTATCTCTCATCTCTGCTAATGCAAAGATTAGTTTCTTGAACATGGAGATGGATCATCTCTGCAGACTGCTAGCTTCTTGTCGCCAACTCCTCGCTTCACAAAGGCTGAACTTTAGAAATTTCATTGGCCTTTTTCCATCTTAATTCCCTCACTCACTAAAAGATATTTCATGCTCTGTCAGGATCCTGGACAACAGAGCTGCTTTTCTCTCACACTGAAGAAGATCTGCTTGGCTGGCACTGCTCACTGCCTAGCAGTGGGAGACGATATTGTGTGTCTCACGTATGGAGCTGTCTCTAATTAACCAAACGTCTGTGGTTCCAAAGATAAATGTGGGTACTGGGAGCCTCAGCTCTATGATATAAGTTTGTGTGCCATCTTCAGCATCTTGGTTCTGGGCTTAAGGAAAATGTTTTTCTAATTTCTCATTCTCAGTGGAGTTTCAGTGCTTGTCAAGCAAGAGGAATGTTTTATCAGCTGCCCTAGTATTTCAGGCATTATTTCTGGCAAAAGTTTCTCACTCTTTTCTCAACAAGAGAGTGAAAAGCTGTACCTTTATAATCACATCTGTATTTCCCAATATCAAGATAATTATATATGCAAAATACTTTTGCCTGGGAGACAAGTATACTTCATCACTGAACTCGATGCTAATAGTGCAATTTTTTTCAAGTTTTAAGGCCTATTTTCCTGTTAAGCTCTCACTTTTTTGCTGTCCCAAATCCTCATTCACCAACCATTATTTCGCATGACAGAGAGAACTGCATGTTTCAGCTAACTGAACCCATCTACACATTTATTGAGGTAAGAACACACAGCCTTTCAGACTTCTATGTGGATCATCATACATCTCTCTGAGTGACTAAAGGCCATATCTAAGCACACGTATGTGTTAGCAAGCTGCGGAAACGTGGGTCAAGACAATCATGCAAGACAAGGACAAACTGATGCATCAGTCAGATATTTAACATTCAGTGTTGAGGTGTGTTTTCCCATCATTTTTTTACACAAGGACTCTGACATCCCTTCATACAAATGCATTTATCCTGCAGGATAACTTTTCCTTCATTTGGAAATTCAAACTCATTGCTTCAGCTACTGATCCATGTGGCACACTTCTTGTTTGGTACACCTTTGTCTGCACCTTCAGGTACCTTCCTCTTCTCTGTCCAGCCCTCTGCTGTGGGTGTCACCAAGGCCATGGAGTCAGAGAACAGCCAAAGGCTCACACCACTGATGCCTCTGCATCCTCCTGAGGGCAGGATCAGGACTGAGAGTGTAAATGGGGACAGCTGAGCTATGACCATGTTTCCCCCTTTTGTACTTCATATAGGAAAAAGAGGGTGTCTGTAATGGACAGTTGAGCATTACAGCATCTCAAATGTCATTCATTAAATATTTCCTTGTATACATCTTTAGTCTTCAGCACCATTAGTGGAGAGTTTTTGAAAGGCTATAGCACAGCTTTCTATAGATTGGTAAATTAAAACTGAAAGACAGGATCATAGAGAGGGCAATGCTAAAAAGCTTGATGAGAAGAACTATACGTAGCATATAAGGAATTCATAATATTCCATTGAAGACACCATATGTCCTTCAAACAGCTAGTCATCTTTAATAAAAGAATGTAAAGCAAGGCTTGTTCTCAGTGTTAGTCTGTAGTCCAGATTTAGTCAGAACCTTAATTTTGAAAAAGAGCATTTTTAAAACACTCAGAAGAGGAAGGAAAATAACACGGTGCTATTATAAAAACTAACAATAACAGGAGCTAAGGAAAAATTCTTAATTATTAATTTTGTCCCAGAAGCAGTTCTTATGAAGTGTTAATAATATCTTTGAGCTAAAGAGAGGACTGAGAAAAAATGTTGCATGTGTAGCTGCACATGCAATATCAAAAAATTATTCTACATTTTTCATTTCAAAAGACCAGATTCATCAAACTGAAATCTTTTTCCAGAAGTGCTTGGATTGCAACATTTTTCCCTTTGACTTGGGATTAAATTTTTGGTCCAAATGAAAGAGACAAGCAGAAACTATTCCCCAAGTGACTGTTGAACTGGGACGTGGAAGCCACAGGTGCAAGTTCCTGTCTGTATCAGACAGAAGGAATTTCACTGCGGAGCAAGTATTTCATTTCACATGAGTGCCTCCAGAATTGCTATTCTGAGAATAGCTCTTTTTTTATGTTTTACTTCAAGGGAAAAAATGTTTCAAAGTCTCTTGCTCTTTTTCATAATGGAATGAACACAAATTTCAAAATGTCCCACTTCTTTTTTTTTTCCCTGAACTTGAATTCCCATTTTTCAACAAGCTCTACAATCACATGGTCCATCTTATATTTTACTGCCAATCTTACACATGTCATAAACAGAGTCTCCAGCTACAGAATGAATTATTTATATGAAGGGAGTGAATCCCAGGACGTTGCAAGTTTCCTGCATGAATACTTTTGTGCCTCTCGTTTGTCACACCCTTCATCCCATATTTGGCTCTTGTCAGACTGAGAGCAAAGGCCGCGAGCTGCCGCCCCAATAGGAGCATCTTCTCTTCCCTTTTTTTTTTTCCAGAGCCCAGAGGACATGAAAATATAACACTGCTATACTAGGAGTGCTTTAATACCCCCTTTGTGTCTGCCCTGTCCCTGTGCTTGAAGGGAAGTAGGGAAGATGGAAAGATTTGTTCTTTCTTAATGTCTTTGCTCGTGGGTAGAGTAAGTTCTGGCACATCATCCGCATCTGCCTGAATATCATGCTGTGGTTTGTACAGGTGCTATGTGGACATAGAAACAGTAAGTGGAATAGCTTTTACATTTCCCACAATTTCCGTTAATGGGAAGGATTTTTTTACAATTTTAATAGCATTTTATTATTTGTTATTTAAAGTCTTTTTTCCTAGTCCTATAAAATTATCTGATTTAACACTCAGAGCACTCATGAGGCGTGTGGCTTGCAGCAGACCCCAAGGTGTCGGTTCTTCATTGCACAGAAAGACAATATATCTGAATTCTCCCTTTTGAATTGCAGGATTCTCCTCCAGAACTGCAAATCTGGAAGAGTCTGCAGAGAGCAGGAAAACCTATGAGCTATGGAAAATATTTCCTAATGAAAAGCAGTGGACCTGCTGAAAAAACCTTGGGAGATAAATACCAACTATGAAGGGTACCTCCCTTCAGCAACACCAGGAAGAAAGCAGTATAAATTACACACAGAAAAGAAATAAATCTAACTTTCATTAGGTCAGAAGTGCATGTGTCTGTAATAATGAGCTTCTTAGATGCTGCTGCCTCTTATGTTCTACCCCTGCTCCTCTCCAGCTCCAGGATGTGCCTCCATGTTTTAGATGTGTCTCACCAGGAGCTCCACAACCTGTTGCCTGCAATGGCCCTGGTGCATCTCTAGAAGGCTTTGAGTGCTTTTTCTGCCTTCGCTGACAGGAGCAAAGCCTTCTGGGATAATTAGTGCTGCTTCAATTGGACAGGTAGCGGATGGGAAATAAACAGGTTCAAGAGCTCAAGGGACATCCGTGTTGCTGTAGGCAGGGAGGCGGTGGAAAATAAATATAGCTAAGCAGTTGGAAAAATATTTATTTATTTATGCTCCTTTCCTTTTGAGATGTGAGATGAGGACCAGCCCCAATATGAACTCATTTTTTTCCTAAGCAGTTGCCAACTCTCTCCAGCCCTTGAAAATCGCATCACACGTAAGTCCGTGGCCAGCTACAGTGATGACCCATTTGGAAATGCTTTTCCTTATTGTTAGCTGTGAAAGGAGATAATTTGTTACATAAATAATGAATTAGATGTGTATTAATTTAGAACTGCTTGTCTGAATGGTTTGCAAAGCAGCTGTGTGATTTTAGGCAGTCATATGCTGTCAATTAACAACTTATTCTAAGCCAAATCTTTGTAAGCTTATTATGTGTATCACACAGTGTGGAATTTCTTCATAGGTTTTACTAATTCTAGCTGTATACTATTGGCTGCATAGTAGTTTTAAACTGCTAAAGATTAGTAAAAATCCCAGTTAAATTACTGACGGGCAGAGGGAACTTCCAGTTGCATTCCAGCTATTAATCTGCTAGTGATACTTTTCATGTTGTTGAGAAGCTGGGAGACCTCATTAAAATCCCCAGGTTTTCTTTATGGAAAACTTAATACAAGTCCAGAAAGGCAGCACTGAAACTGAATATTCGTAATACATTACCAATATTTTATTCAATTAAGGGAGGGAACCTTTAAGTTCATAGTTAGACAAGCAGCATGGCTTATACTTACGAGTCTGATTGCTGTCTGTCTTTCAAAAAGCAATATGCCCCCAAGTTTCAAAGGACTGATCTTGTGTCCTTAGAGAATTTGGAAATATCTGAGACGATTAATTATAAAAAAAAATATGCTTAGAAGAGATTAATTGAAATCTTTGACAAGTTCCTTTTATTTTTTAAGTGTACTGTGTGTAAAAACAGTAATTCCACATTTTGATTATTCTGATCTCATTGAAAGATAAATCTCGAGGGGCTGCCTCCCAACAGTATAATTATTTAAAGCATCTCTTAACAATGCAAGTTTTCTCCACACAATATTTCTAAAAGGATAGTCCTAAGCTTGCTATTAGTGTTTGCAATATACCCCACTGTATAGTTTGGATTGAAGTACACAAGGGTGACCATATCCAGTTTTCTGCAAAAGTGTCCCTTCTCTAAGATTGTGGTCATTGCTAAGAAAATAAAAAAAAGGACAATCTTTTAAGCAAAGTTCAGGGCATTTTTTTGCTACAAAACTTTAGCCACAATCTCCCAAGCATATGGAGCTTTAAGAATTTTCACAGGAAGAATTGCTCAAGCTGTGTATCAAGTAATTAATAAAATAACTTGTATTGAAACTTGTTCCACTAGAAAAATGATGCAGAACCTTGGCTCTGAGTCAGGCAAAACTCAAGCATATCAAGCCTGTGTATTTCTGTGTTTTCCAGTGTAATGGCTCCCCAGCTTCTCACTCACTCATGTTGTCTGGGCACCTGACCCACAGCTAAGCAGGAGAATGAACAACTCTCTGTCATTGCTAGGAAACGTGTCCTACTGTAAAGAAATTTTAGAGGCTTCCCTATTAAGAATGTTCTCTACTAGTGCTTTGGGATATCTGCTTCTCCCCCCAGTGGAAGGAAGCTCTGCCTTCCATTCAACATTCAACAACTGTGAATATGCTCAGTCCTGACTGCTATACTCTTCTTCATCTTGATGCTCCTTGCTTTCTCCACTCCCTCTCCTCTCCATCTGAGGTTTTTCTTCCATTACCTATCCAGCTCCATTTTTCTCTCCAATCTACCAGCTCCTTCTGAGACAAATCAAATTTTTTCAGTGCTGGAATTCAGTATTTCTCCTGTCTAGACACATGGAAAAAAATATTCCTCTCAAACAAATATTAAAAAAAAAATAGACTAAGAAAACCTGCATAAAAGTTTAATCAAAATGTCTTTGGGATTCAGCTGCCTGCAGACAAATTTAGTCAACAAACGATGAGTGTCAGTGTGACCACTCTCTGATCCCTCTGTTAGTAGAGTAATTCAACTGCAGATAAGTGGGCAAAATTGCTGTTAACATGATATAAGAGCAAACAGAACTGCCATAAAACTGAGAGGCAACAATTTTTAAACCTGATAAAAAGTATTTTCTTGTGCAGAAAATGATTCACACACACTTTCCCTTGGAATGAGATAGCATTGACACCAAGAGCTTAGAGCAAGACAGAGAAATACAGCTATTTCTACGTAGAGTGTGAACATCCAGTTGCATTAGACAGATTTCCGTTCAACACTTCAGTGGCTACTATCTGATCTACCAGAGTCAGACCAGGATGAAACTTTCCTAACAGCAGATTGTTTCATAATTTTCCACAACAAAACTTTCTGAGCCTTCTGCTAAACCATCTTGGCCGTTCACAGATGTACAGAGAAAACGTAGTACACCAAATTAATAGCTTGAGTTTTCTTCATTTATCTGTAAGCAAAAGAAGTAGTGTCATGTTAGATCATATGTGGATATTTCATGTATGTTAGGAAAAATCAAAGAGATTCATCCTGACTTTTTCAGGTTTAAGTTCTTCTTCATAACTAAAATGAACTGCTCTTACATTGTATTTCTTCCTTCCTGCATCCTTCTTTTACCATTTTGCCTTTTCTGCCTCTCCATAACTCTACCTGTGTAGTATAACCACATACTCTCCTTCTCCCCTCAAACTGGAAAATTCTGATTCCTCAGCTAAGTTTCTCTAGTAAGCCAAGCAGCCAGTAAAATTAATAACGTTTTCATAGCATTTCTTTTTAATTCATTCTATTGCTTAATTTGCTTATATGATTCTGCAGCTGAAGAAAAGGGATAAAATGTCAGACTATTGTACAGATCCAAACCAGCCCCTTTGAACTCTGATTTTACAGCAGAAGCATCAAAGAAGAATTGCTTCTCCAAGGCTTTTTATCAGTAGAAACTGTAAGAAAGAAACCATAAAAGAACATACTCACATTCTTACCTCAATTTCCCATTCTAACTTCAGGAAGCTCCTATTGAATTTGATGCTGTAGGATTAAGCCTTTGGGCCCAGATCCTCAAAGGTACTTAAATGTTGCAAAGCTAACTTTTATTCCCCCTGTGACCTTATGGATTCCTCAACCCAAATACAACTTCACAGGCAATGAATAGTAAGAATGATTTTGTTTCCTTACTAAAAAAAATAAAATCAGAAATCAACAGAGTAAAGATCTGCTTAAATCAGCTGTGTCTGAAGAGCAGACAAGTGGGACTAGACATAGTCACCTGCCTCTGCAGTGGCTCAGAGTGACCTAAATACCATTCACCTTCACCTACATTCTGGTTATTTTCGTGTGCAAGGGCTGGTTGATGTCTGTACATATGTAAGAATGGTTGACATGCTCAATCTGACTCCTAAGCAAACAGTAAGTGAAAAGGTAGAATGGAACGGGATGGGAAGGAACAGAAATAGAATAGAGTAGGAATAGAATAGAATAGAATAGAATAGAATAGAATAGAATAGAATAGAATAGAATAGAATATTGTCAGTTGGAAGGGGTCTACAATGATGATCTAGTCAAACTGCCTGACCAGGGCCAATTCACCTGGGTGATCTGATAATGTTAATTCAGGTATGTTAATTTGAGAGCCAGCTTACTCATTTGTTACAGATCTGTCCACAGAGTTGCAATGTTCATTGCAGACCAACCAGGTCTCCGGTTGAGGCCCTTCCACTGTCTACAAATTATGACATATAGATTGCAAGAGGGCAGACAGCCTATGATTAGAGACCTCATTTGACAGGTAGGAAGGTGACATTCAAGCCCCTTGAGTTGGAGATTAGACTTTGTCTAATCTAAAACCCAACTCTGGGCTGAGGCAGGGATCTCAGCCACTGCTAACTCTCAGGTTGACCTCAACATTTAGGCTGCATAGTGTGTGGTCACTGATCAGCCGACTAGAGGATTTAAACACCCATCATGTCCAGTGGTGGCTTGGCTGAGATTTTTAACACTTCAGTGGGATGTGTGTGCACAGGGGCACTGAAGAAATACCTTTGGAGACCTGGGACTCAGTTTCACTAACCTGGAGAACCTGTTTTCTGTTTCCAGTCTACTGTGGTACTTCAAGGGCAGGACATTCTTGCCTTGAGTGTGGACGTGCATCATCATGGTGGAGACTGTGGGTTACCATCTTCAGGTGGCTCCAATCCCCTCACTGGGATAGGACAGGGCATCAGCCCTCAGCCCTCACTCTCCCCTGCCCTTGCAGAGCACTTGCTTCTCCGGCTCCCTGGTATGAAACATGAAATAGTGGAGCCAAGTAGTATTGCAGCTGCAGTGGGATAAAGGATTTCCAGCTGTATCTAGCCTGCTGCTGCCTCAGATTCCCTCCCCAGCTGCATTTGTCAGGCCCACCATCTTTCACTGTGCTCCATCACCTCTCACCCTTCTCTGTTGCTTCATTTTTTATGGAAATTCATTTATAAAAGGAAGACAGTTATATTTATAATGTAGAGCATGCTGGAATGCTTAATCTTTCACTTCATTTTTTTCAAGTGTGCCTTACTCGGACGTGGACTGATAAGATGACAAGTGCTAAAACAATCTGTGAAATGATGCATGGACTTTTCAGCAAATTAATAAGTGCCTTGGAGCAAAGATATATACAATCACAGAAAAACCTGACTCTTTTCATAGGATATATATCCTTGAAATACTGTTTTATCTGGTTAATTAGAGTTAGGGGGAGGAAACACTGGCTTTCACGAGATTAAAGAGAAAACTTAAAATATTCAGATGGGAATTTGTTTTATATAATATACTACATACACACTTAAATATGAAAGTTTGATCCTTTAATATTTAACCAATGGACAGTCCACCGAGACATCTCTTTCATTTCCACTGGGGTCCTGGTACAAGCACCAGCTAGTTTTAATAGACATCACACATTTTTAAAAAAATAGGTGCAGTTAAGACACAGTTCAGCTAAGAGCCATGGGGCACAATATGTTGCATGGGTCAAAAGCGCACGTCCTAAAGGAACTAGTGAACTAGAACAGTGTCTTTGTTATTAATCCGGAAATTGCATTTTTAGAACATATATTGCTGACTATATAAGTCTCTTTTTTTTTCTTTTCTTCCAGTAATTTCTTTTTTCACATGAACAGAGCAAACATCTCTCTTTGTTCCTTATGAAGATCTTTTAACTTTCCTGCTCCAACTGGACAGTAACAATCCCTTATGCATCTTAACATTTATGTTTATGCAGGCTACAAATGTCCATGCTCATCCTTACACCAGACATCTTTAATACACACTTCCATCTGCCAGCGACCTGCCCGTGACCTTCTTCAGAAATGCAAGGTAACTTGGCTAGCTCTATTTCTGGTCCTTCTGAAAAAGGATTGTCAGGTCAAATTGTGACAGTTTAAGTGTGATGTCTGATATTGACTGCTGTCCAGCAGGGACTGTAAGCGCTGCGTCTCCCACTTCATTCAGGACCTTACTATTGACTTGCACTATCGTCTTAAGGTTAGTCTCTTATCTCCTGTGCTTCCAGGCAAAGAAATAAGGGGCACTGGAGCAAACTGCTGTACTGCAGCCCAGGGACACTGCTCTTGTGGAGCTATTGGCTGTATGACTTTGATGCCCACAAATTAGATGACCACTGCACAGTGTGTCAGAGACAGCTGTAATTACTATTAAAGCATGTTTCTGTAGCTCAGTTTTAAGTAAAACAACTTTTCCAATATACCTATTTCTCTGTGTGTCTGTGTGTGCATGTATATTTTGGACAGCATGGGACAACTTCTTTTAAAGAGAAGTCCTTGTACAATGAGGCGAGAACGTAAGAGAGATACGAAAAATCAAGCAAACAAAGAAACAAAAAAAAAAAATAAAATACACTGTTGAATGCCTTTTCTAACTGTATGTTATTGCTAAAATATTATTATTTCACCTTTTTTTTCCCCTTTCCACCCTCCAGGCTTGTCAAACCACTTTCCTAATACCCATATTTATGCTTGCCAGTCCTTTCTCAGAGCAGTGCGTGTCCAACTCTAATTTTTTTACATAAAAACCAAATGTGGTACATTAGTAGCTTCGAAGTAGTCCTTTTAATAGAGTAGGAACCTGAAAGAGCTTGCAGGTGCAGAGGACCTCTGCTGGTTACTGGCCAGGGTCCTTAGCAAAAGGGCAGAGAGCAAAAACATCTTTACATTCCTATCTTTGTCCTTTTCAATTTAGTGGATCTTCCACATAAAAAAATAAATCAGTTGGGGTTAAAAACTGAGTGCTTCAAGAATTAAAGAATTCAGTTTGGTCTGATCTTTGACGTAATTTAGTTTAACAATGTAATACCAGACTGCAAAATACGCAAGTTATTTCTTATTCATAAATGTCTTATGAATAGACACCATTTGAAAAATAGTTTGTAAATCATCTGCACTACTATTTCTATTGCATTTAATTGGAATGATTGTTATTTGGACTGCAGATACAGCTTCAATTCAAGTGGGTGGCATTGCACCATCTGCCATATTTTATCCCAGGATAAAACCATACTATTTTATTTTTCCTGTCCACTTTCCAGGTGCAGTTTCTCACTTAGATTATTCCATAGGTGGTATTTTCTCTCCTCTCCCCCTCTCAACATGAAACTCTACCCAAGCCTTGAGGAAATCTTTGCTGAAACAAATATATCAACCGTGATTTTTTTTTAAATCTGGATTTTAGCAAAAGAAAAGTTGAAAACTCCTGCCTTGTTCCACAAATGAAAACTTTGTTCAATGCTGGCTTAGAATAGCTCAGTCTTGTTCAGAGGGATTAGCAACAATGGGTTTTCAGTTTTTACAATGTTAATCCATGATTAATCTAAACATATTTTAATGCTCCTTGAAGCACAGTATTATTTTCCTAATCCCAAATTTGCCTCATTGATCCCATCCTTGCTTATTTTTCCCACAACAATGCAATTTATGCAAGACTGTAGCTAAAGTCTTTAGAGTTAAATCAGAAAAATTATTATTATTATTATTATATTATTATTATTATTGCACTGAATGTAGCCATAAGAGTCAATAAGATAGAAAGGTAGACCTCTTTCCATCCCTTCAAACATGGCCATCACCCAGAAAAAATACTGAAAGATGAAGTGTTGCTGTGATAATTTTCTACGTACTTGGGATTCTTGAGTATTTACAGATGCTGTACATATGCCATTTCATATTGGTTAGAAGAAAAACACTTAACAAGATGTCATAAGATATTAGCTAAAAATTTTGCTCACTCATATTCCATATGTAAAAAAGAACCAGATTTCAGAATGATAAGGAGATTTTCTTGGATTTTGAATTATACCAGGACATTTCCAAGAACACTGTTTTAAAATATTTTTTCATTTCTTAATGAAGCCTATTTCCTATTTCTGTGTAGACCTCACTATCTGAAACCGTAATAGAAAAGAGTGGGATAGTCACAAAATATGCCTTCAGGCTCATAAAGTATCTCCAGATATAAAATGTTTTCCCACAATTTATTTTAACAATTAAGACCTATATTAAATAACAAAGGTTAAGGGTTTATTCATGGCTCCTGTTGAAAATTTAAAAGTTCACATGTATTTGTTAAATATCTCCTATGGTCGATGCCTCATAATATCTGCAACATCCACCAAAACCACTGTGAAGGTCAGGACACGGGCATGATTTAGTCTCTGTTTTTAATGTGCAGGTTGTAACCAAAGTCAGCTTCATGAAAAGAGCTGAAAGTTTCAGAGATTTTGCTTTGCATTAAATTTCCAATGGCCCTCAGTAAAAACTAATCATATTCCTATCTGTTCATGTTCCTACTTCCAGACTGCACTCCTTCGCCATAAGTAATCTTTATTACTGCTAAAGGCTTTATACTCCCCAACAATATTTAGGGAATCCAAAACACATTTTTTAACCTAAGTGCAGTACCCAACCTACCCACCGCTGCTCCTCCAGTGACTATACAGGTTGTTTTAGCAGGCAAGATATTTTGCAGGCTGGCTGTTTTGGCAAACTACTGTCCTCCAAAGACTGAGTACAGCTGTGCTACCTGTAGTCCCAGGTAGCTCTCCAGTGCCATGATAAGATGGACAGGAAGGAGCTCCTGGCTTTGGGGTGACTGGAGCAGGCAGCTGCCCAGGCTTCCCTTCCATTTCCCATGACAAAGAGTGGCAGCATCCACACACTCCATCCGGTCTGTCACCAATTTGTTTCCTGTCAGAATCTGGCATCTCTGTGGCTCCTCCTTCGTGCGTGGAGGATGTCAGAATTGTCATGCCACAACAAAACATCCAGTGGCATTTGAGCCAGGACATCTGATAGGAAAAAATACAATGCTACCTACATGGAGAGGTACCCCATCTCTCACTGGTGAGGACTCCTAGCTTTCCCAGGGACTTTCTACACTCAGGTGAACAAGGACAGCTCTGTGGTTGCCCATTATGTATGGGCCCATTCCAGAATTTATTTGCTCTCCAGCAACATCTGCTCATATTCAGGGAGAGGAACAACTCTCAGGGAGCTGTCATACCCTCCCGTAGGGTTAGCAGCAGTTGTGGGAAGGCTCTGGAGTTTCCATTCCCTGCAGGAACAGGGAGGGTGGGGAGGCAAACCAAACTGCAATGAGCCAGGCAGAGCAGAGCAGGGCAGATGGGTCTTCCCTTTGTTTATCCAGAAAGGCCATGCTCACTGCCAGTTAGCCCAGTAAACACATCAACCTTCCAATACTTCAAAGAGAAATTCCAGCCAAGATGTTTTAGACCTGATCAAGTTAAATGAGGGTATAAGAGATTCAGAGGTTTTAGAAATAGTATAAATTATTTACAACTAGAAGTATTTATTATTCAAGCCATTCTATCAATGCTAGAATAATATTTAATAGCTAATGTATTAAATCCATATTTGATGAATAGTCAGATAATTTTTATTTCTTTTTTTCTTTTGTCAACTGGTTTAAGCGCTGTGCTGAGAAATAGCTTATTAAGTTCATGTCACAGATAAGACTTCTCTTTTTCTTCATGGCTCAGAAACATGCCAAATAAAAATTAATAAATAATATTTTTCATACCTTAACACTAATATTCTTAAAACTCAGTGCAGTATTTGTACAAATTAAAAGTAAAATTATGTGTAATATTTAATTACTGCATTCAAAGTTCACATTTTGTATGGCCATTGAGAAGGTAAAATTCTATTTCACTTGAATATCAGCTATAAATATGAGCAGAAGAACTGACAATATTATGAATTTCTGAAAAGTTTTAATAAATCTGCAAATGATGAAATCTTTGCTGTCCTGAGAAGAAGAATTAGCAACTATTTCACATATAAAAAGAAGCTTGTAGGAGATTAAAAATCACAGAAGTGAAAAATAGAAATAATGTGCAATAATCTTAAATTATAAGCAGGATGTGCTTTTACTAAATGCTTTATGCAATGTGTAAAACAACTCACAGAGTCATAGAATGGTTTGGGTTGGAAGAGATCCAGAAGGTCATCTAATTCCAACCTCCCAGCCATGGGCAGAGACACCTTCCACCAGACTTGGTTACTCAGAGCCCCATCCAGCCTGGTCTTGAACACCTCCAGTTATGGGGCATCCACAACTTCTCTGAGCAACCTGCTCCTGTGCCTCACCACCCTCACAGTAAAGAATTTCTTCCTAATACCTAATCTAAACTTGCCCTCCTTAAGCTTAAGGTCATCTGGCCTTTGCCCTGTCTCTACTTGCCCTTTTGAAAAGTCCCTCTCCAGCCTTCATGTAGGCCACCTTTAGGTACTGGAAGGTGCTCGAAGCTCTTCTCGGAACCTGCTCTTCTCCAGACTGGATGTCCCCAACTCTCTCAAATAGTAAGAACAGCAAGACCTGTGGCTGCAATATTTTCCTGTTTTTATATACTGCCGCATCTTTTTAGTTGATGTTTCTTTTTATGCTCTCTTACAACACTTGTTTTCTCTCTTTTTTTAATTTGATTTATTGTGCTCAGCACTTTCAATTTTCACCTTCATTTTTGGTTTAATGTCTGAAAAATTTGCAACTGCAGTCTCTTTAGAATGTCTTTTCTTCTCAGACAGGATGCAGCTTGTCCTTCCAAGTGGAACCAAGGTTTATTAAATATGTTGTATATATAATATACATAATATAAGATCAAGCCCTCTTTGCTATTGCAACAAATAGTGCTAAATGCTGACTTATTCCAGCAATCATTTTATTAAAAGTTCTCAGCCTGATTGCGAGTAATGGTTCAAGGAGTTAGCAAGTTTATAGTCTGTTTATTCTGTGAGTACCATTTACTGTGTTTTGGTAAAGAGTGCAAGAGGGCTGTCAAAAGGAAAGAAAACAGTTTTTCCTGCTTTCTGTACTCTGGCGGCCCTCTGGAGGGAGGAGAACTGCACCCTTCCTGGACACAGGCAGCACGAAATTCTTCTAGGACATGAGGGGGAGCTGACATGGAAGTCTGAAGAAGGGGAAAGGATTTGGCACAAGGAGGGATCCTGTGTTCAGAAAAAAGCAGACTTCCCTCTGGCATTATGGAAAGAAGAAGACTTTCCTAAGCAAGGTTTGAGCAAACCAAGCAACCAAAACAGTCAAAGCCATTGACTGTTCCTGGTCTGAAAGGCGAGAGGGGGACACCTTGCCCTGTAAGGGTACAACAGGCAAGAGAAAAGGAATTCAGAGATCTGTGTTCAAAACTTATTTCCTATAAATATTTCCTATAACTATTTCCTATAACTTATAACTATGGGTTACCTGACAGATCTGTGATCTCCCTATATGAAGAATTATGTTATTCTAGTTAAGCAAATTTGTTCTCTGATAAAATCTGTCTTTAGAGCCAGGGAGATATTTAGTGCCCCTGAATGACTCATCGAGAAAAGGGTGAGCTTTCCCACATTCTGACCAGTTCAAGGTTGGGCAGGTGTAATTCTGTGTTTATGCTCTGTGTATGGTTTGCCTGCAGTTAAACATGGATATTATTTTGCAACTTATACACTTCTGAACAAACAAAAAGTGGGACAGCAGCATGTCTGACCTGTGTGACAATATGTATGGCCTGAGCTATAGCACAGCTTGTGGTGGAAAGAGGTGATGTGAGTGATACACTCAAGTCTGGTAAGCTATGTTATTTACCACAAGGTACTTTTTAATTTAATTTTGTGTAGGTTACAGCAAAAAGGATGGCTGTTGCTCATTTAGACTGTCACAGCACTTACTTTTACTCACCTACCCACCCGCATAAAACCAGTGATACAAATTTATCTGGTGTTATTTGCATCAGACCCCCAAATTACAAAATGTTACTTACTTCAGACCTGAAAATGCCAAACAAACTTGAAGTTAAACTGGAGGAAGATACAGGATCCCACCTCCTACCTAAGCCCACTTTGTGAGTAACTAGTTACAGGCATGTCAGAAAGCCCTGTTCATGGGGAGGAAGCAGCCTTGGGTAAATATAGCCATATAGGGGTTCTGGTTTGTTTCTGCTTATATTAAAATGCACCACATTACTAGGTTGCTCCAAAGTGAAGCAAGTTATTGAGTTCAAACTGAGTATTTTACCCTGTTTTACCAAGCCGCAAGACAGTATTATCTGTGAATTTTACATATACATCTTACATGCTTTTCTTAGTAGATTTTCTTCCAGAAAGTTGGTTGAGTTGCGTGGGGCACACGGAGCTGAAGAATCAACCTGCAGTCAGTAGTCCTTCATACTTCCATACATATATATAAAAAAGAAAACTTTTAATGTGGAAGAATACATGCTCATAGTCTTGTAGTAACAGCTCTTACTGAAAACATTATGCTTCATCACTGCAGGTGCTTTTGTCAACTGAATTTGTTCACTCTTCAAAAAAAGCCACCAGAACTCAAATCTAATATTTTCAGGAAAAATTTACATCCACCAAGAGGATTTGTAGCAGTGTCAGTTCTGTCTGTCAGTTCCACGTGCACAAGGTTCAGTGTGTCACCACTAGGATGATCTGTCTGATCCCTGGCTTTGGTGGCTCTTTATTAGGGCAGTGTGGGACTGTGGATACTGAAAAGCTCCTAGCAGAAGGTTTTCCCTGCTTCTTGCAGTATTCTGTGAGAATCTCTCCTTTCTCATGCAAGCTATGAAAACAATAAGATGGTTTTTGTAAATAGTATCTGAACACCTGCTGTTTTCCTGATCTGTTTGGGTTTAAGGCAGAGAGAGTTTGGAATTGGGCATTGTAGGACTTCGGCCAATCACCCCAGGAGGTGGGTGACCACTGACCAATCACCTATGGAATTTTAGCATATATAAGCAGAAGTTGTAAATAAAAAAATTCACTCTATTTTCTCACTGGATTTGTGTGTGCTGCATCTCTCCATCCCGGGAACTACAGCGACATGGGACTGGATGCATTGTCCTGGTGGCCACCAAAGCTTCAGAAATCTCCCAGATGTCTCTCCATCACACCCCTGTGCACCTGGAGATCACTCTGCCTTGTGTTTCTGCTGGACAACCAGCATGAAGCGCTTATAGTAGTTTGTAATTTTCTTATTTATACTTGCTGTTATTTATATTCATGCTTATTTCTTATTTTACTTTTTTGTAAATTGTTTTTTGTACAAGAGTTACCATATTAATAGTTAGTTTACTTATTGCCCTTCTGCATAAACTAATTGCAGAAAACCTTTCTGAATTCTACCAAGAAAAGAATAACAATCTAATATTTGCTAGTACATGCTGTTTCTAATATAGGCTGCTCAGTGCACAAAGTTTATGCAATGGGTGATAAAATGACCTTTGATTCTGCATTTCTGAGGTTTTTCAATCTGCAAGCTAAGTCTTTTGTCCTTTCTGACTGTTGCCATGAAGAGGATATACACATACACATTTCCCGTGTTTTTTTCATAAAACATGTCAGAACAGGAGATGATTGGTGTAAAGTTGCCCTGCCAATTTGAGCGCATCTTGGACAAAGCATTTTCCAGCCAGAGTACTGAATTTATGTTTAGGGCTGCTACTGTTTGTTACTCTACACTGGTGGAGATACATTTGTGTGTATTTGGGCACATTTGTGGTTACCCGTACGTATCTGTTTGTCTGCTGTTACAGGATGCTTTGATGCAATATTTTTCATAATCTGGATGAGTCAATGCTGTTTAAATCAGAGCCAAAAAGCATATCCTTTCTTTGAAAAGTACCTTTTCCTATCATATTTATTCTGTAGTTTTTACTTAATTGCATAGATTTTCCTCATAGATTTTTTCTATGCTTGAGAAGTGTCTTTCCACCTAAGATACACTTTTTATGCCTTGAACTTACGATACATTTAAAATAATAACTAAAATAGTGTAAGTTCTTATCATTTCAGCTGATTCATTTGTTCAACATACACAAATATAACTCCTATCAGTATATTTCAAGAATTTATATTATAGTCAGGCACAAATATTCCTAAAAAACCTGACATTTTACAAACCTACATGCTTCTAGTCTTACAAAGAAATTACAAAACCATCAAAAACACCACTAGAAAATACTTTGCTATAGATTTGTACTACTTTGTTCACTCCTAAACATTCTGTGGACTGTGTTCAGCAATAAATAACTACTGAGACTATCTGTTCTTTTTCAACTGAAATAGTGTAGAGTTCTAATTTTAGAAAGTGCATTTGACTGTGTTAGATTAGTATAAAAACCAAGCAGTGCATGACTAGCATTCTGAAAGACACTGGTAATAGTGGCTCCAGTATAATACACCCATCACGTGATGTGCAAAACATACAGTCATTCACAAACTACATGTCTAGGATTTGGCTACTGTGTTCAGACCACAGCTGCAAGTCCTCTCAGAACAAGGTGAGATGTGTAGAGAATGAGAGATCTCCTCCTTCATTTGGCCAGTTTATCAACCAGAGGATGTTATTTTGCCCTGAAACACATTTACTGCATTTGCCACAGGTTCTGCTGAGCTCAATGACAATTATACCTGCAAGTCAAGGAACAGACTGTTCCCATAGTATTTATGAATCATGATGGAAAGAAACGAGCATTATTCACTACAATTGCCAGCTCTTGTACCTAAACCAGAGCAAAAGCCTTGTCACCAAGAAATGCTGCTGCTGGGACAATAAAAAGGATGATGCATGAGACTGCAGGGCACTGCAGCATTTTGCAGCCTGTAAGTAATTCAGAAGGATGTTGAACAATATCCACAAGAGATAAATATCTTAAAAACAGATTCAGAAAATTTTCAGCCAAAAATTCCACTAGAATTAGCTGAAAGGCCTTGATGACTGATACTAATCTCCAGTATAGCTTGCAATAGCAGAAGGACTTCAGATGTCTACAGAGAATTAATTTTGTGAAAGCTCTCAATTGAAGGGCAAGCAGATGACCTGCATAACTAAAGACCAGCAATCCTGGTATTAATCCAGGATAGATTAATGAAAAAGTCATGTAGGATTTACATCCTAAAGTATTAAAGGATATATTAATACTACCACCAGTCATCAGAGCATATTGGAAAGTACATCTTGTCAAAAAAATTACTTGATTATTTGAGGATAACAGATCACAAACTAGTTTCAAAAATTTGGGTATCACCTACAGCAGAAGATATTTCTGGTGGGGTCCATATTTAGCCTAATATTAGTCAACATTTTAACCAAATCTGTAGCTATCACTAATCCAGCTGGATTGCAAATGAAACTGAGAGGAGAGCAGGCCAGATATCCTACCAAGTTCTAAACAGTTAGTTAGTCATCTGCTACCAATACAGGCTGGGGGATCAAGGAATTGAGAACAGCCCTGCAGAGAACTTGGGGATTCTGGTGGATGAAAAACTGGTCATGAGCCAACAGTGTGGGCTTGCAGCCCAGGAAGCCAACCACATCCTGGGCTGCATCAAAGGACGCATGGCCAGCAGGTCGAGGGAGGTGATCCTTCCCCGCTACTCCACCCCACCTTTACTGCCTCCAGGTATGGGGTCCTCAGCACAGGAAAGCCAGGGATCTGTTTAGAGCGTGTCCAGAGGAGGTCATGGAGATGATCAGACAGCTGGAGCACCTCTTCTGCAAAGACAGGCTGAGAGTTGGGGCTGTTCACTCTGGATAAGAGAAGACTCCAGGGAGACCACAGAGCACCTTCCAGCACCTGACAGCGGCCTACAAGAGAGCTAAGGACAAAATGTTGAGAGGGGCCTGCTGCAAAACAAAATGGGTAATAGTTTCAAACTAAAAGAAGTTCCATTTAGACTATATATAAGGAAGCAATCCTCTATATTGATGGTGGAAAAACACTGGAACTGGTTGCTCATAGAGATGTCCCGTACCTGGAAATATTCAAGGTTCTGTGAGGCTCTGAGCAACCTGCTCTAATGATGTCCTTGCTTGTTGCAGGCAGGTTGGACTAGATGACCTTTAAAGGTTCTTCCACCCCAAACAATTTTAGGATTCTACAAAATTCACACATATAAGGAACAAAAAGAACATTGACCGTTGCCACATGCTAAGAAATCAGGTAAACAGATGGGTGAAAATAAGTTTCCATTATGGTAACTCAGCAAAAGAGGCATCTATGATCTGCAGATACACAAAGAGTAATAAATGAGGCAAAGCCAAGTTGATTTCAGCTACACCTTATGGCCTTGGTGAGACTAATACTGGAACACTTCCTCCAGCTTTGGTGTTCTTATTTCAAGAAAGATGTTGAAGGTGCACATCAATTACTTGAGAGCTCAAAGAAAATGCCTTGCATAGACAGAATAAGGATTCTGCTCAGCTTGAGAGCTGGTCTTCTTGCAAGATATAAAATACTTACATGGCAAAAAAACCACCAGTGACTATAAAAGGAATTTTAAGAAATTGGGAGGTAAATAACAAAACAAAACAAAACAAAACAAACAAACAAAAAAAGATAAGAAAAACCAAGGCCAAACCAGAACAGAAAACCCAGTAGACAAAAGCTAAGCACAAATTTAGAAGAGGATATGTCTTAGTTGTTAACTGCAAGAATGATTAATCCCTGTAGCAAAGACCAATGGACATGCAGTTTCCCCACATCTTAATTACTTCGCATAGAGATCGAAAGCTAAGAGTTTATGTAAGAGCTACATAAGTCAGATGCAACATAAGCACTGATTAATAGCAAGTTATTAACCTCATTACAGAGGTAGATGCTCATATTACACAAGAGATCAGACCAGATGACCTACTGATTCTTGCTGTCCTTCAACCCTACAAATTCATGTAAAGAACTGAACTGCTCTTGTTCCAACTCAGCTTTGATGAGTTACTGATGTGTGGGTGTTTGTTGGCTCCTTGCTTCTCATAGAAAGCCCACTTCTGGAGTGACCGTGCATGAGTCACATGCAAATCCCATGCCATCTCATTTCTCTGAGGTGCAAACCATGATGGTTCTGATCTAAAGCAAGATCAAAAAACAGTCATTAGGAACTTAATTTAAAATATTTTAATTGCAAATTACTTTCTGCGATGTGTTAGCTCAAACAGCCTGTTCCACAGCTGTCACTTAAGTAGTTCAAAACATCCAGCACAGCATTATATTTCTTTTGTATGCAAAACGCTTGTAATGAACCCCATTATGTAACCTGCTGGTGAAATAGCTGTGATTTCGCAGAAGATATTGTAGAATTCAGTACAGGGAAAAAGGGGCGGCATGAAGAATATCTTTTTAACTCCCAGTTAGAACTAATGATGACAGTCTGTCAGGAAAGAAATATGAAGGTGTATAATTATTGGCTGGCATGCCTCAGGCATCACCCAGGTGTTAACAGTACATAAAGGCTGGGCATGCAAGGACTAACCTCCTCCAAAGTTTCTTTGGTATCTATCCCCTAAATATTTTAATACTGCCATTTGCTTCACAGTATTGTTGGACTGGCAACAATTGGTTAAAACAGGATAGTAAGAAGAAGCACACATGCGTATAGTCTTTTTTTTTTCCCAGGTATTATGAGTTCACACCCAAGATAACTCAAGTTATTAACTGACTTGTACAAAAACAAGTGTCCCTGCTAAACTGCTGGTGAGTGGTTCCTAAAAGTAATTCTTTTGCTTCAGTAGCACAACTCAAATGAGCAAATGTTTGCTTTCATTACAGAAGGTAAGCAACAATTTCTTCATATTAGAGGAAGACTCACAACAGAAATTGAAAATCAGATCCTTTAGTTGTGGTTGAATTCTGATCTAATTGGATATTCATTGCTCAAATTTCTTAAAAGTTTTAGTTCTTCAAAAAGGAAGTTGAAAGCTTGCACTGCAAAATTGTTGTACTCAAGTACCTTATGTGAACAGCCAGTGGTGACACACTGCAGCAATAAATTTACAGACATCTTTTAGTCTGAATGTTAATCACCCGGATTATTCAATTTATGCTTACAAATAACAAAGCAATAGGAGAAATCTGGATCAGTCTCTGAGTGATTCATAAGCACGGATGGAAAATGTAATCCCAACAACTACCTGACGAGCTCTGACACACACAAACACCCACAGTCTGGCACACAGTGCAAAATAGTTCTTATGGTTGCAAAACAGTTTCCATTTATTCCCTGCTTTGCAAACTTAAATCTTTCAAAACTTTTCAGGCCAGTGATTTCTGATGCTTTCTCCTCAGTCAGTGGGTTCAAGGTATTTTTGATCTAGGGCTTGGTTCTTTAGAAAAGTCTGAAAAAAAATACACAGTCACTTTAAAATAAAAAGAAGCTGAAACCTTTTTTTTTGCATCATTAAAAAATAATATGTGAAAAGGAAACTGTCCTGAAGCCAAAAATATATTTAATTTTAAAATGTCAGCTTAGCAAGAAAATATTTCTCCATATGCACAGTGGGCTTCTCAGAAATATTTGGTTAAGGGCGTGATTCACTTCAGACTGATAGTTACTTCAAAGGTTTTAACTGAGGCCCTACAGGTACATTTGGACAGTGGTGAGCTTTACCATGCATAAATCTGTAGTTAAGTACACGCAGAAATGTCAAGTTCAATTAATTACTCCAGCATGGTCAAGGTAATTTTTCAAATGCTTCAAAAACACAGGAGTGATCCAAAAGCCCTTCTTCTCCTAAGTCCATCACCTTCTGCAAACAAGACTGTACTGAGACCTACAGGGCTAGGCTCTTGAAGATGTCACAGTCTTTACTCCTTTTCTCACACTTCCAACTCAACACAATGTTCCTTTGCTTTCTTTACCCTTGCTTAATTGAGCTAATCAAGTGAAGTACCTGTGTTGAGCCCAAAGGGCCTCTGGGGATGTAGCTAAGTTCAACAGGCACTGTGCATGAGGAGGTCCAGTTGGGCACTGACAGCACCACATCCTTGGTGTAGCTCTGCACCTGGGCTAAATGCTGTCACTCCTGTTTGCATGGGCAAACCGCTCCCAGGTCTGGACCCATATGAACAGATCCCTGGATGGTGCTGTCTGAGGAAGATCGTAACTCCACATGCATTATTTCAGCACAGCATAGCTGGATCATCTCAGCACATACCCAGAAGTGTGCACTGCACAGGGAGTGCTAGCCAAGCCAGCCTGTGACTCACCAGAAGAGTGGAGATAGGAGAAGCTACCTGCTTGTGCCTACAGATACCAAGTAGAGTTCTGCCCCAAGTGCTCGTTTTTTCCTCACACACCATCTTTAACTCCTGCAGAATATATGACTTGCCAGACATGGAATTTCTGAGGTATACAACCCTTGTTGTGATGATTCAATTATGAAATCTCCAACATCTTTGTATACTAGTTTTATCTTTGAACCAAATCTCCTTTAATTACTTCTGTAGCTGGCTCTGTTTGTCAGTGTCTACTTTGTATTTTCTACCAAATCTTTTCTTGTAACAAGAAGAGAGGGTCACACCAATTTCCTTTACTATTTTCTATTTTGTGACTACCAGAGCTTGCTTTCAGGCACAGATATTACACGTAATGTGATTGAGAAGTACCAGACTCATACTGTTAGTATCATTTTATCACTCTACACTCTGTTTCTTTTTCTTGTTGAATTTTAATGCATACAAGTGCCTTGGAGTAGATTGGTCATTGAGTTCCATTCAACATAATAAATTTTTAGCTGGTAGTTTAAGCTTAAAATCACAGCTCTTAGATGTGGCTTACCACACGTCCTTTAACTGTCTTTCCTCTGATCCGTTCGTGCCACCCATGCACCCTTAGGCACCAGTGTCTGTTGCAACTCTTTAATTGCTGTCACTCCCTCATCTGTTTCTTCATTCTCTCTTCTATTTTCCCCCTTTTGCACCCCAGATGGGGTGTGGTGCATTTCTGTGGCAAAACATCTTCAGAAACAGTGCTTCTTAGCATTCCTAGAATGGGTTGCAAATATGCACTGCCAGATTTCATTCCCCTGTAACTCTCACTGATCACTCTTGTCGTGTTTTTCAGCCCAGCTGAAGATTAAGAACCATGAAGCCCCTCACTCAACCTCCCCAGTTTCCCCCCCACCCCAGTGGAATGGGGAGGAGAATCAAAGTAGAACTTGTATGTTCAGAACAGTCTAATAATTGAAAATAAAGTAAAATACAATAATAATTGAGGATAATGATGATGATTGATGATGATGATTATGATGATGATGACGATGATGATGATAACAACAAGTGATGCACAATGCAATTGCTCACCCCCTGCTGACCAACATCAGACCCCTCTTCCTGAACCTTCGGCCACCCTCCCGGGTAGCCCCCCCAGTCTATATACTGGACATGACATTCTATCCCAGTTTATAGACTGGGCATGACATTCTGTGGTGTGGAACATCCCTTTGGTCAGTTCAGGTCCCAGCTATGCTCCCTCCCTGGTTTATGTGGGTTTATTTTTTTTAATGTACCTCCTCACTGGCATGAGACAAGGGAAAAAAGTCCTTGACTTAGGATAAACCTGACAAAGCAAAAAACCCAAAACATCAGTTTGTTGTCAACACCATTCTCATTCCAAACCCAAAAAATAACACTGTAACAGCTACTGAGAAGAAATTAACTTCACCCTAGCTGAGAAGATGACAACCCCACAACACCTCAGCTCTTTGTTCTGCACCCCATCACCTCAGCAGCCACAAATGTACATCTTACCCATTACTGAGAACGTGTCCTCCAGCAGTCATAAAGACAAGGGGAGGCAATTATGTTTTCCCAGAGTGTGAGCAGTACCAGAAGGAACTCATCCTACAGGTGTTCAGTGCTTCACATCTGGGGAGCGCCTCTGGCTTTCAGTATATTCCCCGCATTACGTGTGTTGTAACCCAAGGTAGTACAAGCATGCAGAAAACAGTGGTGGGCAAATTGAGAAACTCACAGCTTTGCATGCCTGTAAGGGGTGAGACAGTCTGTGGTACACCAAATCTCTGCAGGTGCTTTCTCTGAGGGCCAGCTAAATTGAACCATTATAGAGCTGCCACAGGCAAAGAACACAAAATTGGGCAGTTAGCACAGCTCAACTGACACGTGTTAACTTGCTAGGCTGCATGTGTAAGACCAAATGTTTTCTATACCTTGCAGTACACTTTTACCACACGTCAAAAATTACCATGCATCCTCTAGATAATCAGACTTAACATTAAAAAATAATTAACTCAAAACACTTTTGCTACAAATTTTCATTCTGTTTACTTGTCCAGAACAGAACTAAGGGAAGCATTCGTGTAATATATTTGGGATCATGAGCTCTGCTGTTTGTGGTGAGGAGTGGATGAACCAAGGTTTAAGAAATTTATTACAGAGTAAGAAAGAGACAGCAGGAATACGGTGTAGTGGCAGCTGCAGCAGCTTAGCACCGTGCCCTGATGGCACCTGCATGAAGTGAGGGGCACAGTTGTGCTGCAGAAGCCTCTGTAGCCCAGCAGAGACATCATGATCCCACAAGGTCTCTTCAAGAAACAAGCACTTTTGGTCACTGTCTACAAATGCAGCATCACTACTTAGCAATCATCTCTCTCCAGGGATGACACACGTGAAGAAATACTCCTGTCATTTCCCCACCATAGAAATCTTGGGAAACAACCCATTTCAAGTCATATCAAACCTGAGGCCACTTCAGCAATAGCCCACTGAGATTTACAGTGCCTGATCAGTAGGGTATGGAGCACCCAGAAGCACCACTGCTGTGATAGAGTGGACCATCACCCAAGTTAATTTACCCTGTTTCTCAGAAGTTTGGTCCTGGATGATCATCTTCTTTGCCCCTGTTTATCAGAGGCTGTTTCAAAGATGCTTCAAGAATGCTATCTGTGGCAGCCCAGTGCCAGCCCTTTCAGGATTTATCAAATAAGGGTCATGATTTCTGCACCTATTAATAACAAAAGGAGCAACAAGCATAAGACAAAACCTACTGATTCAAAATTATATTCATTAATCTTTCTGCATTAATCACCCTGCTGCATGCTGCACCTTGTAAAGCTTGTATATCTTTTTGTAACTAGCCTCAGATCACTTTGTAGTAGTCCAGACTGGATAGGAAAAAGGCACTAATGACAATGTAACTGCTTTGTAATCCATTTATTCCATTTGTTAATTTGTCATCATGCTAAGTACCAGCAAAACAATGTTTTTCAAATGCCACATGAGCGCAGCGCATCAATCATGAAAAGATGCAGGACACACAAATATGCTTTAGGATGCTGACTTCACTGCTCTGCTTCTTAGCCTCTGGTTTGGTGGGTTGGTTATTTGTTTGTTTGGTTAATGGGTGCTGACTAAAAGATTTTTTTTGTTTTTGTTTTTTTTTTAATCAGGGCATGTTTTGTATTGCTGGGAATGTCTGGGTGGAGTTTTAGGTCCTCTCTAAACATCTTTCATTTCCAGAATTTCAGAAAAATAAATTATGCACACATGCAAAAATAATTACATGGATTAAAAGAAAAATGTTTTGTTCTGATTGTGTACAATCATTTCAGTACAGCAACTCAATTAAAGTGATGTATAGAAAGCATATTTTCCAAAATTTCTTTCCTATTAAAGCAGTTTATGGTTTTAATAAGGAGTAGAAAGAACCTGTAAATAATCTTATTATTTCAAAGAATGCAATTTTAATACTAATTTTCCAGGACTTTAATTAATTGGGTAGTTTATTTCTTCAGTAGTTTAATTTCTTTATTTATTCATTACAGTTTCATACTTTACCTTACAGTTTTGGGTGAGAGGTATTTGAAGCCTTAGGGGAACAAGTTGCAACACAATCCTACTCAAACCACACAGACCAAGTTTCCTGAAGACATGCATTTCATTGTCTGGTCCCTACTTATATTCATAATTACCACTAGAATAAACAAGAGTTAAATAAAGCTACTGCGGGTTTAAATCTTTGTCCATTATAAAAAAGGGATGAAACTGTCCAGACGTAAGTTGTGGCTGTTGGCATTCTTTGCCTTCCTAATCCTTCCTGCTCAGCTCACATGTCTGAAGTTAGCAGGCATTTAGTGACTATGAAATGTGCTTTTTCTTCTTGTGCCTCCTTCTACAGACGAGAGGCTCAGATTAGCCTTGCTTTGGATTCATCAGTGCATTTAATAACTGTTAATTTATGCACTCCCTTCTCATACTGGCATGGTGGCAGAAGGAAGAGGGTATTTAGAGGCTGAAACACAGATTTCAAGCTGAGAAACTCCAGCTGAGATTCACAGACAATCGCTCGGGGCAGTGCGAGATCCACTGCAGTGAGAGGGGATGCTGCAGTGTGCTTGCAAGGAGGAGCCAGCTCCCAAGTCCAGGTAGGCTGATCAAGCAGTCAGGTTGACCAGACCAGCCTTTGCATGGGCACCAAAGGCTGGATTTCACCACTTCTGTTTATGTTTAGAGTGTTTGCTAATAATAGTACAAAACCTGATGTGAGCCAAGGTACCGGATAACTCAGCGTTTGAGAAAAACAAGGGTGGTGTGATGGTACTTAATGTCCAGTCATCAAGCATCTCATAAATATTCCAAGTGGGAAGTTCCTTCTAGCTCTGCCCAGCTCTTCTTGCCCACTGCAGGTCTGGTTGCATTCAGTTTTCTTTCAGGTGTTGTGACCCATATTCCAGGCTGTTCTTTGGAAAGTTACAGAGATGCACAAGGAACTTTGGAGATATTTTGAAAAGCCTTGAAAATGTGGTTTGCAAATTCAAAGTTAGGTTGTTGTGGGATGTGTCACATGGCATCTCTACAGAAGAGATGCATCAACTCAAATTGCAGACAGAAGCCTTGGGGAAGCAATTGTTCTCTTAAGTGATTAAGGACTGAGATATTTTTTTTCAGAAGCCTTGCAGCAAATGCTAAGCTTGCCAAGAGCACTAGCCAACAGCTTGTTTTGAGTAGACAGAAGTCATGGCAGGAATTTTCAAGTCTTGCCAAAACCCTCCTAACTATAAGTCTGATAATCAGATATACCCACAGGTGAGAAAGCATTCTCACAGTGCATTGTAAGAATCTTTTTCTGTTCAATTTGCTCTTGATACACAATAGCTAGATTTTTGCAGTCAGACAGGGTGTTTTCCCAGCTTGTAACTAGTACTTTTAATTTCTGTATGGATCCATCTCCTGTTCAGATCCACGGGAGCAGCCTCTTTTGCACAGCATTTGTACAGTTTTGCTTGTGCTGAAAATGCTTCCTAGGAAATTACTGTTTCACTGCCTAGTTCGCCAACCTTCAACATCATGTATTATGAATCATAAAATATTAATCTTGAGCCTTTAACAACATAAATAAGAATCTTGTTTAAACAAGAACAAACAATCACCACACAGTTATGCTACTGTGAATTAATTTCCCATTACTTTCATGGTGTCAGACTTCCAGCCTGGATACTTTCTTGCTAGTTCTTGAACTTTCAGAAATAAAAATCACAGTAAAAAAGCATAAGAGCATAATTTTGTTTTCATTTTCATGATAGACATGCAGATATTATCCAACTGCCTAGATTTCAAGTTTACTTCAGGATCTATTGACTGACACTAAATAAGTGCACGCTTCTAACTAATTTGTCTGTTTATTTAACTAATAACTTGAAATAATTTTAATATTTCTCCAATTTTAAGTATTTTCCTAAAACAGCAATAGCAAAAGAAAAGTGAAGGGACTCTTTTAGCCAGCAAAATACATAACGAAAGGAAATGAATTACATTTAAAAGGCATCAGACTTTTAACACCTCTGCTAAGCATCAAATCCAGAGAAATAATAAATAATGCAGTATAGCTCATGTTAATTCTAATATTATTCATTCATGAATGAACAGGAATAGGTTGCTAACTCAATAATGGCACTTTTCGAGTATATCCATGGTAATGTAAAAACTATGTTGACATTTTGGGTTGATTTTTTTTTTCCATAAAATGCAGGTATCATAAAACATTGTGCAGGGAACTGGCAGGATGGAGGACACTTAAAATAGTGTGGTGGGTTTTTTAGTGAAAGCATATGGGGGAAAAAAACCCTGTATTTTCTACAAAGTTTGAATTCCCACAAGAGAATGTGACAATATCTTTGTATTAGGTCACGTTCAAACCCAGCACAATTTCAAGCAAGTAATATGGACATGACAGAAGATGTTTTCAAGCATTTAATAAAGAGGATGCTGGTGACATAATTTTTAAATGGGTAGGTTGCCTTTCCTTTTGTGTTAACAGAATTGTCATCCACTCTCAGAAGGGTTTATATACAATGCTAAAATGATAAAATCCCCAGAATTCTAAAATGTTTAGTCACTTGGCTGTATCTTCAGCATAAGCAGCGTTTACCTGAAACCAAAAGATCTATTTATTGAATGGGTTATGTTGTACAGTGAAACTAAAATATGAGGTTTGGAGTGTTTAAAAATATTTTTCCTATTTCTCTCCACTGTCACTAGGAATGTTTGGGTTGGGCTTGGGTTTTTTTAACAGTATAGAATTTTTTTATTAAACTAACGACAGCCTTATAAGGTTAGAAGTCCTTATTTTGTCCTCCAGCTATTACAACATAATTATTTGAATAAGAATTGAACTTTCTTAGTAACATATTTCCCACGACAAAAAAGTTGTTGTAAAGAGCAGAAGGAAAATGTATACACACGAACATACAAAACCACCACTCATAACACATTCTATTTTCTTTTACCATTACATTTCTAGGTTCCTCCATTTTCAGAACATGTGTTCATGTTCTGTGTAAACTATAAATAAAAAAGGAGAGTAATAGACCTTCCATTAATAGACATGCAAAATAGATATTCATTCATTTCCAGTGTGAGGTTTGCATACACACTGTCTACATGTTCACAATGGGAAAGTGCATCTTGATCTGTAGCTACTCTAAATTCTAGTTCAATAAAATGTAATTTATTTTATATATCCACGTTCCTGTTACACCAAAAAAAAGAAAAACCAAACAAAAACAAACAAACAAACAAACAAAAAACTTAGCAAAACTAAGGAGATTATTTCTGTGAGCAAAAGTGAATTGTCACTTTTGTTGTAGAAAATGTTATTATTGGAAAATGTCACACCAAGCATGGAGAAGTAAGCCCATTTTATGGTAACTTAGTTTATATTTGACATTCATTATTGCACTTTTCATATATTGTAAGGGGCTCTATGATTTTTAAACTGTGTGATTTAATGCCCTAGAAGTTTTAAAGCAACTTATTTAGGTAGAAAAATCATATTTTATAGGAAATGGTATTCCAGTTCATGGAGAAGTAGAAATTCCACTTGAGCATATAAAAATCACTTTTGATAGCTGTAATTTAACTTTACAAAAATGAGCATATAGAAATTTATCCAGACAAGAAAAATCTTAAATTTTATGTTCCAGTGCAGTAAACCGCAGGCTGTCAAGTATCTTTTTTTATTCCAAAAGTACTGGGTTTAATTTTTATGTTTTTACTCAAGCTGAGTGCAGTAAGGCTACATGCTCTGTCTGGAGGAAAGGAGAATGGGGCTTTAGTGTGAAAGATGAGTCTGGTGAATACTTTTGTGAAATAATAAAAATAAATATGTCAGCTTGTCATTAAAAGAAATAGGTTGTCATTTTTTGTTTATTAGTCCTGCCTGCAACCCAGGGTTACCTACTGTGTGTAAATAGGTTTGCTAGATAACTTGGTTTCCTGTTTCTTTGTGAAAACATTTGGAGCAATTTTCTCATTTATAACTCTTGTTAGGTGAAAAGTTTGGGTTTGCATTGTTTCCCTTAAAATCTGTACATTTTAGATAATAGAAGAGAGTCTATTTTAATTCTGGCTTATCCTGATATTATCTGTCAGAAAAGTAATAACGGTGCAGGGTAATAGCTGAAGTGTTGGGAGAACTTCATAGCAGAACCAGAAAGAGCCTAATGAGCACATATATAAAAGGAAAAAACACATTAACAAAACCAGAGAAGGGTCGGTGGTCACAAGAGCCACAGAATTGCTGGATACACTGTAAGCTTCTCCTGAAGCCTAATATAAATGTCTCTATTACAGCATACACCTTACAGTGACACTGGTCCCTTTGTTCCTAAATACAACCTTGTGTAAAGATGGAGCGCTGTAATTAAAGGAAATAACTGAAGTAAATTACTATTTACAGCAACTTGAAGTAATACAGTGCTTATTTTTTAAAATGTGCCTGGCTTAGGCGACTTTATTTAATCATGCTTTCAAATATTTCTGACACAGACATCTATAGGTTTGATCTGCTTGTAAGAGATGTTTTGAGAGCTTGCTTCCTGCCTTTGCTCATGGCAGACAGGGAAAGTTAATAAACTTAGGACATCCATTGAAATTATCACTTTCTCCTCTACATGGCCAAACAGGCAAGATATCTCATCCAATTTCCAAAGCCAAGACAAAAGGAGGAAAGAGTACAAGCCCCCATAATGAAAGCACTGAAAGGTGTTTATTTTTGGATACTGTGTCCCAACCCTGGGACTCTCTCCCTGATGAGATCTCTGTGTGAAAAGGCACAGTGCAGCTTTCAGGCTGCAGCCGTACCTTCTGGTGTGCGAGAAGAAGGTAGATTTTGATGCCTCAGTGACCAGATCTCCTTCCAAGTAGTTTGCTAAATTCCCACTGGCTAGGAACAGCAAAGCTGGAAGTGCACTAGATGGAAACCTGGGGCCGCGATAATTGTACAAAGGCCTGCTGAGATTTTCCTGACTGCTTCCAGTAAAAGAAAAGAGTCCCCTACTAGCAGTGGTAAGTCCCACAAGAAGGAACAGTACAGTATGTTCACTCATAAATGAATAACACTTATTTTATAACATGAAGTTATAGATCCAGGTGCCCTAATGGAAAGAGGGCTTAAGCAAATACATCACTGGGTAAAAAACTTGCCACTTTCCCCTCAGATATGGCTTAGCTTACAGCCCTGCTATGTGTCTAACAGAAAGGATGTTCTGTAAGCATTTAGAATCAGGAAGATTGGGGGTTTTTTTGGTATTATAACTGATACAAGCAGGATTCTGTGAATTTCATCTTTTTTTGTTTCCACGGTCTGGAAAAAAAGGACATCAGCTTAAAGGGTAATGTGATTGACCATAAAAGGTAAGAAATTACATTGCTATGGCAGGACATCGGAGACCAAAACCTGAGGGACCAGATTCTGATCTCCCTTGCACCTTTCTATGGTTGTGTAATCATCCCAAGAACTACTACAATATTAAATAAAAGTGATTAATCCCAATACCTGTTTAAAGGTTAAAGCTTCCTGATCTTTTCTTACAGTTCTCATTTTTAAAGGCTATGTAACACTGTACTACAAAAATGATAAAATCCACTGACCATTACCTGACTTCGCACACATTTCCACAGCAGTGGAGAATAATCTGAAATCCCAGGAGCACTGAAGTAAAAAGCTACTGGAGGTGAAAAGCTGTGCAGACCTAGCTGTGGGGATTCAAGGCACAGCACTGGTTAACCAGGAAATGCCACAAGAATGAATCGTCTCCGTGCTCACAGAGTGCCTGATTTTGAGACTGCCGAGCATTAGACAAAGCAGAACTGCAGCTGGAAGTTAGTCTGCACTTAGAGTGTTGCTCTAAGATGAAGGCTAAAAAAAGTACCATAAAAATGCCGTGTGAGTTCTCAAACAATTAAACTTATTGTTTAATTGTTTGTCACACAGGTAGTGGGAAAAACCATGGAGAAGGGAGAAAACGCACCATTCTGTCATCTATTAACATAGTTCAAGTATCCCTGTCTCAGGGTAAAGAAGAAAACAGAAGGTCATTCTATCTCTTCTTAGCCAAAAAACCTGCACCTGGACCAGAGAATCATTCCAGCATCACATTCCTAACAGGACCTGCCTGAGAAAGACCATGTGAACAATGTACAGGGTAGTAATGTTCTCCCTACTTGTTCCCCTTACAATTTCTGCTTCTGGTTTTGAAAGAGGATGAGCAAAATTAAATACCCAGAGTGAACCTCACCATAGGATCTGCAGTATTGCTTACCCTTGGCTGCAGAAGAACTCTCAGCCTTACACAGCTAGAAGTAAACGGGGAGAAAGGTGCCACCCAAACCAGCTGAACTGCAGGCGGACAGTGGAGCAGAGCAGTGGCCACGCCATGGGGTTATATGCAGGGAAATTCACCACCGAGAGTTTAAATCCATTGAGTAGGAGCAGGTGTCTCTAAGGTAGCACATAAATTGGACATTTGAGGTATTATCAGAGTTAAATGAGTGGCTGGAAGAGATTATCAGTAATCTTGGATGGCTGCAGAGCTGCTATCTCATCCCTGAAAAGCACCAGGTCAAGTGCAATGCAATGGTGCTGGTCAGTGAGAGGCTGGAAAGGGAGAACCAAGCAGCAGGAAGAGCTCTGGGGTAAAAGGTGGGGTTGGCTGCACAGAGAATAAGTGTGATACCTGAAGCTTTATCCAGTTCTGCTTGTGCCCCAGACATGAAGTGCTGTATTTTGACCCATCTTATCTGTGCATCTTGGAGGGAAGGGGCAATTAAAAAAAAAAAATTCTATACTTTATCTAGGCTACTTGGAAGAAATTTGAGATATTAATCAAAATTTTAGCTAAAAAAATATTTTGGCTAACACTGATTTTCAGAGCAATATTCCTGGCACGGGGGAAAGCCATCACATTTAAGGCCTTCAGGATCCAAGATTGCTAATTACCAGCACAGTTCCCCTGTCAGTGTATCCTTCAGCATCCTCCTCTCTGAGTCACGTAAAATATTTTACAAGAAACAAAAATATAATGCTGTAAAGCATAATTATTTTAGGCATATTTGATTTTGACTATGCTTCCTCTTCCTGAGCTATCATTGACCCGGATCCTCTGCTTATAGATAAATTTACTTTCTATACCTATGTCTTTCTTTTAGTATTCAAAGACGTGAGAACCATGAAAGTGACTTGATAAAAAAACTCCTTTTGCTACTAAAAAAAAATCAGATTTTTTTCACTTTTTATGAAGGAATTTTTACTTCTCAGCTACAAAGCCAGTCAGTGAAAGGCTGATTTTAAACTCATGAGATATTGACAAATAAAGTGACATATTCATGTTCGTGTAATAAGAGCCACTAGTGTTAAATCATTCTTTCAAATAACTTATTCAGAAGCATTTTCATTCAAAATATTTTTATGTCTCTTTGAGAAATGTGGAATGGTTATAACTAATAAGCCTGCATTTCATACAAATCATTAAGCAATTAGAAAGTGGATGAAAATAATTTCCTTCTCAGAAGAACTCAGCACATGAAAGGAGCAGCTTGGAAAAACCTTTTTTATTATTTCTAAAATTGTCTTAAATTGTTTTATGATAAACAGTATTATCTGCTCTTGATACCTTTTGAGGAAAAGGAAAAACAATAAAAGCCATTCAGACTGAAAGTGTATTTTGATATTCAGTCCAGGAAACATGTAGTCAGTACTGTAAACCAGGGTTTAAGATGTTCTGATCTAAATAAAACATAAACATTAAAGTCACATTTTCCTTTTTCTTACAAAGGCAGAAGACTACTGAAGGACCAGGGCTGTGGCAATGAGCCTCTAGGAGAAAACTCAGTGGAAAAGGGAGTAGCAATTGACTGTTAGCAAATAGGTTTCTAGTTAGAAGTCAACTCCAGCTGGACATCTCTGTGATAAGAAGGATGGTTTTAAGGAGTCCAAAAGGCAAAGGAAGCCAGGGGATGGTAAAGGAGTCATGTAACCGATGATGGGATACAAAGGGAAATGGGGAGCTATGGGAGGGCCCAGGAGAGGGTAACAATCAGAGACCACGCAACTGGGTGGATAGGTAGTGAGAATCAAACAAAAAACCAGTGAGTTCATGTGGGGAAAGAAAATAATAAACTGCATTAAAAAACTCTGAGACTCAAAAGGCCCGGGAAGTGGCAGTCAGATTTGCAGACACATGTTCTGTTAGGGGGGGAAACTGAGCAGCACTGGAGAGGAGTAAGGCAGCACGAGGCATTGCACCCCTGCCTGCCTCTGCCCCTGTCAGTCCCTGTGCCGGGAGGGGAATCCGTGTCACCCAGCAGTGGGTGAGCTGGCAAGAGTGGGCAGGGGAGGGAGCAAAGGCAAAGCAGCTCCACGTAGCGCCTGGCTGTGGAGTGAAGGGTGCTCCACTAGCCCTGCCAGGGGGTTCGTTTCTGAGGAGAAGCCAAGAAGCACATCAAGGGTTGTTGCGCAGTGATACCCAGCATTTTGTTCAGGGCCTGAACCTTAGCTATGGCTGAGCCTGGGAGGAGGAAAATGAAAGCAGGACAAGAACATGAATTATTAATATTCCTACATTATTGTGCTTAGAAAGCAATAGACAGGGAACTGGATGGAAGGGGTAGGCCATACAATGGGGAAGCTGGGGGGTTGGATGCGCCTCAAAAAAGATGAGGTGGAGAGGTGACATTTTATTGTTATTCTTACAGCTCTGAAAAAAAAGCAATAATCACTCATCCCCATCAGGAGGAAAAATGTAGAAATCAAATGCTATGGAACTGAAGGCTACAATTTAAATTTGAATTACATCAGAAACACAACAGAGACTTCTTTTGTCTGGAACATTTAGATCTGTAGCAGCCGTAACAGCAAAGACCTAGTTGATCTACCTTCTGGTATTTTGCCATTTGTGATTTGATTTTTTTGGTGTGCGTTTAATCATAGCTTAAATGCCAAACTATTTTGCCTACCTTCCTACCACTTGAGTGTAACTAGTGGTTTTTGAACCCCATTCAGAAGCATTTGCAATTCTGTGTGCCTCTGTATAAGTTCATCATCTACAGTACTGAGAGACTCTGATGGAATAGCACACTATTTCAGCCAGCCTGAGACTTGCAGCCCATCAGTGGGAACTGAGCAGCCACCATATATAAATAAGGATTCTTGAAAAAGCAAGGCACTTGAAAAGCCTGCCTGCCTGCCTGCCTGTTATTTGGCATTCTATTTTGACTGTGGAGAGGAAATGTGCCCCACTGCTTCTCCAGAGAATTTCTGTGGCAGTAGCTTCCTCTGCTCACTGCACAGTAACTTTTCATATAAGCGAAAAGAAAAAAAAAAAAAAAGGAATGCAATTTATAATATATGTTTTTCACAATAACTAGTAATACGATCAATAACTGGCAATAGAAATGTTCTGCTAGTGGCAAGGAACGTTTTATGGTCTCAGCTCTATCGGCTGACATTAGTAAGAAATACACACCATGGTTTCCTTCACAAGACAAATAATATTGCAGCTACAAATTCTTTGTGTTTCTTACAGGCTTGTCGTAATCTTTATTTTCTTTCACATTTTATTTCATAGGATATAAACATATGCTTTGTCCCATCCTGCGGCACATCTACAAAACTTAACATTTTAATTTATATTTCTGCTGAATCACTCCAGTCCAAACTTGCTAATGAAGCTTTGGGGGTACCTTAAGTGTGAGATATTTGCACTCAACTGTAAGTAATGTTCTTTAAATCTAATCCTCTCTGGACATTAGAGTCTAGCATTAGAACCACAAATAGTTGTTTTTACCTCTCACATGGGTAAAATCAGAGGTCTAAGAACTCAATCACAATGGCTGATGCCAGGTATTCCTACAGAAAATAGGTTGGCCTCGGGCAGTCTGTGCCCAGACAACACAGAATCTTGTAGAGATGAGTCCAGAACTGCTTTAGGAAATGAGGGGGCATGTGATCCCCATACTACTTGGGTAATGGGCTTCCTTTAAAACATTCTGCCTGTGGTCTCCAGGTCAGTTCAAATAAACTTTATAGAGGCAAAGGTCTGGAAGGTACCTCAGAAGGTCATCTTGTCCAGTCTCATTCCCTCAAAAAAATCTATTACACTTATATTATTCTTGAGAAATATTGTCTAGGTTTTGGCACCTTCATCACTAGAGATCTTTACATACAACCAATTAATTCCTCTGTCTTTACCACAAGGAAACAGCTTTCAATCTGCCCCATATATTCCTTTCTGAATTTTAAACCCGTTACTCCCTGAATTACCCACCACGAATTGAAAAAGTAAATTTTTTTTTTTAAAAATCAATGTTCCCTTTGTCTTGTCAGAGGCTTTTTGTATATTTGAATTCTGTTACACTTCTCTCCACCCCCAGCTCCTAGGTCAGTACATGCCGTGGACCGTGCATTTGGTCTTCATCCCTATTGTGCACCTGGCCGAAACAACAAGGATCTCTGTCAGCTTGCAAGCTGGTTTTCTTTCCTGGGAGTGGAGGCACCTAGGTGTTGACAGAAGGCAAGGGGGAAGGATGTGATTTGTCCACAGAGCCTACAAAGGCCAAGGTCTGCAGCCAGACCCTGGGACGGAAGAAGGACTTTCTGATTCCCACCATGTCCAAACGTAAGCTGCAAGAACACACTCCAAAGACACCATGACACAGATTGCTCTGGCAAGATCTGAATTTTGTGAAATAAATTCTACTTCTAGACACTATAAAGTGAAGATAATGAAGTTTTGGTCTCTCGCTTGTGAAATAAGTATTTCCTTCAGCCAGTTCACTGTCACAATCGCTATGGCTTCACACAAACGAGTCTGACTTATTCACCTGGTTAAAAAAAAAAACAAAGTTAAACACAAACCATTAGGTTGTTCTCCTGGACTGGTTTTCTTTCATTTCCATTACTCAAATTCACCTGACATAAGGAGAACAGCGGGGCTCCCAGGCTGAAAAGGAGGCCAGCTCCTTTCAATGCTGCCAGGATGTTGGATTGGCTCCAGAGACAAACTGCAACATCCCAAAGGCTCTTCCCCTTCTTGATGGGGAGAAAACAGGTGCCAGATAGGGTATCTCCTAAGGCACGAGTCTATATATCAATGCCCCTTCTGAAGTCAGGAACTTGGTGCTGGGTGTCCCAGTCCAGAGCTTCAGTGGACAGGAATCCTTTAGTTAGACTAAACCTGGAATCCGGAAAACATTCATGTCCCTCAGCACAGCTGACTTCAATGAAAACTGCGAATAGTTTTCTGAATCTCATTTCCCCATTTGCTTATCTCCTGTCTACTTATCACTGAGGGCTTTTTTAGTACATTTGTAAAAGGAGTACCAGGTAGTTGAACAACAGCCATCGCTGACATGAAGAGGGAAGCCCAGATTTGGTATATACACACAAAAAAATCTTAATTACAAAATTTTCGGTTTATGCACTGATTATCTGGTGGAAATATCACCAAGCCCACACAAACAAATCCAGAGAACCAGCACCTGAGCAACAAGTGATTGTTGATCTTTCAATGTGAAGGAATATCTTAAAATATTTCCCAGGAGAATAAGCATGATGGAAAATTGAGGGACTGAAAGGAAATTGGAGTTCTGTAATTTTTTGCATGATGATTTTGAACCAAAAATATAAGTAAGAATGTACAGATTGAAAAGCCACAATAGGAGACAAATGACAGAAATTATTGTGTTTATTTTTTACTATGTTATTGCAACACAATTCTTTTCAATGCCATTTGCAAACCATGTATGACCGATAGAAATTAGATGTGATTACTCTTCTGTTTCTGGGACTTATCTCAATCTTTGTTCCATGAATAATAAGTACAAAAATGTGCAAAAACAGTAATTTCTTCAATAAATTCTGTAGTTTCCATAAAAGAACTACACCAGGTGTTAAGAGGTACAGCTACTTAGTAGATACTAGGGACTTCTGGTAAAACATACAGTCTCTACATTGAACAAGGCTCTGGAAATGTTTTTGCACATTTTTGTACTTATTTTTTTACTATGAGCATTGAGGTTCACAAAAATCTCTCTGTACAACTGTTTGCAAGGTCATTTCTGGCTACCCCAAAACTCTAAGGAGCATGTCCTTCCACCTTCTAGGAAATTACACTTAGTATGTTTTGTGCTCTTTTATTTTGGTTCATTAAGGCCTTTATTTAAAATAACCATCTAGATCCATCTATCTCTATATAAATCCATCTCAGAACTTATACTTGCCAACAAAATACTGCCAAAAACCAGAAAACTTACTTTCAAAAATGACTTCTACTGGGTGTTGCGGATACAGAAAGAGTGTCATCAACATACTGCTCTACATAATTATAACTAAATTATTGGAACAGAACCCAAAATGTTACTCACAAGCCCCACCAGCACTGCACACACAAAGCCCCAGGAAATAAAAAGTTAAGATTAAGACCAGCAATAGCAACCAAGTCTGATAGTCTCCACTGCATGTTATTTACTCAGCAGCATTCTTGATTGATGAAAATAAATACCACCAGCATAAGGTATTACACAAAGATTTATAACTGGCAGTTGATGTCTCTCATCCAAATTTATATTTTGTCCCTATATTCATGAAGAACTGCAATGTCCCAGCAAGGGCAAAAGATCTGTCTCCTTCATCTCAGAGGTAAACTTTATGATGCACTTGAAAACAAGCATCTCCACAGGTGATCTGTCAGATCTCCCCAAACTACTGATTAGAAATTGACCTAATCTTCCCACTGATCCCTTAACCTTATTCCATTGTGGCTTTTGGCACAGAGATGCCACCACTACATAAATTCATAGATTTTGAGGTCACAGCTCATCACTGACTACTCCGATATCTTGTGAATAAGAATGTATGTCACAGACCACAGTTCAAACCAGTGGTTCCCTATGGAGAAAAATAAATGAAGATTTAGTGTTGGACAGGTGTCCCAGTCTCTACTCAAGACTGTTGTCCTCATGGCTGTTTACAATTCAGTTAACCTTTCAGCAGTGATCTCGTGAGCTTTACAAACACTGAGACGTGTTACACCGGGCTGAGCACGGTGTCTGAGAAAGACCATGAGAAACACCTACACTCCCAGACAGCTTTCCATGGACAACTTCCTGCATTACCTGTCAGCCATCCAGATCTTAATCTATCAAACGTGTTTTATTGACATGGTATCATGATAGGGGTTTTTGAAATCAGAACAGCGTGATGTACAGTCACATGCCTTTTAAATGTCTAAATGCTTCACACCTCTTTGTTTATCCGCCATATTTATCATCATCAAAGAGCAGAAACAAGTTTCTTTAACAAAGATCAATCTTCCATAAAACCATGCTGGCCAGTATTAATTCTATCCTGAGCTTTTTGTTGATTTATGAACTGCTATGACCACAGGGTGCTCTCACAATTTGCCACAGCCTGAAACCCACCCTACCATTTCCCAGCCCTTATCACATGCCTTCTTGACATCCCAGAGTAACATGAGGGGCACTCTTTTTCCTGGAACTTTTCCTAGTTTTCTAAAATTTATTAAATTCAAACATTGCTGAGGGCACATAATTTCTCTGCTCACTTTTTCAGGTGACTTGCATGTTGGTTTGGAGAATCTGACAGAGGTATGGTTTAGGTTTTGGTTTCTTATATTTTGAAGACAATATTTAACTTTTTTAGTTACAAATCACAGTATATATCACAGCACATCATCATTTATACTGTAGTCTATCTAAGAAACTAAGCCAGTTTTAAGAGCAGAATTTACTTGGTGTAGCAAATCATGGGGAATAATTGAAAATAAAAGCATGGGCTCCTTCTATATATAAGGTCATCTGCCATAGAATCTGCTGGTGAGGGGAAAAAATGTCCACCCTGCCAGTAAGACAAAGGAACTGAGCAAAACAGGGCACTGTTGGGTTGCATCTCTCACACTCTGGGAGGAGGAAACAGCGCAACAAGGATAAATCTGTTCCTATCACAAGCTAAGATTTTTAATTTTTTTTAGCATATAGGGGAAAATATAACCAAACAAGGTTTATTTACTTACATATTATTTATCTTTCCTGCATTTTGCATGAGTTTTACATAATTTCTGATCTGCAAAATCTCTGGTCACATAAGTTTAACATTAATATCAGGGGCAGACCAGCTAAAATACAGGAAGCTTTTTGCAAGAGAAATAGTGAAATATGTGCACAATTGGACCAGTATTGTTAGTAATTGATTCTTATCTTCACTCACAAAACAAGAAAGAAGGATAATATTGTATTTATGACATAAGTTAAATATGTAATTTTCAGAGGAGTTTCTAAATTCTAAAATTAATACTCTATGCTTCTGCTCAACTTTTAATCACTTGAATCTCTTTTTTTTTATTCCGTTTTGGTGATTTTCTATATGAAAACACTTTCAACATGCAAAATACAGATTATCTAAAAACACTGAAATTACTCCTTTTATTTTTAAATAAATCAATTTTTGTGAATAAAATTACCTCATAATTTCTGGTACCCTTGTTTTCTTTAAAAGGACTCTATGTTGGAAAACATTGGCTATTGTTTACAAAGACTCAACTCACTATAGCAACAACTAGTATGAGGGCATTGAAATCCAACTATGATATATTTTCTGTATGAGCAATAAATTACTACTAATCAGCCATTATAGTAGCTGATATTTTCCACTGTAAATTCTTGCGATACATCCTGGTTTGGTTTTTGTATCCTACAACTGAATTCTTAGCCAGCCTTTCACTTAACAGAAAAGGACTCTCAGAGTCTATATTTGGCAAGAGACAGTACAACAAATCCCTGACTGATTGATTAAGGTTTCAAATTAAATCTTTTCAAGAGGAATCGTGGCTTTCATAAAGATCTGTGATTCAGTAGATGCAATTTTTAACATCAAGTCGCTTTCAGAATATGAAAGCTCAATGTGCAAAATGAGTCCCCAACCATTTTCAGTTTCACCAGTTTTAGAGAAACCATATTATTAGCATGAAAAAAAATTAGTAGTAAAGCACATTTTCAAAAGCTAGAACAATTACCAGGTTTCATTTTGCAGTACCTTTTCCAATAAGGTATATCATTCAAATGTATTTTTAAAAGGAAACAAGGACCAATTGAAAAGCCTCCTTTTCTCCCCGTGAGCAACAAAAGTCAAAACAAATACCTTTTGTAATCAGGACTTGTAGTCCCAAGAATGTCTTTATTAGAGGAGGCAGAGCTGCCATGTATGAAATGCTGAAAGTCCAAATCCAGAGACGCACACCTTCTGACAAAGAACTACTGTGCTGCCTCTGCTATTGTCTTTGAGGTTGCAAAATCACCCAGTTTCAAGAATTTCCTATAAATATAATAAGGGTTGTTATTAACAGGAAAATTATATATGTTCTGATATTAAATTTTAAACTATGGATGTCTTGAAAGCAAATAAAGTCTTTTCTCTTTCTCTGAGTAAAGAATAAAAAAAAAAGGCTAGAAAAAAAATTGTAAACCTTATTTAGCTTCCTTGGATTTAATTTTTTCTGATTTCATGGGGGGAGGGAGGGGAGAATCCCACTAGCAGTGGTAATTGCATAAATGCTGTAGAAAAAAAAAAGGAATGGATGAATAAAATAATTCAAGCAGTGACGTTTACTACCTGGACCAGATTAGTTTGCTGCAAATCTAATTTGCATGAGATGCCATTAAATATAGGGGGAAATGTAGCTTATGCCCAGAACAGCTTATAGATATATAGCTCAACTACAGGTAAAAGTGTGTGAACAAATGGAAATAAGGAAATTATAATTTATGGGCTTTATATTTTAAAAAGATGTAATTTTGAAGATGTTACTTTTCATCTTCATTTAATTTTCTTTCTTGGATTACTTCTAAAGAGTGGAAGTTTACCTTTTCAGCATGATGATCTAAGCACCTTGTGGGCACGTATTTTGATCCATTATAAAGTTCTATGCACTTTATTAGAAATTAAAGTCTTATTATGAATAATCTCAATAGCAGTGAAATCTCAACACCTCTAAGAGGCCAAGGTGTACTTCTGATGCACTTACAAGATTACTTATTCATCATGCTTCTATTGAATACTATAAAAAATAAGGTGCATTATGTTAGAAAGCATTTTATTGTCTTCCTCTCTGTCTCATTTTATGCCTAAACTAGTAAATGGACTTCTTTCTAATGACATTGCCATGTTATTATCAAAATGCATATTGTACTGCCCAAGATGAAAGCAGCATGTTTGGAAATCCAATTACAAATTCTTTCAATCAAAAATACTGTGAATGCATTTGAATATTTTTTGACCTAAAAGAATTAAAACTACAGGTATACCATGTATTTAACATGTAGCTGCTTTTTTCAACTTTCCATTTATTTCTAGGTTCCCGTGAAAACACAGCTAAGTCAAATTCAACTAACTCTGGCAGTTCTGAGCATAACATTACTTTTCCACAACAGAAAGAACTGCTCACTTTTTGCATAAGGTGCCCATGAATAAAACACTTGAGACACTAACTGTTCAATCCAGAAATTGAAATTTACCTGTCGTTGTCAGGATTCCTGGCTTTGTACTGCACAAATCGAATAAGAAAAGGCATAAAAGAAGGCAGGCATGAAGGAAGCTTACTCTTCTTCAAATGCCAACATGCAAATTTAAAGCTGAAGTGAACACCTATTTGAGGAAGTAAAGGCGTAAAAGTAACCATTTCAACAGATAAAGTTTCAGACTCAAGTGATGGCCATATCACTGTGTTCAGTCTTAGGGAAAAACTACAACCTCCCACCTGCCAGCCCTGCCAAAATCAGACAGGATGGGCAGACAGGCCATGCTCTTCTCCTCCTCACCAGTAATAATGCTTCTGTGAGCCAGATCAGTCTCTCAGTTGCACTTCTTCAGCCCTCCAAAGTGTTTTTATTAGATTCTTCGTAACACCTTTGAGTCAGTTTGTGCTGTCATATAAAAAAGGAAAAAAAACTCTTGCCTTGGTCATGAACACAGTAGCAGCAGCAGACTGTCCTTTCATTTTTCTATTCCTACTCAAACTGGGCATAAAATAGGCATTTTAAGTCAGAATTCACATGACCTACTTTACATGTCATTTTTACAAGGACATGATCTGAGTCCTTAGAGGTACACATTTCTCTCCTCTAAAAGAAGCCAGAGATGAGGAGTGCAGATACTTGCATGAATACCATCCCATTTGCCTCTGATGATATTCAAGAAAGATGATTCCTACTGAAGGAGTTTATAAGAAACAAACAAATCATAGAAAGCAAACACTCAAAGTTATAAAGATCATTAGCTAGAGCACGGAGTAGGCAGGAATAAGAAGGAGGCAAATAAATGCTATTTTGCAGACACTCAGACTTTCAGAGACTCCCCAGGAATTCTTCAGCAAACAGGCTCCTCAGAAAAATTACTGGTTGTTATTAGATGGTTTCTTCAGCCTGAGACCCAACATGGGCCAGGCACATGAGGAAGATGTGGAAGAAGCCATGACAGATAGAAATACATGCCTCTCTGAAAAGATTTGATTTCTGGGGAAAAGGAGGGAACTGGACCACAGGCTCCTCAATTCTCTGAAAGTACATGAGGTTCAACCAGACTACTGCCTAGAAAGATGGATCCATATTTGCTATCTAAAATAATTCAAAAAAGAAACAGAAACAAACATGGACCTCTTTTAAGAATAAGGCATAACTGCTTACATTTAGGATTGGTTTCCAGGCTGCAGATCCTTCATGAAATATCTGCCAGTTATTCTGGTGGCACCATGTAGACCACAAAGCCAACAGAAAACCCTCAGACCCCTGCATTTTATGCCCTCAGCAGTGGCCTCCTTAGACATTTCCTTTTTGCTTCAGTGAAACTGTTTTTAACTGCTCCCACTTAGATTTTTGTCTAAGGCAGGTCTAAACTTCTTTGCCTGATCTGAAAGGAAGACAATGGAGTAGCCAGGTTATAAGAGCTCTCTGATTCCTCCTGCTGTGGTTTACCTCAACTTCCTCAACTGCTCCGCAGTTCACAGCTTACCTAGTTTTTCATAATCTTTCCTGATAGTAGCTAATCCAAATAACTCTCTGCTACAGATGTTATCATCTCACTACTCACTAGCATAAATTAATTTGTTAAAACAACACTGACCATTGCATTAAACCTGGGGGCACCTCCCCCTTTACCATCAGAGAAAAGTGCTATTTTTACCAGTCAGTTTAACTGATTTCCAAGCCAAACAATGTAGTTTCCATAGCAGAACCAGTTTGTTTCTTTAGGAGTTCGTAAGGCGCTTTTCAAAATCCAGGGAAGAAATAACTGTAGCTATGATATCTACACATCAGAATGTGAAAACTTCTTTTAAAATAAAAAGATAAATATATTTTTTTAAAAAAGAAAAAAACCATGCAGTGTAAATTGATTCTTGCTTTCTCCAAAAGCCAAATCATAATTTTTTCTTTCCCCTTACCCACTACCAGGAGGTACAAAGTAATTCAGAAAGTCAACAGAAGCAATGTTTGATTAATGTAAAATGAGCTATTATGTTGCACTCGTCTCTAAGATTTTTCTCTCAGTGTCTGCTTCCTTCTGGATATAAAAGCCAGCTACACGGCTGACAGAAAATGGTGTTCGGATGGACCACTTGTCTCCTGAACCTTTCTACCTACTACAATGTTTCCTTGAAAGTTGCCACGCCTGCCAGTGGGGCTTGGTCTGTTCTTTAGGAAGGATGAGAGACGTAGATGTAACACAGTGTCATAGTCCCCTTATGGAACAGACATCAATACATTCTGCAATTTTTCTAGTTCGAGTCACCATACCTCAGAAAATAAAAGTGGAAAATGAGAACTGACAAACACAATTACACATTCAGGAACAATCTCATGTTCTTCTTGAACAAGCTCATTAAGACCTTAAAAAAAAACCAAGCTCCACTGAGGGCAGTGATGTCGGTGAGTGGCAAAGACTTCATTCCAGCACCTTTGGTGAATTATGTTTTTAAAGTGTTTCATAAACACAGCATTCCTTATATGCTGTGTTGCTGTAATGCCATTCTGACATTAGCTGTATTTGGGACACATTAGGATTAAACGTTTCTACTATTTTTCTGTATCTGAGCAACAGAACCAGTAAAACATCATTGGCTCCACTAGAGAGAGCTCTTGTGCTAACATAATTATATTAATAAACATAATTACTTATTTCAAATCAGTGGAATTATCCGTGGAGTAAGACGTTTTGCTACACACACACAAGAAGAGTGTGACCGGTGATCCTATGACTTACCAAATACATGCTGCAATATGTTCCTGTTATGCTCACCTTTGGGAAGTGTTCCTGTTTAGATTGTTTTTCATTTGCATGAAGACCTTTTTACATTACTCTGGCTACTCTGGCTCTGGAAAAAAAAAATCCAGAACATAAACTCTATCCCAGTACCAAATTACGTCCTTCTAACAGGAGTTTTCAGCTTTCTTGACTTGAAGGCCAGTGTTCAACCAAAATTTTCATACTTCCAAGTTGTTAGATTGACTGTAATCCTATTGAAATTCCATTGAGAATAAACCCAGAACGGGGCATAATTGGGTACAATATGCTGAGGTGGGTCCTACAAAGCCTGCAGTACACTTGTGGCATACAGGACTGAGATCCCCACATTGGGCTATTTCAAGGAAAAACACACAAAGTGCTATCACTGAAGGAGTAGGAAGAGATTAGGAAAGTTTTGACCTAATCCCAGTGGGGTTTAGATTTTAGCTATAATCACTCATCTGTCCTAATCCTACAAAGTGGCTTAATACAGAAGGATGGAAGAACTACTGAAGCATGCATAAAAGGTACAGAGAAGACTATTGATTGAAGGAACTAAGCTTCCTTTTCTACTCTGTTTCCCACTGCTATTGTTGTATCTCTTTTTATGCTTTCAAATCTTGATTTCTTTGTTGAAAATGCACAGAATTGTTTGGCTATTTTTTAGTGGATCTTTTTGGAACAATAAAAACCGAATTGTATTCTTACTTACCTGAAATACCCTGACTGCAGTAATAACTGGTAGAGTACTAGATCTAAGACTGAACATACATGGTCTAAAGAGCAAAAAAATTTTGAATGGGTTCTTACTATATAGTACACCAAAAGTGCATCTGAGTCTCTCCAATAAATCTGTAACTTTTTTATCAATAAGAGAGCACTGTTCTATCAAAGGAAGCGTTAAATTACCAGTGCACTTTATTCCCCCCAGCCCCCGCCTTCGTCAGTGCTTCCCCTGTTCTCGCTTGCCGCATATCTTGGAGTTGAAAGGCTGCTTAACCCCTGGCATCCCACTCGTTCTGTTATTTGTTCAACTCCTACTTACCACAATGAAGACTTTGGGGAGTCATCATATCACAAGCCTGTCCTCAAACTTAAATACACAAGTGCTTTGGGTATCCTATTTCCAATCGAATCTACTATGTTCCCCTAATAGGTACAATCACTGTAAAACAAGCTCTCTTACTGTTTCTTTTTTTAACTGGGTCATTAGAGACATCTTTAGTGCATTGGCACAAAATACAAATTTATTTGGCTGATTGCTTCTGCTCATGTCTTCTCTTTTAAGGAGCGTTAGCATCACAAACATATCAGTCCAGTACCATATACATTGTATATATCGATCCAGTACCCTAAAATTTATTTTTTGCAATCTAGTATGCAAAAGCAGAGCTGTCTTCCTGGCTCCATATATGAATGTATGAGAATGTGACAGTAAATTACTTACACCAAATTATTCAATAATTCTATAGTTACAGGTTGCTCTGTAAGGAATTTGCCACAAGTATCCACAGATAGTCAACATTTATTCATATTCCTGAAATATATATCACAGTGTCTTTCATTCAGATCAATCTGACAAGTTCTACTAACTTAGAGATCAGAAAAGAAAAAGCAAAGTCCTTTTCTTTATGTTTCTACTGTGCAGTAAGCTGCAAATCTTGTTGTCGTGCGAAATTAGCAGCAAAGTTCCCCGTGCAAAACAAACCCTGACATGTACTGCACATGTGCTGAAGTAAGACAGCTACCTAATCACAAAAAAAACAAAACAGGTCATATATCCCTGGCTACTATACATAGCTAAGACATTCAGGTAATTCCGCCCTCACAAGGTTGCTTTGTTGACAGCTGTTACACAGCCAGAATTTGTTACTTCCATATTTAACATAAGTTTTTCTCTTTAATGCCTTTAAGTGTTAAACAAGTTACATAAAATAGTAATATTAAATGCAACTTAAAAGAGAGCTTCAGAGAAAGAGTTACCACCCGAGAGCCAAACATGAGAAAATGCCAGAGTATTATTCAACAACTAGGTTAGTCCTTCATTTTCCAGTCCTAACAAACCGTTCCGTGAAACTGCATGATAAAGGATTTCAACCTACATGATTCAGTACTCAGAAATATGCTGACAAAGAGGGCAAACCAATAACAAAATACATTCGAAGGCAACTGCCATTTTCTTTATGCAGCCCAAACAGGGATTTCCCTGTCTCCTGGGTGTTTAATTGGTTTTCTCAGTGCTACCTCAAATTTCAGTGCAAGAATCAAATGCTGGTACAAAGCAAGCAGTCAATGCACTTCCTAAGCTCTGGCAGAGCAGCTAACATTGTTCCAGAACCACTGAAGAAATGTGCTGATACCACATTTGATAAAAGTGACAGTACTCGACCTCTTCCAGAACTTTGTAACACTGTCATCCTTTACTGAAGATAAAAGCGAGAGCAAAGCACAATACAGAATATTAACATGTCAATTCTTTCAGCTTCAGACAATAAAACATTTTGTTTTAAGGCTTGAGCTTCTTTAGTTTGTTTTTACATTGTGAATTATAGTTTATCTTGGTGCTGTCATCTTTTTGAAGTGTGGTTTTATGACCAGCCACTAAGGCTGAGCTGTTAAGCCCAGCTTTTTCTGATAGTGTGTTGTTATGGAGCGGCTGTTCATGAGTTAGGCAAAGGGATTTACTCCTAAGAGAAAATAGTTAATTGACTTCATTGCATGTCAATTAGATGGTAAAATATATCAAATCATATTTCACTAACTTGAAATTAAGCAAATGGTTTTACTGTTGTTTTTCCTTCCCATCTGTCCTCAAAATTTAGGCAAAACTTTATTTTCCCCTGGAAGCTAGTGACAATGGAAAGTCATTTGACCTAAACATTGCATGGACTAAATTCTGAGACACACGCTTATATTTTGATTCTTAAAATATTAGAATATTTTAAAGGTAAAAATCATGTGCTGCCTATTTATAATGTGAACTAGATACAAAAAGAGAAAAGCTATTGAAAAGATATGCTGAAGCATTTCTGTATTTAAATGTTCATCAAACTGTTAAAAATAAATCTTCATTTCTTTTGAGTGTGAGTACTCTGAGCATTCCATGTCATCTCTAATGGAAAAGTCAGGTCATTTACTCAGGTATGATGCACTTACTACTGAAAAAAACATGATGATTTGTCTCTTTTTATTACATATTATTCAGATAATGCTAAATAATTAAGGTATTTAGAATTATGGAACTTGTGACATTACCAAAATAAACAGAGATGGTAATAGGAGAGGATTTGGAATACTTTTGCTAAGATTTTTTTACTCTTCCAAAAGATTTCACAGAAGAAGTTGGAAAGATACAAATAATTTTCAAAACTGTAAAAATCTCATTCAGTTAAATGCTGAAATGTTATCATGTTGTTCTAAGATTGTTGTAAGAGAAAAGACAACACGTTTTAATTACACATCAGAAATAATTTCCACATCCTTTATAGCTGAGGTTATTTTATAATCTGTAGACGACTTTATGATTTAAGTACAGAAATTACCTTGTCATTGAAAGATGAAATGAAAAACACAGCTAAGGCAGGGTTCAGCTCTGGACTCTGAAGCATCACTTCAGGTGTTTACAGCAGGTGTGTGCACACAAGCTGGGTGAGGGGGAGGCTCAGCTTTGGCTAAATTGAAGGAGATTTTGCCAACACAGCGGGTGGCACATGGAGCCCCAGAGCAGGTTCCAGCTACCAAAACCTGCCCAGTCCAGTGGGGCATAAGTCTCCCTACAGCCTGTGCTAGATCTGTCAGATCTTTCGGATGGCAACTTAAATGACAGTGGATGCCCACATACAGTCAAATGAACAAGTCCCAGAGCCCCACTGCTTCTGACAAGACTTAGACTCCCACTCACACAAGAGCATCTCCACCATCAATACACACTTTTGCTCGCTGGCTGAATCTGGAGGTGAATCCTACCCACAATCTTCACCAGCACACATACCACAGCTTTTCTTAGAAGGAATCCTCTCCTAATTTAAACTTTTGATTACTAAACTTCTTCGCAAACTAAACTCTTCATATAAATGATTCTTTTTTCTCACTTTCATTATTTTACTTATAGTTGTATCTCATAAACTGTGTATGCCTCACTTTTATATTCTGTCCCCATGAACACATTTCGTCTCCCATTGTTTCCACCTGGAATATTTTTGCTGTTCCCTAAGTTTCTCCCAGGTTCTTTTTACTAGTATGAAATTCAGAACTGAGAGAATATCAGCTGCCACCAACAAAGCTGTGTAAAGTGTTGTTTGTACCTGCAAACTCTTTCAGGGCAGAAAACAAAATGCAAGCATTAGAACTGACAAAAGTTGCTGATAGTAACTAATGTGCCAAGTGTATTACAACCATCTGAATCTTTGTCTTTCTAAATGGGTGTGGTGCATGAGAAAGCAATTTTCATTCCTAAAAAAACAAGAATGGATTACCTGAAAACTGACTTCTATCTACTTTCAGCAGAAAATCCATTAATTGATCTTTAATCTGTTCAGACATAATTGTCCCGGTTTTACTCAGTTTTGTTTACTCTCATAAACTGAAATTATCTGTCATGGCAAAAGGAGAGTCTTCAATCACAGTCCCACAATCTACTAAAGTGTCCAAGGTAGAATTTTAAAAGCTTGTATATAATTTGGAAACTGAACCAAAAATGCAGAAATTAATATGACACTACCATTATTTCAACACAGGAACATGCAAGCAGATGCTTTGTGGATTTTTAGAAATTGCCTCATCTCTGATGCTTTCCATAGGAATTCATAAGCTTAAAGCTTTTGAAAACCACAGCAATTATGAAGAGTCCCATGAGGTAATTTAGAGCATCACCTTTTGCATCAAAAGGCTGATACTTCAAAAATAGAGATTCTCTGCCATTTGAATATGTAAAAGAAGATACTTTGACCAGATTCCTTTTTTTTAAGCTATACTTTCCTAAGATGCAACCATCTTACCTCTGAAATTACTATTACTACTTTTACTATTACTATTAGTCCAGAGCTAAACCTGACATTTCTAAATCAGAATACTGCAGTGAAATCCATCTGTATCCACATCTTTAAATTTATTCTCAGAATGAAAAAGCACTTATTGGTGCTTTATTATTAAATGCTCTCCCTGCTCTTGTCAATGGGTTACGAGATCTAGGTGAAATTTGAGACACTATTTTTCACCTGTGTGCTGAATTGTCTTTTCTATCTGAGACACTATTTTTCCAAGACACATTCCTGCATTTGAAACCTGCAGATACATTTCATTTCAAACAGAAGAGGTACAACCAGCATTTTCTACTTGAAGACATCTTCATTTTGGAATTAATATCCTTCTTTGGCACAGAATAACCAGAGACTGTGACTTCCTTTTATTTAAGGCAAGACTAGAGTAAGGAATTACCTTTCGATTTTGTTTAGCAATAATTCCTAATTTCAAAAATACCAGCTAATGGTCATTTTTACAAGCAATAACCCAGGAAACAGGTTACCACTTTGGCTTTGTCATTTTTCCTGTACCGTGTTCCTCACATAAACAATAGAGCTAATATTGGAACTCTTTTAAAAATGCAGGGAAATGATTAATTAATGTGTCTATTAATTATTTGGGAAAAGGTGAAGTCCAAGGTGGCGTATTCACAGATGTCAAAATAATTTAGGTTACTGAAAACCAGGAAGAACTGTGTGGAATTCCAGAGGCACTTTAAAAGATAGGCAACTGCACTGCCTGACTGCAGTTAAAACTCTGTGTTAACAAAGGCATGTTAATGTACAGTGGGAGGTAAAACATTCAATATGATTTGAGCTGACGATACACCTTCATGAGCTCTAAGTGAATGGGAATCATTTGGGAGTCAGGCACGGGAGACATTGAGTCATTGTTGGCATCTCTGTTAACATAATTATTAACTATTTGGGGGACTACATTTTAAAATGTATTTAAAGATTGGGTTAAAATAATTCCTGAAAAATTATACAATGTCATCAATTAGCTTAGTTGGGCTTGCATTTACTGCTCATAAACCATTTTATTCCCTTTCTCATTTCTGTAATTTGTTCACCTTTTTAACATCTGTTTTTAAATTTCATTGGAAGATCTTCCAAGCAAGAGCTCCTCTGTATTTGCACAGCATGCAGCCCAAAGGAACCTTACGCAGCCTGGAAGCATGTGGACACCAACACACCACGAATTCATACATGCTACTGAGAACCAGCTGTATGCTTTCATTTTGAATGTTGTGCTTAGGTCTGACCACCTCATAGAAAACAAATAATAAAGTGGAAATGAAAGGTGTTTAGAGAATGTAAATGCTAGTGTAATAATTAGATTTTCATGAAATTAGGGTTTTTAAGCACCAGGATTCTTTCCTTTGAAGAGGAAACATGTAAGAGACCAATAAAATAATGCATGCAAAGCAAGGAGTAAACTGTGAACTCTTCTTCATCTCCTCATTGCAAAAAAAAACCCCAACCAATAAAAGTGAAGGAACATTAATGACCTAGAAAAGGAATTTCATCCTTTCCTTGCATGAAGGGAAGCAGAAGAACTTACTATGATTGATACAGTTGAACCCAACAGATCAAAAATGAACAGGATGGAAGAGGGGCATTCAGTTCCCTGAAGATGGCACAAAGAGACATTTAACATCATTTAACAATATCCTAAGAGGCCCATGTGGCAAATGTGACAGAAAACCTACAGGAGAGATGTACGTGCTAAAGGCAGATAAAGATATGGACATGTCCATAGAGTAAAAGTTCCTTCAGGATAGAAAACATCATTCTTCAGTGTATTAACCAACAGGTGTCTGACTAAAATTAGGATAGACAATTACCTTCAAGAAGATTATTCTTACAGCTTTCCCTGATAGATAGGGGCCAGTGCCGTGAACAAGTTGCTTATGCAGTAAGTAGCACAGTATTCTTATATATGATTTCTTGGGTTTTTCCCAAGACCCTGATATAAGTTGCCGTTAATTCATCTGGCTTTTACTGCTTATCACACCTTATCACATAATTCTGCCTAATTCATTATCAGAAAAGTGGAAAGTTATTTTTCCAAAAGGGAATTTAACTTGATGTTGCCATCAAGGATCTGAGTGCAGACCTCTTTTCAAAACCTACTATGTCTCATAACATTTCTCATTTTTATTTTTCAAGAATAATTTTTGATATGGTTTGGTGTCCTTCATTGCTTATAGTGGTATCTGTTTCTTGAAAAATGGTATCTCAGGTTCTTACTCCCCAGGCTTCTTGAGTTGAACATCAGGAGTAAGGGTTTTTTCCCTTACAAACTCTACATGGTCAGAAGCCTGGTCAGAATTTATTGTGATTATCAAGTCCCTCATAACAGCAGGGCAGAGTGAAAGAACATGACTGTAAATACAGCTTCCTCAATGGCTGCATAAGCAGCCAGGAAAATAAGAGGTAATTTTATGCCTGAGAATTTTCCCCCTCAATTTGCCACTCAGTCATATTGGTAATGAGCAGTATCTTCTACATTCAATCTATACTTGTGCACTTAAAGCCTATTTTATTTTTGCGCACAAAGCCTGTCTTTAACCCAACTGTGCCACTGGCTTCAAAGAAGCTGGAAAATCCTTTCGGAAACAGGTTTAGGAAAAATCACTGGACACTACTGCAACAGAAAGAGGAATGGCATTTTCTGTCTTTTGGGAAGCATGGCAGCTTTGAGACTTTGATTTAACATGACCTCAATCTAGCCTGTGTTGTCTTAATGGGAAATATATTACCATCCTGATTTGTCCTGATACAGTAGTCTCCATTCTTTTGTTAATAGATCCTGAGTGTACTTTTCCAGTGAATGCCAGCAGGCAAGAATCACAGCATGAAATCAGCATGTGGCAAGTTCAAAACAAGCAAAAGATAATACTTCAATCAGTGAGCACACAAGTGTTGGAACTCCTTGCCACAGGATTGCTGAAATGCAGAGCAAGTCAAAAAGGAATCAGGAATTAATGCAAAGGAAAAAAAATCAGAGCCCACTAAACACAGAAGTGTTACCTTTATCAAAGATCCTGATCTGAGAAAGGTTGTAGCCTGGGAGAATATCACTATATTTCTTCCCTGGTGCTATATTTTAGCACAGGCATCCTCTGTGAACTTCTCTGAGACAAACCTTTGATCTCAACTTGTGGCCTTTATATTTATTTGTAAAACACTTAATTTTCAAAGCTGCTCAGGATTTCAAAACTGAGAACAAGTTTCAAGCAAAAAAATTAAAAGTATATTTTCCAAATATATGTATTTCAGGAAACTATTTTACCAGATGTGATCATTATTCCCTTTGTTTCCCTTTTGTGATCAGCATTTGCTCTTTTTTCTTTCTCTATCTATAACCTTTTATACTTTCATTTGTAGTAGATCTTTTCCTGAAAGTACTTATTACTCACATAGTAAATCTTTCATTGTTTGTACAAGCCCCATGTGCAGGCAGGCCTTGAACTCTGAAGTCCTGTAGGCATCTCAATTTGCATAGCAAATGATTGATGGTGACAAAATGTAATGTCATATTGGTTTTTTTCCAACTGCGTTCACGCAAAAGCTTTGAGGAAAAAATGTTTCAACTGAAAAGTAACAAGAAAAGGAGTCTTTTAATAACCATTGTTAAATAGTGCTTCAGCACTGTTCTTACTGTTTGATAACAGAATCCCAGGATTTAAGGAGAGATGACAAGCATTGCTCACACAGGGAAAGTGCAGCAGGGAATTTTACCCTGTCTTGCAATAGGAAAATCCATCTCAATATCTAAAGGAAGGGCAGATAAGGTCTTACAGATACAAATCCTTACTCTTATGAAGACTAAAACACTGAAAAGCCTGATGTTCTCAGTGGTGGGGAACAATCTCTCAAACAGATACATTTTTTTATTGAAAATAGAAGCAATTTCTGTAAAAGGGTTGTACATGATTTAGGCCCCAGGGATGAAAACAACCTTCACCCAGTTTTATGAAACTACAAACTAAAATCATGATTATGAAACAATTTCAAGAAATAAAAAAAAAAAATTTAAAATCTTGGTATGTCATTGTATAAATCTAAAGTGAATCAATATGCTGAATGCTGTGTCCAGGCCTGATTCTGCCCTTCCTCTCAAAAAGATGGAAAATTTACATAGCAAGGTGAAAGAAACATCCAAGTCATTTCACATTAGATACAATGGAGAAGTGGGAACTTTCAGGGCACTTCCCTGGGGATGGGATGAAGCCAGGCAGGATGTCAGCCCACAGATCAGGATCAGGCCCAGTAACAGTAACCAGAACTTCATGGTCTTGGACACAGAAAGTCCCTGAGCCACAGACTGCTGGAAGTTGTAAATCTCTGTAACCTCTTCGGTTCATAAACACTCAGCAGTCAATATCTGCCATTGTTGAAGGCAGGGACAGCCCAGACCAGCCATCCTTACACTCCATTCTTATCATGAAAGAGGATGGAGAAGGGATGGAAGTTGAGCACATGACTCAATGCCTTGACTGGAAATGGCATCAGCTGGACTACACATCAAACAGAGAAGCCAGAATCATTTAAACGAGGCTGTCTGTTTTCCAGATGGAAAAGACTGCCTTTATCTGGCCCTGGTGCAGTAAAATGTTAATTTTGGATACTTTTAATGCTGAAGTAGTCAGACGGTTTAACCAGGGTGAGGTGATTAACTAGAGTGTGAAAAGGTACAAGAAAGGGAAGAAGAGCTTCTTAAGTTGTATAATGAAGTTATCCATCACCTTGCCACATAGGACAGCTCTTCTACACCTCAGTATAAAAATTGGCTGGCTCTAGAGAGATGATTTTACTTCAAGGTAAACAAATTAGTAGCTCACTGAGATGATTGTAAGTCCTTTGCACAGAATCACAGAACCACTTTTCTATGGAAATAATTATTTGAAACTAAAATCTCCTCCTCAGTTTCAAAGTCCATCTGTAAACAATCACTGCTTATTCTTAGTAGCTAAATTACAGTTCCATGGTCAGGAGACAGGGAGTACAAATGACTCCAAGGTAGCCTTGTCTATCCAAAACAGGTTTGTGACCACCTTCTTCAAACCAAAATGTCTAAACCCAACTCTCTGGCCCAAAGAACCTCTAGTTATGGAAGCAGAAAGGGATGTAGAGTAGGAAATGGGAGGTAATGACAAGATGGTGAGCAGGCACCTCCTTTTTCAAAAATTTCTCTTACCTTTCTTATCTCAAAAACCCCACAGGTCATGTCTTTCCCATAGTCTAAAATAGGTTCGTAAATAAATAAAATCCTTCACATTAAGCTAATAGAGCAATGAACAGCAAGGCAGCCATAAAGAAAGCAAATATCCTCATTATGTAATAAGAAAACTTATTTTATGTAATACTCCAAACATTTGTGTGAGTATAAAGCCATATTCCTCAAAGAGAATGTGTATGTTTATACATATTTTAGCAGCCACCTCTTAAAAGGCTTCACAAGACATCTCATTGGGAGAGAAAAGAAATTCACCCAAAATATTCTGAAGCAATCATGCAATAAAAGTGCTCCAGAACTGTTCCCAGAGAAGGTGAATCCAGGAGGCCCAGGGAAGAATTTCCAAAGCAGTCTGTTCAAATGACAGCAAGAGTCTCAGAATAATGACTTCCAAAGAAAGGACAAATACTGCTGACCAGAAAGGGGGTGGTAAGCAAGAGAAGGTTAGTCTGACGGCTCTTCAAGATTGTAAGGAATCCACAGACCCTGATGAAAAGGAAGTCTTGATTGCAGGGTCTGTTTCGACCGCCGAAGGAGGCAAGCTACACTGACAAAATACTCCTCAGCTGCACAACGTGGAATGTGTTCTTCCTATCATAACAGAAAGAGCCAGTTTGGGAACTGTTTATGTCACCCAATGAACAGAGAATTAGTGCCAAAAACTCTGTGAAATAGCTTATTGAAATTTTATTGAACAACTTTCTGCTTTTGGTGATAGCAGTTCTGGGCAAGATAATAAGCCATAATCCAGTATTCGAACTGAATGTTCTCCTGCCCAAAAAAAAGGAAGATATGTCTGTCATAGTCCTCACACAGATTTTTAGGAGCCAAATATTCTTATTGCTGAAATTTTAAAAAATATAGATGCCACTTGATATTAGGTAGTGCTAATGAGAATTTCCAAAGAACAATTATTCTGGTTTAATTGGATTTAAAGCTATTCAAAGACTTTTCTCTTAGAATTTTAAAGTAAAGTACATTCTTGATTTTTGTAAAAGCAGTTTAATACAGGTAGTAATAAAATAGCAAAAGTTGAAATAGTATTGTGAAAATTACACACAGAGTAATGTAATCCATAGATTTGGAACATAACAGAGTGTACAAGAAGGAAATTAAAGAAACAGCCCAGGAAATAATAATTTTTCTACATAAAGAAACTGGAATCTGTAGAATGGTGTATCTGTGTCTACAGAAATTAAACTCTAATGGTCACAGACTACATAACCAAATAATAGATAACAATGCCTGGGTCAGCAGTTGAGAGCAAACCTCTGTCTTATTTATACAAATCATGGATCAAAGAATATGAGTTCAAGGGAAAGCAGTACCAAGTTTCTTTTCTCTAGTCTATTTGCCAGACTGGTGTAGATACAGTCCATGCTACTAGGATTTATTAAATGAACAAACAAGCAAACAAACAAAAAACCTAAATTACAGTAAGCATTCAAGAGGTTTTCTTAGCCTCCCTTCTAGGAGTTCTCTGTTGTCTCTGAAATCTGCAAATAGATCTTTGTCTAAAGCACTGGATTTGGGTAAACAACAAAGATTTAGAGAGTGCAATGACAGAGGGACCAAACGTTAGACAGAAAGCAATTTCTGTTTTTTGGTCTTCAAGTAAGGTTCATATCCTTAACTTAATCTAATTTGCTACCAGACACATGGGCAAAAGGATTTTTTTTTCAGTCGACATACTGGGTATTTCCAATTTTTGAAGCTTTTGCAACAATGTCAGTTTTTAGTAACGGCAACCAGGTTTGCTTTCAGTTTAGGGCAGGTTTCTTTCAGCTTAGGGCAGGTTTCTTTCTTTTTTGGGCAGACTATATTTTCAAGGAATGACTAAAATTTTCTGAGAATTTCCGTAAAAGGTTAATTCATTTAAATAGCTTTTAAATCAGTTGCACTCTAAAACTTTTAGAACACTGTGTTCAAAGACTGAGTTGAAAAATAGTCTTTCCTCTATATTTCCCTTATATGTAATTCCTCAATTATTTCTGGATTTCAGAATAAACAACCCTTCTGCCACACAACTCTCCAGTCTACCTTTATTCTGTCCCTATTCAGACCCTAAAAATTCTTACAGAGTGCTCAATATAACTGCTGAAAAAAAGGCTGCATTTATGTGGGTTTAAGTGAAAAGTTCCCTGAAAAGACCATTTCAGTTCTACCTCTAGTCTCAAGTTTCCAGTGGGTTAAAAAAAAAAAAAAAAAAAAAGGCAGAATTTCCACCTTGGAACTGAAATCTGAATATTTTGACTGAGGGACACTAGTGGCACATGTTCAATCAGAGTCGTAGAAGACTTGAGTTCAGGTTCCTATCCTGCTCCTTTAGAGCTGAATCTTTCACCACAAATTTTTCTGTTTTACCTGCAAGAGGGAAGACTGCAAGCGTTTTTTTGCTTCTGTGTCTACTGTCTGTATCTACTGACTTACTGCAAGATAAGACCAAATCTCACTTTATTTCTGTAATTGTTAAATCTCTAAATGAAATTGCTTTCCTAAACATCACTTATGCATCCCTTTCTGCAAGTGCTGGCATAAGGAAATGAGTTCCATCCTTTGATAAATAGAAGACGTAAGAGTTTTCTCCAAAAATGTGGCCTAGTCAAAGAGATACTGAGCGTCAGCTGTGACTAACCAGAGTGGAAGCTGCTGTTGCTCAGAAACTCTGGAAAGCTTACTTGGGTTCCTAAATGTGTATTTTGACTCCTGGTTTGGTTCAACAGCTATAGAAAGAATTAACGCTGACAGATTCCCGAAGAGATATTGCTGCCAGAAGGACAATTTCCTCTAGACTGGTTAACAGCAGTCCAAACAAATCTGTCTTCAATGGAGGTTTTAAAAATGAGACCATGAGTTCTGTGTTGGGGTAAATATCCTCGATAATCTTGGCAGTCAAGAAAGAGGAAAGAAAAGCAGAATCTGGAAGAAACATGGGAATGGCTATTCTGAAACAGAACTACAGCATATCCATCAAGTGTCCTATTTCTAACACTGACTAGTACCATCTGCTGCAGAGGAAGACTAAAAAACCCTCTCTTAAACCAGCTCAAGTTCATCAATTGTCTTATGCCCTAAGACATGACAGGTTTTGTCTATACAAACCTTGTGGGTTGATAAAGTAAGAAGAAAGATCCTGGACATTTTATTTACCCACAGAACTGCTCATCTTCACTAGAATCCTGAAAGCGTGAGGAAAGATTCTGGGCATTTTACTTACCTGTAGAACTGCCCTTCTCTGTAAACCTGATAAATTATGGTATAAAAGCCAGACTGCTATTTATGTGTTTAAAAGTGTTTTGGGAAAGGCCACATAGTTTTACCCATTTCATCCATTGCTAACTCTATGAAGTTAAATCCAGTAGAGGAAACAAAACAAAATTGGTTACATGCACGGAACCTGTATCACTTACACAGATCTATATAGTACTAACACAAACCTTTACTTCCAAGGAAAAGAAAGATATTAGGCTTCCACAGGACCTTTGATGGGATTCAGCTGCACTGAATGGGACATGGTTCTGCAGTGCACATGTAAAAAAGAAGGACGTGTTTGGTGTGAATGTCCTAGGACTTCATCTGTCTTGCTATTTTTTACCATAAGCCTTTTTTTTATCATCTTCTGGGAAACATCTTCAAAGTTTTATTTCAGCCAAGCTTCTATATTAGGCTGCTTTAAGTTCCCTCTAGCATTTACTCTGTAGTGTCATCCCTAGTTGGGAATGCCGTCATTTGCTTGAAGGTAAGTTCTTTGAACTTGATTTTGAAGATAAACAATATTCTTCTCATTCAGCTTTCCAAACCATTTCAAAATAGCTTCCAGATCTAAAGTAATGTACAATTACTATCCTTAGTGGAATTCACTAATTGCATGATTCATATGTAACACAAGAAACATTCTTTATTTGTATCGTTAAAACTGACTTTTTCCTAGTTCTATCTATACAATGTTCAATTGTAAATATTATCATTCAACAAATTTACCTTGGCATGTGCACTTCTATGCAAATAACAAAACTACAAAAAGGAAAAGTGGCATTCAAAATAAAAAAAACAAATTATTATTATCCTGTTTCTCAATGAGTTTCATGTAGATTTTTAGTGCAATCAAGGCAAGACAAGAGGAAACTCATACGGGTCAATGCAAGAAAGATATAAAAGGATGAGGGAATTGGGACTGAGCTCCTGAACTGCAGTTTTAATGACTGTATTTTTATAAATTCATAAATGTCCTGCCTGTCTCTTTTAATTCTGAAGTGCCTTCAGATCTGAGTTTAAGTTCTCTAAACTGCAGGTGAGCAATGCTGGGGATTGTTTAGCTAGCAAGACACAGCACTTTTTAATTCCAGGAAAAAAATTATGGGTTAGAGACCCTTATACACTTATCAGTGATTACCGAAGCTAGGATCCTTTAAAGTAAATATATTTCATTAAGTAGGCAGGAAAAAATTGCCTTTGGTTTTATTACTTCTTCTACACAGAGGTCAACTACTACAGTCACATGACTCTCAATTTGCTCAAAAAAAAGCTATTTAGGGACACATATCTCAGGGGCCGGCATAACATAGACCAGAAGAACAAGCTGCCCTCCCAGTCTTCCTGTGACCCTCTCTGCTTTCAAGATCAACTGAAGTTCCTCCATCTGCCTTTTCCCAGCAGTGTAATTCACATAAAATATTTTAAATAGGAAAAACTCAAATTAGTAAGTGCTACTTACATTTATGGAGTCTTCGGCATCTTTCTATAGCTTTTTCTTTTTCAGATCTTCTCAGGTTTTACTCCGTTGTTCTTTCTGTTTCAAATATTTTAAGTTTCATCAAAGAGCAGTCAGCTGGGATTGATGTTTCCAGCAAGTCCTCATCGCAAATGCTTGGCAAGCCTAGAAAGTACCTTCTGAGGCCCAGGAGTTGACAGAATTAGGAGATCTTACTGTATACATCAGTGTAAGGTGGCTGACTTTGGGTAAGAAAACCCAGTGAAAAATTGCAAGCAAGCAATAGTCACACAGGGAGCCATAAAATAGATTTGGCTGCTCAAGGTTTTAATAGATGGTTATAGCTAGAAGTGACAGTGGGCAAAAAAGCAAGAGACCAGATGAGCTCCCACTTTCAAGCCCGGACAAGCCCCAGGGTGCCTGCACTTTGGTAATGGGAGGGACAGATTTTCTCACGCTTGTCCACTCAGACTTCTTCATTTGGCTGACCACGAGCAGCCAGCAGCTGGCACGGCCACCTGGCCGATTTGGCAATAGCCATCCTTTTGTACTTTTGCAGCTTGGAGCATCTGGAAATGCCTGCGGTGCCATGGGCTGTCACTGACCTTTGTCTCCATTGCGTCGCCTCAGGTGAAGTTTCCTCCAGGTGACGCACAGCAGCTGCAGCACCCAGCTCCACCAGTGTCACTCCTGGCCCTGCTATGCCCCCAGCCATGCCGGGTTTGAGTGTGGTACTGACATTTTCTTGGTTTCTGGATAAGTGGTTCTTGTCCTACTCTGCTCCGCTTCCGGCTGAAAAGATAGGCTGGCATAGGAACAGAGCACCGTGGGGAGCCTTGTGCAAGGCCTGAAATGTCAAACAGGACATGCTCTCTGGGGACACATGTGGCTGCAGGTGTCTGCTCTTTGTCTTTCACCTCCCACGGTTGCCTCTGGATATGGGCAAAGGCAGGAAACTGAGTCATCCTCCCAAGGCAGGCTCTTCCTTCAACATTAATGAGGATTTTGCAGAAATCCCTCATCTCCCACTGCCTGTGTCCTTAGGACTGAGGTCTACCTGCTATGAAATCAGGTGCTCAGGATAGGAAGAGTGTTAACAGGAAAATACTATGCAGAGAAAACAGCACCTTGCAACAAACATGACTACATTTAACATCGTGTCAGAAGAGACTTTTCGCAAACATAAAAATTAGACTTATGAGCATACCTCTTTCCGTTGTGAACCATATTTTACCTTGTTTGACATGTATTTACAATGAAATTATTCTTCTTTCTAGAGAAGTTATCCCAGATTTACCCAGCTTTAATCTGAAGCCAATACTCTGACTTGTTTTTCACTTCATTTCTTCTATATTACTCCAACCATTTCACCACAGGTTAAAAAAGTAAAGAAAGAAAGTGGTCAAACATTTATTGAGTTTCAAAACAGGAGGGAGAAAAAGAAGAAATTTAGGAACGGTCTACAGTTCTCAGATTTTGTGGAAATATTTATACTCATAAATCCATGTGTTCCTGATTAGAGAAACAGCCTTTTGAGATAAACAACCTAACTATTCTGGAAAAAAATCTTTTGACTGCAAAGTCTCCAGAAAAGAAAGGTTCCTAAATACTCCTTAGCAGTGGTTTGGAGCAACTGGTGGAACAAACATTTAATAGAAAGTTCAGGATTTTTTATGCAGAATTGACTTTAACCTGGCTGCAAATCACAGGTGATAATTTGGTGGATGTGGGTCTGTTACAAGTGTTATGGGTATTTATCCATCAAAATAAACATATCAAACTGTCTTCTACAGCCCATAGTCCCTGATTAAAATAGCTTTTACTATTTCGTTGCTCTGATCAAATACAGTTCTTTGAGGAAACCTGAGTCTTATCTGTGGTTTTAGTGTTTTATGATATTTATTACCGTTTAAAAATAACTGTTATATAACAAATGTATTGTCAGTGACTGTATTTTTGCAACTGCAATCTGCTATGGATGTTTCCAAGGCTCAGTGATCCTTCCACCCACCTCACACTTGCCGGGTGCAGAATTACTGGGTGGAGATATAGAAAATAGTTATACAGTCATGATTTAGTATCAATATTAAATGCTCAAAGAATCTTATGATGTTTATGATTTTGAATGCTCAAGGAAAAGCAGAAGGGATAAAGATACATTTATCTCTGTTCTCATTTTTTATTGTCTCAGTTTAATGTGTTTTAATCATAGAGAAAATGTTAACATGATAAAAAAATTATCAGTGGGTATTGAAAATAAGTGCCCATTGGAAAATACTGCAATTAGACTTTAGTAGAATGTTTTCAGTCTTCTCATGGAATATAGTCCTTCCACACAGTACAGACACTTAGCTACGTGATTTCCCTCTGTGTGTGTACTACAAGTGCACAGACGCAGATGTGCATGAATGTACATGTGTGCATAGTTCTGGTTTCTAAATTTATTTCTAAGCTTTCTGCACTAGGGAATAATACACGTGCAGTTTAACTGTGACACATATTTATAACGAGCAATCATTTTGCAAAGTTTAGAAGTTAACCCTTATCCCCATGGTATGATGACCGCGGGTCTATGATCTGTTTTCAAGGCTGGGTGCGTGGCTATTGATGGAGAGTACAGAGCAGAAGGAAGAGCCTTCCTGCAGAACAGAGCACCTCTGCTAAAAAAAATGGCTGTTTTCAACAGCGCAGCCTCCACATATTTCTTAACACTTTCCTGCTGTTGAGTCACACTGCATTGTAAAATCACCTTGCAAATCAAAAAATTATGATGGTTTAAACACTTTTCTTTTAAAACAACCTCAGATGCTCATGAACTATAGGCCAAATGTCAAGGTATTTACTCATGGAGTTAGATCCTACTGAGCACTAGCTGGCATCCTATGTCAGAGTGCTACCCGCAAAAGCTGAAGGCATGCTGTGGCTGCTTGAGATCTTCAGCACATGCTGATGCAAGAGCCATGTGGGTCTTCAGGGTAGTGTGATTAATCCAAGGAGCAGGAACAAAAAGGAAGAGAGAGAACCAATTTGGCCCATAATCGGAGAGCCAGTCAGGTACACACAGCTGTGCACAATACAGATTGCAGGGTGGCACTAGTTCTGTTGAATTTGATAGAAAAATGCTTACTGGCTTTAACAAGGACAGATTTAATCCTAGACCCTGAAATATCTCCACAAACCAGTTAATTTTCAGTATAAGATGTCTAAATGTATGTTTTATCAAGCCACTTTTATGTTTCACTGGCCCCTTTATCTTGTGTCAACCAAAAATTCATAATACCAATTTTGACTGAAGGCTGGCTTTAATTACAATTTCTTTTACAGGTCTCAACTGCTTTTTGTGTCCTGGGAAATGAGAGCAATTCTTTCTATCATATTCAGAAAGAAAATGAAAAGGTTGGTAAATGTATAAGTAATTTTAACTGATTCATTGATCTGAATACTTTTAAAGTAATACAGTAAGTATTTCTGTCACACTTTGAAGTTAAGCTTGGAGCTCAGTTACATCCCTTAGGGTTATTTTATAGCCATTAAGAATGTGTACCTTTTATCTGGTGCCTTCAATTAATTGAATTTCAAAAATATTCTCAAATGTTTTTAGAAAATCATTTAGTACCTGGAGGACATTCCTGTGTGATTTATTGTTACAGTAATTAAAAGCAGTGAGTATTACACTGGTCACTGTTGGAACTCCCGTCTGCCTTTGGCTATATTTTGTTTTAAGTTAAAACATATAGTACACTTGAGAGACTTGTGAAGGGAGGTAAGAAAAAAATTAATTCTTTTCAGATTGCTTCAGAATTTTGGCACACTTAGAAATAACCTCTTAAAGTGATCACAGTGATATTTACATGATAATTGTATGCAAGCACAATTAAACTTCTATATTAAACAATTAAACACTGCTTTTCCTGCTATGGTGAATTATTCCTGACTACCCATATTAGTATTCTGTAGTTCTAATCAGTGCCATAAATAATTTTCAGTTTTACACATTCTGCTCTGAAGCAATTATTAAGAACTCTCAGGAAGAGTTAAAACAGCTAATGAAAATAATTAGCAGAAAAAAAATGATGGTTCATCCTGCATTGAAAGATAACCCTAACTGAAAACTACAAACGCTGCTTTAATTGCATCTTTGTTTTCTGAGGCACTCACAGTTCTCCTCTGTAATCCCTTTGTGCGAGAAGTGATCGCTCTCGAGCAGCCTTTTGCAGAGCTCCTCACTCACAGGAGGATCGGTGGGATTACACCCCCGGCCCACATCTCTCCGGTTGTGTAACATGGAGGAAGGAGCTTATTGCCGTGTTGCTTCCCTGGAGCTCCACCTCAGCAGCACTGCTCACCTGGCCAAAGTCTGCAGGCTCGAGCAAGGACGCAGTGCAGGAAGGAGAACTTGGTGCTACTGACTCACTTGGTGTCTTCCGCCTTTTCAGGGTCTTCCAAGAGGCTTGGTTCTGCTTCTAAGTCTTTAAAATGATGCTTTTTTTCCTACTAAAAAATAATCCTCTCCACCCATCTCCACTTACTGAGCACACTAAGACAGCCTTAGGTATTTCTCTAACCGCATCAAAATTTTTTTCTAACACAAAATAAATATCTTCTCAAAATCATGGGCTCACAACTGGAATTATGGTAATACTACTTAGAAAATTCTTGAAAAAATAATCACGAGTCTGTATCTTTGTGGACTACAAAAGACCCTCAGATGACCACACAGGATCTGAAAATAAATGTGATTTATTAGCTTAGGCATGCATTTATGAATAAAAGTCTAATTGTACAGATTCTGGCCAATACAGGCCAGTACCAGATAAACATTTCACATTTTAACATACACACTGAAGTCATTGTTCAAAGTAATAACCTATCCTTTTAATAAACCATCCCCGTTACACAGAAATGCCTAAAGGCTTTCTAGTGTGCATCAGTCTTTTGAACATCACATAATGAATTTAATGTGAGAAAAGGAAAAGAAATGTACCTGTATGGATCCCTGCAAATTAAGATAAACCTTGCTGCTCTGAGGCTACCATATAACTTGGCACCCAAATCAGATGAGGACAAAAACAGTTTCAGTGAAAATCTGATTTCTATCCATGTATTTACTACATTCTGAATTATATTGGCTTTCATGTGAAATTATTCGAGTTAAGTAAATTATCTCAGAGGTTTCATGATTAAGCTAATGTGTTTCTAGGACCTTCATAGTGAACATGAGTTATGATACATGCATTAGTATATTATTCCTTGACTAGGTGTGATTTAGTAACCTCTACAGGAAAATAAAGGCCAAAAAATTAAGAGATCAAGCTGCTGTTTTCTCCCATCTGATATCTTAGAAAATAAGTCTTCAAAATATAGCCACAGTGCTGAAGGAATTGACACTGAAAATTAAATTATATTCCCTTTCTGAATGGAAATATGCAGTGCTATCACCAGTGCTGTTTGTCTAATGACATGGAAAATTAAGGGTTTTAACCACTTGGTATCATTTAATAATGGCCTTTTCACAGCAGAGAGGGCATTGCTCTAGCTACAAAAATGGGAAAGAATGCCAAAGAATGCCAGGATAGACAGGACCAACAGCATTTCTACAGTGAAAAGAGCACCTTTTAATAGTTAAAACATTAAAAACGGTTTGAAAGCTTAGCATTATTGGTCATTTAAACAAAAATAAAAAAGGAGAAAGACAACCTAACATTACGAATGACGTGAAGCAAGATCTACAAATGCCCTTCCAGCCTTGGACTCTGACCCATGGTTTTTTGGGAGTGCTTCCCAAAAGCTTTTGCTCCTGTTGCAAGCATCTTCCCAGATTAATCGCTGACCAGTGTTCTCTCAGTGTCCATCACGTCACTATGGTTGACCTGCATGCATGTCTACTGGGATTCCAGCTCCACTTAGTCTGGTTGCCCTCCTGCCTGGCTAGGCCAACTTCTGACAGAAAGCCACCGTGCCTTCTGCTGCGTAGGTCAGAGTGGCAATGGATGGCAATTTCCAAGGTATGCAGGCCAACCTGAGCAAATTGGAAAAGACAGACTCGAGTCTGCTCACTTCCTTTAAGCATCACTGAAATAATTAGTCGTGTTGTTGATCTCGTGGACCTGAGGTTGTTATATTACAAAAGACTCATATTAATGTACTGTTACTGGTGGTAACTGTTAATATAAAAAAATCACTCTTTGAATGATGCCTCCTACCCTTGAACATCATATTTCAGGACAGGGAGGCAGCTGTATCCAGCAACCCCCAACCCTCACCACCGGAGCTCCCCCCCTGTAACTTATTTAGGAACGGTCTACAGCTACGTGATTTCCCTCTGTGCCGGTGCGGGGACGGGGAAAGGGTTGGAGGAAGACACTGAGAGGTCCCGCTCCCCGCAAAGTACATTAGGGCCGCAGGGCTGGTGTCACCTCCAGGCGGTGGATGGTGCCACCCCACACTGTAAAACATAGGCTCGGCCGGGCAGGCTGGACGGGGTCCCCGGGGAGCGGCGGCGGCTCCCGCCGCACAGGCAGGACGCTGCCCCGGGGCAGTCGACCGGGCTCAGAGGCAGCCCCGGAGCGGGAGCCCGGGGGTAGCGCCAGAGGGACAGGATCCCCGGGGGCAGAGAGGAAAAGTCCAGACCCGCAGTGCCGGGACGGGGACAGCACACACGCCTCCTGCACTCCCAGGGGGCATCGCAGAGCCCTCGTCCCGCCGGCGGGGAGGCGGCTCTGGGCGGGCAACCAGGGCATCCACGTCGCTGTGGGTTTGTTACTCCGCTTTAAAATGCAAAGGCTCATGGCATGATTGGCTTTCTGTTTACAAGTGCAGATGGGGAGAAGGCTCACGTTTTCCTTCTCCCTGTGGTTTCCCCGCCTTGAAACCTGCAAGGGCAATCCGAGGAGGGAGAAAGGGGAAAGAGAAGAGGATTTCCCAGTTTCAGCATTCATCAGATTTACCCTGTCATTGCACTACAAGGTGCAGCGTGTGTCGAACATTACGAGCACGGGGCCATGCAAATGACACAGGCATGAAAGAACCCTGGCAAGAATAAATCTGTCGATGTACAGATGTTCCCTATTAACGTTACTGTTCAGCCTTGGTGGTTACTGTGGGAAGACACCGGATTAAAAATTCCCATTGCCACCCCACCTCTGCTGAACCTTTCTCCCCACACCTCTTTGTCTTCGCTTAATTAGGTAGGATATAATACTCTCTTTTTCTCCTCCTCTGTCTTATTGAGACGTCTGCCCAGGCTCACGCCTTGAAACAGGAATGATATTGATCCCTCCTCCCCCTTCTGTCAATCCCGATTTGTCCCTTTTCCTGCTGAACAAACAATTAAGAGAAGAAAGTACCGAGCGCGCGGTGGAACTTGTCATGCACAGGCTCCCGCGGGGATCCCGGGCTCTGCGTGGCCCCGGACACCGGGCCGGAGCCCGAAGCGGCCCTGCGCACCCGGGACTGAGAGAGGGTGGCGGGAGGCTGCACACCGGGAAAGGCATTTCGGACTGGGAGCTCGCTGCCGGCTCGGCCAGCCCCGGGCCCGCATAACTTCTCCGCAGGAGAGAGCAGCGGTGGCTGTGGCAGCCTGCGGCTGAGACCGGGCGGGACGGACAGCCGGACGGAGGGAGGGAACGGGCGCAGGAGGACGGAAGACAAGCGGGAGCAAGCGCTCCTGGCCCGACCTGCTTTCGGCTACCGCCGGCGCCTGCCCCCCCTCCCTGCTCGGCTGCCCCCCCACCTCCGCTCCGGCGAAAGCCCCCGGTGCCCGGGCAGTCCCTGTGGGGCTGCGCCCAGGGCGGGCAGCGACGGCGTAGCCGGCCCGGGGGCGCTGCAGGGAGTGGGTCCCCGGTGCCGGGCGCTGCCGCGCCGCCCCCCCTTGCCCCCTCCCCGCGGCCGGGGGGCGCTGGCCCAGGCAGTCCCCGGCAGCTCCGCGGCGGCCGGCTCCGCCGCGCTGCCCCCGGGCTATGAATAAAGCCGAGGCGGCCGGGGGCACAGGTACAGGTGCCCGTCTCCTGCGCGCAGGGCTACGCCGACGTCCCAGCCCGCCTCCTCCAGCGGGAGGGAAAC
>VZRQ01003011.1:356061-392224 GCA_013397975.1 Machaerirhynchus nigripectus | reverse complement strand
AAAAAAAAAAAAAAGAATATGTTAAAAGGTATGCTCACTCCAATAAATTGTCTGTTTCAGAGGTAACACAAGTGGTGGCGTTTTGCATTGGGCAAAAACAACTTCTGTGTTTCAGATTCCCCCTCGGAGCCGGTCCCGGTAATTCCAAGGAGTGTCAACAGGCTGCCGGGAGAGGGGAAGAGAGGCTCAGCGCAGCGCTGCCGCGGGACTGAGGACGGACCCCCGAGAGGCACGCTGCGCGCAGGAGGGATGCTGGGCTGCGCTCCGCGCCGGCCGTGCCTCCNCCGAGCTGCGGGCGGGCGGGCGTCGGCCCCCAAGGGCCGGGCTCTGCCGCGGCGTCGGCTCCGCCGTGCGCGGAGCAATTGATTCACACGGAAAATTTGATCTTTTTAAGAACCGTTTTAGCTTTCCAGCTCCTCTGCCAGTGCGGAGAATCGCTGATCTGCCATGAATATTTCAGCACTTCAGTACAGATGCTTTACCGTTTTGACATTAAATAGAGTGCAGCCAACAAAAAGAGAGAGGGAGGAAGAGCGCTCTCGACGTGTGATTCAGGAGCACTCGCAGCCAATTTACCACTTAGATAACAGGCGCTTAAAAGATTTCATTTCCTTCCCCGAAACGGGAACAAACTTTACTGATCCCCGGACCGGGAGACAGGGAGAACTGCTGGAAAAGAAACTGCGAGGTTATGACAGACTCCGGCTTACCGGGGCCGGCCTAAAACCCTTGAGCTTCGGCGCCCGGCGCTGCGGGGTAGGACCGAGAGCCGACATCCGAAGGACCAAGCTGACATCGGGACAAGCGGAAGAGCCTTCCTTGCCTCCCAGCATTCTCGCCCATCCCACCCCAGCGGCTCCCCGCCAGTCCACCTCCCTCCACAATAAATAAATAAATAAGAATACAATAAAGGGGGAAAATATATAAAGGCAACTATAAGCGCAACCGAGACAACACTCAGCCGAAATATAACATACTCCAGCCTGCGAAGTTTCTAGCGAGACCTGTTAGTGAAAGGACTGAATAAAGGAATCCAGGTGCGGAGATCAGATCAAGCCCTTCCCCTCTCTGCGAGCAGCCGTAATTGGATTGTATCCAGTCATATTCCCTGTCATTGTATTGACTTTCGCTCTCTTGGATGATATTATCGAGATCACTGAACCCCTCTGCTGATCTGGCTGTCAAAAGGCTCAGACAGGAGCCCCCGGCCTGGAAAACGTGCATCAGCCGAGATAATTTGAAGTGAAATTTTCATTTTGACAGTAAACCCCTCAATTTCTAAAGGCTCTGCACCCGGAGAGCTCGGTGGCAGGGGGAGGCTTTACAGAAAGCCCACGTCTTAAACTGAAAAGGGCAAAAGAACTCGAATTAGTTGTAATAGATAAAAGGGCAAAAATAAAGAGTCAAGGGTACTTGACAGTAATAGCGAAAGTGGAGTCTCGGGGGAGCCGCGATCTGAGCTAAAGGCTGGGCCGGCAGGAATTTTAATGCAGCCGGGGCGGCCGGCGAGCTTTGCCTCTGAAACCCTTTAGACAAAGCAAATTATTTTCAGCCAAACTAAAGAGACGGGGATGAAGGAGGCGAGGGAGAGGGAAGGGGAGAAAGGCGAGTGTTCGTGCTGCCGTCAAACCATTGGTAGAGTCAAGCGGGATGGGGCATAAACCCCTCTGACTGCTGCGAAGGTGATGTTAAAGCGGAGAGGTTTCTATGTGCCAGCCTTGCTGGATGTGCAGGGACTGGAGGGGACACGGGGGCTCCCGATGGGCTTTGGTTTCCATGCGACAGAGGCTCTATGGAGTGGAAGGGGACTCCATTCTTTCTCCTAACACAGCGACAGCCGTGTGTGTGTGTGGACTCTGTGTGCAAGGAGAGGTCTCGTCCACCGAGCAGCCAAAAATCTCTCTCAGCCTCCAAAGCTCCCTGACTTTGCAGAGCGCCGGCCCCCGCCGGCCGCCCTGGGCTGGCTCTCGGTGGGTGACCCCGCAAAGCCCGTATCAGTCATTTTACAAGTCATTGCTGGCCGGCTTTGCCTAGGTCCAGGATTCAGTTTGGACATCCCGTTGTTTGGCAGGCAACGCCCTCCCCTCTCCCCCCCTCCCACCCTCCTCCGGACTTAAAATGAAGGTGATAACACTGTGGGCAAAACACAGGCGCACTGAAATAGTCGAACCCAAAAGAAATGCGGATAAACACTTTATGCCTTCATTTTCGTGTTATGGTTGTTATAAAACAAGTTTGAGTAAGTTTATGACTGCTGTATAACAAGAGCAGGGCTCTCCAGACCAGGGGACCAGCCGTATCTCGGGTCTGGTAAATCTGTCTGTGCCTGTGTGCGCTCTCACCAAAACACTGCCCATCCTGAGAGGAGACTGTATCAATTAGGGGGGAGGGAAAACAGTTTCTTGCTTTACTATACAAACCTTATGACTTAGAGCCATGAAATTCAGAGGTCTTTCAAAAGGGTTCTTGTTGTTTGGTTGTTACAATTTAAAAAAAAAGAAAAAGAAAAAGAAAAAAAAGAAAAAAAGAGTGTGAGAAATTAATTTTGCCATTTGATTCAATAGCACAAGTCAAAGATCAGGTTCTGCTGCTTTAGTGGAAGCTGCAGGGCTGAAAGGGAAAGCCATGCAGCTCGTATGTCTGTACAAAGCAGAAATATAAAGGCAGACTGAGAAAGAAAGAGGAGGGAAAAAAAATCATAGAGAAACGTCTTGAAACTGAGAGACTCTAAATCATTCAGCCATGGCAAATTCAAACACACAAAGGAGGGGATGCTAAATTAACAGTGCTTTTTACATAGAGCCCAAATAAAACTGTAATCAGCGACGCGTTACTTTTCATTAAGCGAGTTTGACAGGAGCATATTCAGCCTCGACAAGGGAACAGGAGCGAAGAAATATACGGCTCTCCCAGCCCGAGTCATAAGATAATTCCTTAAGCTCCATTAACAACTCTTAGCCGCAGGAAATGGGCTCCCTGAAAACATCTCCAAATCTAAAAGCTTTATCGACCTCTCAAACCTCTGCTGATGGTTCTATTTTTTAAAAAAACTTAGCAGCAAGACGTCCAGCAAGGTAATAGACTTTGACACAACACCTTCTTAACTAGAGAGAGAGAGGCAGAGAAAACGAGACTTTAAATGATATTTAAAAGGCAGCCAATTAAGATTTAAAATGATTGTCTCCTGAGATTATGCATGCAATTTATGTCATCTACTTTTTTTTCCCAGACATGCATGCAAAATTGCAATGGGGTATATTGCCTGTTCCTTCAATGATGATGATGATAATAATAATAATAATAGAAGAAACAGTAACAATTAACAATCTGTAGCTATCTCACATAATTGTAGATGCTAATCTAGGAAGCAGCTAGTGTTTAGGTAACCTGGTTATAGAGCACCTTGCAAGAGCCAGCTTATTTATAGGTGTCTAATTAAAAGACAGATAGATGAAATTATTCACATATTATCCACTAATGTGTAGGAACACGTTTCTTTTCATCCTGAGTGAATATTTGACTATTAAAATCACGTAATTAATTTATAGTCTAACAACCCAGTGCAGCAGCTCCTTCCCACTGGCCACATGGAAAGGTGTCCAAGAAGATTTTGTCTTGGCACAATTTTGATTATATATTTTTAAGATATAACGGTTCAGAGGGAGACTCTGACTTACTGCAGTCTTTTTGCTACACGTTTGCCTTTTCCATTTAAATCTGACCTTCAAATAATATGAAGGCTTGCACGTATGAAAGTGTATCCAGTTAAATGCCAAGAAAAGAGTTAATGCTCACATTGTACCATTTCATGCAGAAATCCTGTAAAATGCAAGAAAATATTATAACTTGCTGATTTTGTGAGATACCAGAAATTGTTTAAATGAGTGTGATTTCTAGATGAATGAGGTGAAAAAAGATCATTCAAACACCACTGTGTTTGGCCAAAGGTGAAGATGTTTTGGTCCCCACTTAGATTAAGTTAGTTCTGGCTACAAAACAATGAGCTTGGATCTGAGTCCTGTGCCTCTTGAGGGCTGAGCATGTAATTTTGTCCTTTTGAAAAAGTGAAGAATGGAGGACTGTTAATTGTCAAATTATACATTTTTACTTGTGAGGTAAAAGAAACATTAATAATTGTGCTTGTTCTTAAAGAGGAAGCTATTTTTAATGGACTAGCTAATGGTCAAAACACCAGTCCTGAAATGTGACATCTGGCATGTTTCAACTCACATTTACTGTCAAAAAGGCTGTGAGGTGCTTAGGACTTGTGGGAACCATTCTCTTCATACTCCTTGTGAAATGGCATCACAGCAGATAATAATCCTAGATTTGTAGGCCCCCCCAAAAAGCAGTCTTAATATACACAGCAACTATATATGTCTGGAGGCAGTTTAATACATAAAGCATTGGCCTCCTGTACTATATGACCATATAGCAAAGCCTGAATTTGGCTTAGAACTTGAAGACACATTTAACATAACTTGAAGACACATTTAACATAGCTTGAAGAACCAAGGGAAGAGGAAATGCTTGGGAGCATTTCAAAAGAAGATGATAGTAATTGCTTCCCAGTGTGCCCCCACTCCAATGAGAAATAGAACTTTTCAGGGAGGAAAGAGAGAAGCTTCCATGCGACCTAGAGAGAGTGCATATATGCAAGCCCCGCTGGTTTCCTGCTTCCCACAGTGGGGAATGTGGTCTGGGCATGGGAACAGTGATTGACCTACTTACAGTGCTCAAAAGCTATTTCTTGTCCATCCAAGTTTAAGGAAAGCATGAAAATGAAGGAAATATGTTGAAGGAAAGTGTTCTCTTAATGTTTTTTGGGCTTTTTTCCTGACATTAAAAAATTCTTTTACTCATTCATTTGGCTAGACAAAAGCGAGGGCATAAAAATCTTTTTCTTCTCAGTTTTACCTCCATTTCCTTTCTCCAAATCAGCGTGTCATTATTTAAATTTTGAAATGGGTTTCAGTTGTAGTTGGTGAGTATTTTTTCAGTGATTTAAGTGGAATCGTAACCAGGTCATTTTTCAAAGACTACCTCAGAAATCCTGTCTGAAACACTGCAAAGGATGATGCTGGCAATGAAATGGAACCAAGGAAACATCTACTTTCAACAGTATTTCTTTAATTTATACGACTCATATAGAATGCCAAAAAATCAAATAATTTAAAAAGATACACTTGAGATTTCATCAAATATTTTCTTATGTGCATTGCATTGTGAAACGGGATTGAAACATTAGCTAGAAGTATAGAACAAAGCTGAATAACCAACACTTTACTTATGTCCTTATAACAGGAGAGGTGCTACATCAAAGGCTGACGTGTCTCCTAAAGCTCTCCTCTCTATCATGGTTATCTATTGATACTGGGGTTTAATGACCTGAGAAGTTACTCAGAATGAGTTTTGTTGTCCTCAGTATGAAGGTGCTCAGCTAACAAACAGGTTCACTATATTAGTATTTTTGCCAAGGGGAAAATTATTTGAAACGTAGGACAGTGCTCAGGGAATGAGCTGAAGTGGAACACTTCCATGGTAGGAGAAATGAATAAAGAGGGAAGTGCTTGGGAATCCTTTGTGAGTGGGGTTCCTGCCTTCCTTCCTGCCTTCCTTCCTGCCTTCCTTCCTTCCGCAGGAAAGGTGACCCACCTGAACCTTACAGAAGGTATATAGAGCCCAGCATGATATTTTTCTTCTGTCCTGGTTAGATTACAGCTCATATGAATGCTGTACATGAAGGTGAGGTCACAGACATCAGCCCTCATGACACTGGTTGTTGGTAGCCTTGTGAACAGAACGCTTTGCTTTTGAGACTTCACACCATGAGGTTACCCTCTTTTTGAATGTACCATCATCTCGCCAACCTTGTGACACAAATGGCTGACAAACCCCAGGATTACAGAATATTCTGAGCTGGATGGAGCCCACAAGGGTCATCGAGTCCAACTCTTAGGTGGATGGCCCATACAGGAATTGAAGCCACAATCTTGGTGTTACTGGCACCATACTCCAACCAATTAAGCAAAGGAGATAGAAGCTGGGAGATGCTGTCTTTTAGTCCAATGTCAAATATGTGATCAAGTACTGATAACATTATTTTTTTGAGTCTTATTTGCCACGAACTCCAGTGTACACAATTTAATTCTTTGGTTACAGCCTTCTGAGAGAAACAAGTAGAAATCTGCTCACTTAAAGAACCAATCTCATAACCTTACATGTAAAAGTAACCCAGATCTGAACCAGCCTGGACAGTCTTGTAGTCTGTTTATCACAGGTAGGTTTGGCATACAGTAGTCGAAATAAATAGCAACCAAAAAAATAATGTATCCATGTTGAATTTACTGGGGAAGTAAGGTGAGAAAGTCCCACCATGACAGAAGGTTCACCAGAAAAAAGGAAAACAGGATGGGACAAGGGGATGGGAAGTTTTTGGGATGGGAATTGAAGGGTGTTTATTAAGTTCATGCATCAACCCAGTACTCATTTCGGCTTTCATTTACACCAGACTTAGTCAGCTTTAACTCAGACTAGCTTCACTGGAGTTTCTCCATATTTATAATACCATATCAGACAGCAGGAAGGATCCTCGTGTGTGAAGGGTAAACCCCCTGCTGACACAGATCCTGCATGTAAATTTGGGGGTTAAAAACACTCACAAAGTACATGAAGGAATCTCACAGTATGTAACTGGCTTAGATTAAGGATTTTAGATATATAAATGGAGTGCTCTAGTGAAGCAGGCCAGTTCATGTTATGTTACTTCTGTATTAAATTGAAGCAAATGGAATCAACAAATGTGGAGGCCAGAAGTCAGATTCTTAAACTTACTTCCAGGTTTACTCTCAAACATTTCCACTAAGCCCCTTTCCTCTGACAGTAACACAGGAGAGAGAAACATCAAGAGTTTTATCTTTATCTTCCCACCTGGAGGAATGCAAAGCCTTTCTTGGTTGACAGAACCGTGAAGGAAAGAAGGACTTGTTCTCTTCTCCCCTCTGCTGCCACATGACCTAGTGTCTAAAAGATCTTCAAATACAACTATTCTCTTGCTATGCACAAATCCTTGAATTTTTCTTTTTTAGGGGAAGTGATGAAAAAGGAAGAAAAATCAGGTAGGAAAAAAATGTCCTTCACTTGAACCTGTACTCACAGAGGCAAGTTTGTGCTTACCCCTGTGGATGGGAGGCATTACCAGTACTGGGCTGAATTCTGCAATTTTGAACAACCATGTAAAACAAAGGTAATCCTGGAAACAGCCACAACACATCCATTTCACACATTCATTACATTTAATGAAATAAACTTTGCCAAGATCCCAAAGTAATTAATTTCTGAATTGAAATGAAGGACATACAAAAATTATAATCCACTAAAAAAAATAGCAAGAGAGAGAGAGCCAATTTGGCAAGCTGACTGAAGAGGAAGGAACTTATAACAAAATGTTCAAGTGATTCTGAGAAATGAGCCTTGTTCCGTGGTAAGAGCAAAAAAAAAGGCCACAAATACCAAATCCTGATCCCAAACTATGGATGAACAAGAGGCACAAATCAAGCCTGAATTTTCCACCAGTACTCCATACTCATCTTATGCTGTTGTGAGTCTCCATTACAAAAAAGAAAAAGCTGAAAAGCAAACAAACAAGACAGAAACTGGGTTGCACATCAAGAAAATAAAATTTCCTAGCTGCTGGAAGTGACTGATAGAAATCTGGGAGAATGGGACTGCACACATATAATATGAGTAGGAAGAAAGCAAACACCATAGGTAGATAATGCTTCCGCCTCTTGAAACATGTCCATCACTGCTTCCTGAAAACACCAAACTCCTGCTTTTGGAAAGGCTTTAATTAACTATGCATACACCATTCCTTCATGTCATCCTTCCCCAGTTAATAAAAAAGATAGGCTTGACATGGTATGTGTAGAACTAATATACATTTGCCACTACTTCAAAACTATAGTTGCTTAATCCTGAAGATCATATCTGGGCCAATTATATCACTGAAAATTCCCAGTTTTTAAACCAGGCAAACAGTATTATAACATCAGTCTAAAAAACAGAGTCACAATGCATGGGAGAATCAGCCTATTTACTTACTGTTCTCTCTGATCAGCCTCATAAAGGGATGGTTTGGGCTGAATATTAGCCCAGTGCTCTGCCTTTCAGAGTTATCTCCCAAGCTGACTACAGCTACATCAACATCCCAACTCTTTGCAAACATCCCCAGCTCTTCATAACCTAACTTCAGGCCTGGATGCTGGAGAATGAAGAGGTTGGCTACTCTTGAGTTTGAGGGACCCCATAGGGTGGGGAGAGTGTGATGTGTCTTGAAGTCTTCTCAGTGCTGCTCCCAGGATTGCTAGAGAAAGGATGCAGCCCATTCCTGACAGGCTGTGAGCAACTGCTGACATCCTCCTCTCTCTAATCCCGGTGGTAGGGCACATAGGGACAATGTGGATCAGGGACATTTCATTTTGTGATGCATCACTTACAGGAGAATGGTGAAATGCAATGTTCTATTCACTGAAAGCGTGCTCCCAAATTTGATACGAAGTCAGATGAGCACAGGAAGAGATTCTGCAGACCAAGAAGTAACAGCAGCTTGTTTCTCCCAGTAGTTGTCTGTTGTGTGAGGCTATGTATATGGGAGAGGTACAGATGAAGAAGGATTCTTGCAAAGATAGCTGCAGAGATTCCTCTATTGAGCATACCTCATTTCAGCTGCGATGCCCCTGGGGGTGTTATTTTTAAGCAGTTGGCTCTGTAGATGGCCTGGAGAAATGGGATGGGAAGTATTGCTACAGAGCTGTGATAGCTGCTGTCACTGAGGTAGCTGACTGGTAGACAGATAGCTCTACAAATAGGACAACATTAAGAAAAGGATGTAAGGAAGTGTTTTATTTTCATTCCATTGCCTTTAACTGCTATAAATTCTTCAGGCACTGAGATGTAAGGAGACAAGATTCTCAGCCTTCCTCTTGACTTATCCTGATTAATGCTCTGCCAGAAGGAAGTAATATATTAATTGTTTGTGATCTGGAAAAGGATAAGTTCCTGACTTTGCGTATGTTACCAAAACTGAGTCAGCTAATGCAGTCTTAAAGGCAGGCTTTGGCACATTTCTCACCAGTGAGACTTTCTGAACTGAAGAGGATGTGGCCATGATTATTGCATCCAGCTTCCAAAAAGGATGCCTCCTTCTTCAAAGCCAGAGCAAAGAGACTGAATCCACTCCACATGCAGATTCAAGTGTGGGATAAAAACAGAAGGTACTTTAGTGTATACCCCATGTCACCAAATCTTTTTGTGGCAACAGTAAGACTAATTTAAGACTGAATATATTCAGTGACTACCCCCTTCAAAAACACAGTATACTCTCTTAATCAGTAACACATTATCTAACAGCTTCAGCAATGACAGGCTGCCACATGTGTTGGGGGTTTTGATTAAAGGCTGGGCAATTCTCTGAGAAATGTGAGTTAATCACTTTAGACCATTTTGCTGCCTTCACTTGGAGCTGTTTCTGCAGCACGTTTCACTGTATGCTGCTGCTGAACTGCAAAGTGGTTAAGCAGGTTCTTTATCCTTTTAGATCTGGGCCTTGACACTTGCATAAATAATACTGATGAAAAAGCTTTGCTCAGACCAGGCTAGGGCATCCCATCCCTCCTTTCTTCCTCTGCAAGGTCCTGAAGATTCTGATTGAAGAAACAGGCAATTATGAAGACCATATTGACATTAACTTTGATTTAAAAGTTCAGTATTTTGTTCCTCTTGAATGCTGATTTCTTCTGTCTTTGGTTCCTGCCCACTGGGTCTTGGCCCTGCCCCTTTGAAGTCCACAGAAGGAAACAAGGACCACAGAATCTGCTCGCTCTCGCTGCGACCCATCATACATGTAATTTGCTTTAACTGAACTGGACTGAACTTGCCTACCAGGTAGACACATAAATGCCAATCATGATCTATGTCGTTTAGTGCAGTTTGACAATATTAGGACTACAGGTTAGGAAAGAAGTGAGATAGTAATTTAGGGTGGGATTGTTGTGCATTAGGAAAGGTGCATGATAAATCATGCATAGTACTTTGTATAACCTTGTCTAGTTTAAGCAATATCAATTTCTTGATTACCACAATTAATTACATTGATTATATAAATTTAAAAAAAAAACTACTTGAATTGTGTCAGATATTTGCATGAATAGATCTCTCCAAGTGGAAAAGGAAATGTTTCTGCTGGGCATACTTCTGAATTTTTTTCTCATTCTTTTAATATAAATATTTGAGCTTGTTCCCTAACAGATACATGCCAGCAAAAGCTAAATGAAATAAACTATGTAAGCTGCTACTTTAGCTTTAATAAAATTCAGTACATTTCATTTATTTTTAATAAATTTAAGTATGGCATAAGATAAAAACTATCTGTATACTTTAATACATATAGACAGACATGTATATTTACAAACCTTGCTTAAACAGTCCTCTCATTTTCTTTCAAAGGCCCCAAAGGATTCAAATGACATATGGCAAGAATTCTTTTAAGGTAATCATATAAGAAAAACTAAGCAGATGGAAATACATGGTCATTGACTGTAAGATCAAACTCCCCAGTGAGTCTGTTGTGAACACCCAGTCCATACTGAAATGAGGTTTTATTCTTCCTAATCTGTGTTTTGTACAAAATGTGTGGTTTCCATTTTAAAGTAAATATGCACACTGAGTCATGAGATTATTGGTTTTGAAAACAGAGTTACAGTAAAAATAGTAAAAATCCCTACTTCTAAGTTTAGGATCAGGTACTTTAAAATAATCATTATTTTTCTATTAGCAACTTCCAAAGTTATAATTGGGATACAATTTGAATTCGGTCACAGTAGTCCCACCTAAGGGTAAAGAATCTAATGCAACTGAAAGTTCAGGCTCTCACTTTTCACAGTTGACACACTTGCTTCCCTTTTTAGATTTCTTTGGGTATGTAAAACAATAAAAAAAAGCAGATGGGCTTTTATGCCGCCACTTCTAGCAATTTTTCATTCATTACTGCTCATGTTTTAATTATTAGCACAATTCAGATATAGTGACGGTTTTATAGTCTCTAGGAAATAGTAAAACTAAAAACATCTTAAACAGTTTAATTATGAAGCAAATAAACAAGTACAGTAAAAATTCACAGATATTTCTCACAAAAACAATTTTACACTGGACCAGTAATATCAGTGACTCTACTATTATATTTTAAGGGATTGATGATGCAACACTGTCCAAAATTCTTAAAGATTATTCACTCTTTAGACATCTTCTTCTGTACAACTGATTCATAGTTAGCCTATTTGTCATACCAAGTTCGATTTCCAAAACTGGGAACTCAATAATTGCCTGCAGTTTTGGTAGGAGTTTTGCTGAGCCCTGCAACCCAACTTCATAGGAAGGTTCAGCCACGGGTAGCCAGACTGTGGTTTTGATCCTACAGAACAAAAATCCTCATTAAAACGTTCTTTGAAATCCTGGCCCAATGTTTTACAAATACAGCTTGATAAGCTGGGGTACAGGAGTTTGGGAGTCCAAGGAACATGAACATCTAGAAAAATTTATAGAAATCAGCTGGTACCTTATATATTGTTGACTTTTCATTACAGATGTTGTTGGTATTTGACAGTTACATACTGTACATAATTAATTTGGTTCTTTTCCCCGTAATGTACATGACCTGATTGTAATTTTCACAAATTAGATCATTTTTCATAATTCATCATATCATTTATGTGAACAAATGTAAGGCTATGGTTTGTCTTCAAATGCAGAGCAGATCATGTAAACCCATAACCTTGACCTCTTCTCTGGATACTCTTTATAAATAGGAACAAAGCAAAAAAAAATTCAAAGGCTTTGAAATTTTAAGGGAAAGCAGAGAATGCTTTAAGCAGAAAAAGGCAGTAGACACAGGAAAATTAGGACAGCTTATGCTTTTCCTGCTATTATTTCCAAAACTTTGCTTTTTCAAAGGATTATGTCTGATTACACTCATAGACAGAAGTTCAACAAATAGCTTGTGTTTCTTTTAACACATCAATGTCAACAGAAATACAGGATTTCAAACATTTCAAAAATCTTAGGTTTCTTTGCAGTAACTAAAGTGTCTCATCCTAAGCCAAAGGAAGTATGTGGCTTACTGCCTCATTTTGGATTTGTACTTTTAAAATTTCAGCTTTTTCATTGTGCCCCACAGAGAATTTGTTCCTGCATAATGAGAAGAGTGGGGAAACCACCTGCAGAGGAGTAAAAAAATGAGGTGTTTCACCTAACAACTCTAACTTCCTCTATAGCCAGTGGAAAGAGATGCTTTCTGTGGCAGATCCTCTGATCTCCAGTATCTACGATGGCTTAAAGGAATCCCACTCAGGGGCTTGCTGTGAATTTAGGCAAGTACTTTCCAGGGCGCTCCTCCTCACTAGCTGTTACTTCATTCTAACATGTTGGTCATGGGTTCAGGTCTGTCTGAATACAGATCTGTTTATTTAGATTCTTTTTAATAACACCCTGAAGGAAGTCCCAGCAGCTGACCTGTACAGCAGACCTCAGCAGAATTGCTGCCACTGGAGCTTTGTTTGAACTGAGAAACAGGCTTGTGGCTTCACTCTCTCAGTCCCAGTCCCTTTACTACCCACAGCAGGGGATTGCTGCAGCAGATCTTGACTCCCTCCTTGCTTGTTCAGGTTTTCTTCAAGAGGGTGTACAGGAGAAACAGTGATTTGTCTTAGCATTCAGGTGTGGTGCCCTAGCATTGGGGGGCCAGGACACGGCACCCGTGGGTAACTCAACCTGGCTGGAGCTTCCTTACAGCTGTTCCAGCAGCACTCTCAAACATCTCTTAACCCAAACACAGAGCTCTCAGCACTGGTTCAGACAAAATGCCTAAGTATGAAATAATCTGGACACATGGTGGCCACTTCCCTGTCTCTCCCTGAACAGCACTCTCTGTTGAGCCAGTCTGTGTTTTTTTGCCATGAACTTTCCACAAAGCAATAGTTAAGAGCGAGCAGCATTAATCTTCACGAGTAAAGCTGGGAGCTAAACACCCCTCACACCCGTTGAAATAAGGGAGACATTGCTAGCATACCTCTCCATCCTGCAAGGCCTGCTATCAGCATCCTGCAATCCTAACTGGCGTGCTGCTACTTCTTCCCTTTCCTGCCAGCTCACAACTGTGGTGGCTGCTCAGGCTGTGTGATACAGTCTTTGCTTTGATACCACACAAAAGGTTTTAAAGTGGAACATGCCGCAGAATTAGGAAGGGTGAATTGGCTTGCTTTCATGAATCATAATCTTCTCTTTCTTCTTCTCCCTCCTTTCCCATGCCCCTTATCACTCATCCTAGTTCTGGACTGGCACTGTTCCCACTAGGCACACTGTTGTTCTTTCTTCTCTCAGTTTCTCACTCTCACTGTTCTACCTTCTCTTATGCCCAAAGAAACTTCCCTGCCTCAACCTCAGTTCCAACTTCTTTTCCCCCCAAATTCCATTCACTCATAACAGTGGTAGCTGTAAATAGCTCCCAAAAGCTCAGAGTGCCTCCTCAGACAAGTATTTCCCTTAAATGGCCCTACAATAAAGAAGAAAAAACATCTATGTCTTTCCTGTTCACTGCCTGAGGAAAAGGGGTATTTTGAACCTAATACGAGGACAGATGAGGGCAACCTGCTACCAGCTCCTGACTGGCCATGCTCTCTTGTGTCAGCTTCATGCCTCCTACTCCTCCAGAGTGTGAACAGCTGCCCACTGCTGCTTATTGTCCACAGGCTGCATTTGTTCTGCACAGATCTGTCGAGTGAGGCTTTGGGATATTGGCTAGAGCTTGTTTGGGGGTCTCTGAATGTGAGGAGACCACATCATTGATCCCTGGAATCTAGACTTGGCTCTGAAGTCAAATAGTCCTTGTGTGTTGACTGCCTTTTAACTCCTTGTTGAAATGTAGGGTTTCTTTGTGAGGTCAGTTCAAGCGGAACAGAAGTTAGCTGAGTGCTGGATAGTAACGAACAAAAGCTGAGAGCAAAAGGCTGCACCAGGGCCAAGTCAGGATCACTACCAGGGATTTTTACTTTGCAAGCAGAAAGTTGTAGGAACCCCAGAGCAAAAACAGTGACAGGAAGACTCCAGTGACAGGTCATGGTACAATGCTGAGACTTGTACAGCTGGCAGAAATATTTGCTGTCAAGAGAAGCCTGAAATTGCAGCTCATTGGCCGTTAAGGAAACCATTTCTATCAGGTCTTCAGGAAAAGGGTCCCTGCACAGGGGGGCTGAGATGAATCTGCCCTGAGCACTTCCTCTGATTGCTTCTAGTGCTCTGTTTAAACAGCAGTGCTGTAATTTTGAATGGCTGATAGAGGGAAGACCTTATGTTCAGATGTAGCCAAGGATTTTATATAAAACAAGGTCTGAACCTACCCTCATCCTTCAGGCACAACAGAAGGAGTAACCAAACCTTTGTTAGGCAGTGGAAGAACAAGAAGCAGGGAGCACACTGCCTCATCCTCTTCTCCCACTTTTGCAGGGGGATAGAAGTGTGTTGCTCTAACTGAGCTGTTTCTGTGGGTCAAAATGCAGAGGCCAAGGGTGCTCTGACATCAGATAACTTGGTCCACCAAAACAGTAGAAAAGTAACCCATGGGAAAAAAAATAGTGGTTTTGCTATTTTAGTGAGCTGGTGTGAATCAGCAAAGGAACCGAAAAGACCAGGCAGATATCTACAGCTGGAAACTGAGACAGGGAGGAAGAGCAGGGGAAGGAGGATAGGAAGCCAGGATGGGGTATACAAGATTTCCTCCTTTTGTCTACAGTAAGACATCGTGGGCTCAACTGCCTGTGAAACTACAGCCTTGGGGTGAAGTTACGTGCATATTTCAAGCTGATAGAATTGTTCACTGACACGAGAAGAAGGAAGTCTCCCAGTTGCAAGGCCCACCTGCTTTGTGAGATGCTGTCACACAGTTGTTTGCAACCCTTCCCCTCCTTTCCTTCAGGTTTTTTTGTGGAAGACCAATTTTCAGAAATCATACCAGAATTAATTTAGTAATAGAGATTTTCAGAAAAGGGTTTTGTGTATGTGGTAACCTTGTGCATCTGGGGTTATTAATGACTTAATAATTTTGCCCTGCTTGCTTTGCTGTGAACAGACACACTGACAGAAGATCATAGAATCATAAAAGATGACCAATAGGGGAATTTGTAGGGGAGTTAGCAGGACTTTCAAAAGAATGTTTACTGGTTTTGTAATTTAAATAGAGGCAGAGACCTCTTGTATCATCACCTGCCAATGATGATACAAGGCAGGAATCATACAAATATCATCAAGATCCTTAGGACATCTCTTTCTTTGTCTGTAAGTCTGGGTCTCATTTTTGCAATTTGGGTATCTGTCTACATTTCACTGCTTTATAAAGGTCTTTATGGTCTTAGTCTGAAAAGTGATGAAGCATCAGAAACGGGTGTTCTGCTTCTACAAGATGCAGTCCATGGCTTTGTTCTCGTTCCTGGTACTGGGTCAGACTCCCTGATGCTGCCGAGTTCCCAGGACAGTGAGGGAGCTGGTTATAGTTTCCTGGTTATCTGAGTCAGCTGCTGCAATGTATATACACCAGATGACAATCATCCCACAAGGGACTGTTCCCCAAGCTAAGAATAGCTGGAGCAGTGAAAAGAGGGGACTACAAGGGAGAAAAGCTGTCCCAGTGTCTGCACTGAATGGACCAGGTTGCAGCTTGTACAGCTTTATCATAATTAATAACAAAAGTGATAGGGACAACAGGTCTGTAATCTTGGCAGCCCTTCAGCATCTGATCAGCCTCATTCGATATCTTTAAGTAACTCAGACCTAAAGCACTAGAGCAATCAGGCTCCTGTCAGAGGTGAAAGAGGGTGTTTCTGAGTCTGATCAGAATAAAAAGTTTGTCTCCTTGAAATAATGTCAAGTAAACCCACCAACTTCGAGTATGAAGAACCCACCCCTCCCTTAGGAATGAGCTCAAAACAAAGGCTTGCACTGCATTGCTGAGACCCTTGGAATAACCTCTTCCTTCCTGAGACACAGAGCACAGAGTTAGGGACTTTTGCCCACACAGGAGCTTTCGTGCTTACAACTCTCACCAGCCCAGGCGATGCCTCCTGCTTTGCCAGCTGAACAGCACAATGCTCTGCCAGCACAGGTCACCCCATGGTTCTGGGAGATAGAAACCTGCTCCTCCTGCCACCAGACCTCGTGTGTTTTCTCTGTTTCACTTGCAGGAGTACCTGTTAAAAAGCTTTAAACCCCTGAAGCAAATAATACTTTTATATCCAAGAAGCTGTTCAATAAGGATCTCTTGTTTCTTCTTCATATCTTTTCCTGTGTAACTTTCTCTGTAGTACAACATGCACCATATTCAACTTTTTGAGTCAAACATATAAACAGTTCTTTGCCCTCTATGCTTTAGATAGTACTAATGCTATGCTTAGTTGCCAGTGACAATTGTCATTCGAGTATCTGGGCAAGACAAAACAAGCAAACTGTCAAAAGACCACAGGTTAGAAATGGCGAACTTGCACCTTCTGATTTTCCATTTACTAAAATAGGCCTGCATGGCCAAAGTCTACTTTGAGCTCCATTTTCATTATGCAATTGTTATGTGACACATAAAAAGTCATTTTCTCCTTTATCATTCTCAAGTTACTGGATGACAACCAAACACTTAACAGGAGTGTGGCAAGGCCATCTCCCCTGCTCCTCATGCCAGGGTAACAAAGCCAGGTACTTTCATACTGAGGTGCAGTTGAAGTACAGCTACTTCAGGCTTTCTAATCCACAGCCACCTGGAATTCATTGTCTTACACAAGTACCAATAGCTATAGACTAATTTTACATATGGCTATGTACGTTCTAAACTCTCCAAAGTTACAGTGCCTGTCCTGGAGAAACTTCTGCCTTTTTACAGGTTATTCTTACAGAATTGCTTGGGAAACATATGATGTGGCTCTTTAATACTTGCTGAACAAGATAAGCATTTCATAACACTCATAAAGAGTTGTTCTCTACCAAAGGCACAAGAAAGAAGCCTGAACAAAGACCTTGGTGAATGAGAAAAACAGGTAAAATATATTTCAAAAGTTGGAAATCCTTAGCTCTGAGTATAAATTCAGGTCTGTGGCAATTTTTGTAAGTCTTTAGAGGCTTGAGGCAGGAGTTATGGCCTGGGTTATGTTGTCAGCCATCCCAGAGACTTGGATTAGCCTTCTTGCAGTAAAGTCTGAAACTGTAGGTCAAAATATGTCATTTGTATACATTTGAAGTTGGAAACCTGTTTTTCTAAACATTTATTCTGAAATGACTCATTTCTATCCAAAAGCAGTAGTAACAGATAATCCAGGTTTATGGCAGCATTATGATTTATGTCCTTGTATATATATTCTATATGTATGTTTTATTAAATATCCTCAGTAATTTATGCATGAAACAACACACTTTCTGTTCCTTTGAAATAGTGATGATACTGAGTATTTTCCAATCCTATTCTGATTTGATGGCAACAGGCTCTTGTTTTCCTCCTGTTAGCAATCAGCTAGACTATTCAATTTGTATCCACTTGACAAAGTTAATATTTGTGCCTAATATGATCATTGTACTATCATATATAAATAGACTGTCACAGTCATTCCTCAGAAAAGCAAGAAGACTGAGGGGAACATCTGCCAACCTATTGCTCCTTCTGAAAGTAGAATTCTTTATTACTCAGTGGAGTTTACACACTAGATAAGTGGTACATATGAATTAAAATCCCTGGCACATGTGTTTATGATAATTTTTAATTGACTTCACTCATAGTTCAGACATCCCTATTCTTTTCAACAGTGCATTATATTTTCTTTTCCTTTTTCTTTTCATGATTTGGTTTACTTTTCACACATTTCCAAATCTGTCATGTTCCATGTGGAAAGTAAATATCAGGATTTCTTTGTCCTGCCTTGGAATTGCTCAGGTGACTCATTAAGATGAGAGCACACTCATTTTCTGAGAGAAAAGAAGACCACATCCTAGTTTTGATGTTTCCAGCATGAAAATCTCCAAGTGCCATTAGCAGTTCTTCCAAGCTCAAAAGCAAGAACTATTAACAAAATTTTGACACTTTTGTGTTTCCTTTTGACAATTTCCTATTTAATTGATCATTAAGGTGGAGATCACACTTGTGCTCTGTCCTTGTCCCTCACAGACACAGATCTCTTTATAGCACCAGCCCCCTGCAAGACACACGCAGCCTCTTCAAGGCCCCCTGATCCCTACAAACCCCCACGCCGTCTGAACCATCAGCCCTGGGAAAGAAGGAGTTGCCTTGCCCTCCATGTGGCAGCTGTTGCATTTGTGAGGGAACAGGTGGACCCGGCAAGGTCCACTTGGGTGCTCCATCTACTCCAGTGGGTCAAGTTGGATGCTGTGCTGCAGGGAACCAGGAGTAAAGGCTTAAACAAACACTGGAGCCCTGGCCTGTCCCGATGTCAGACAAGGAGCCAGTGCTGTGGCTTGCAGGGTGCTTCTGTTTGCAGTGACCATGTAAACCCTCATAGACAAAGGAGGGAAGGTGATCCCTTTCTTACACCTGGTTGTAGGTTTGAAGCACAAGCCCAACACAGGGCAAAAAAATTAGCTTTTTTTTTTTGCAGGTTAAAATCCTGTCTTTCAAGAGAAGGTTACAGTCCTCAGTCCCAGGCTATAGCTTTTGGAACATTCTCCTTGAGGAGAGGTAAAATTGTTCTGTACCCATCTAAGGGAAAACATCAAGGATTAATGGCACAAAATGAGCTTTCTAGCACTTTTCATTTACATCAGGGTATATTCATGATTTAAAGTTCACAGACATATAGAGAGCTGTGACAAGTGTCATGTCTGAATGTGGCTGTGGTGCCACTGTCAGCCAAGCTAGTCTGCAGTGGTAAGGATATGGCCCCGTGTTTTGCATGCATTTGTGTTATTTTTCACATGGAAGCTTCCTTTTATAAATATTTGCAGGTTCACACAAAATGCACATGAACATACATACACAGAAGGCAACACACACACATCCATACAGGTAAATCTCCCAAATACCTAAAAACGCCTGCTTCTTTTAAACAATCATCACTACACAGGAACAGTACTTTCTGCACACTCGATGATTATAAATGACCCAGTTAATGTGCTGTGTGCTTTATCTATTACTGTGTATTTGACAAATAGGTTATTTCCACTGTTTTTGTTAAAAAAACACAAACCTGATTTCTTCGAAGTCTGCATTTCTTACATTTGGAAGTAAGTATCCCTTAAAAACAATCATCTTTTGCAATAATCTTATTTCAAATCTTCTTACTCCTCAGTGGGATGAATTGCTCATGCAGCTGGTAGCATTTAGCTTTATGTTTGCATACCCAGTGATGTGGCCAGGTTTCATAATGCTGTGAATACCAAACCGTAAAACCGCTTTTCAAAAGCAAATTCATAAATGCACTCATGCATACCTTTTTGAGTTATGAGGTGGCTGCAGATTTGGCAGTGCTGACTTGATGCAGTTTTGACAGGTTAGGTTAAAGGATTAAGTCTAGTCTGTCTTCACTTTGCCCTGGCTCTGACACACTCTAAAAAAAGTTGTAGGCTGGCTCTGTGCCTAGTATGACCTCTACATCTCCTCAGAGTGACAACACTTCCCTTTAAGGCTCTCCAAAGGTCAAGGCAGATAACTTGTTGAGTCTTCCAGATACTTTCTTATCTGTGGCTCTTCCTCCTAACCTCACACAGTGGAAGAAATATGCAAAACCTGGAGGAAAACAAATAAGGCTTCATAAGGAATAACCAGCACTAGATAAATATATCTATCAACCTTTTCTTTATTATACAATCCTTATTTACTACAAACATCTGAGATCACAGGTCACTAAAATCAGATACGAGTTCCATAAAAAGAGATCTCATAGCTCATCTTCTTTTTGTCCTGGCTAATTTGCAATTGAAAGCAACTTTCAAGCACTTCAAAAGATCTGGGAAAATAATGATATGATGATAGAAGAGTACACTTTTACAAAAAAGTGTAAAACACTGTGGTGTTTGTTTAACAACTGTTCACCTTTGAGAAAAAAATAATGTGAGCAAATACGGATGATAAGCTCAGCCTTTTATTCTGGCAATATGCCAAAGACTTTACAGAGAAGTGTTGGTGTATGCAAGATTCATAGAGGTTAATAGATTTTAAAAATATATATAATCTGGTTTTCTGTATGATTTATCCATTAATTTCATCTAGTATTGTGCTCAGGAAAGGGAAAAAACCCTCAACATTCAGTTTCGATGCACAAATTCAAATTAAAAAAAAATAATAATCTTTCTAGACATAGTGTTATCACTTTATATTCTGATTACTGGAATGGGTACTTTTGTCTTCTGAATTCAAGTGCTTACTGAAAGGAAACCCTTTTGGTAGTTAGAGAACTATATACAGGGCACATACATCTCTTGAGTATGAGTCTTTAGGAGAAGCTAAAAACTTTAAGCTTCCTGTAGGTTTGGTTGCAAAGTGGAATTTTCTGTCTGTAAAATAATTCCTATAGCTCTTCTCTGAGCACTCTGCAAGATTTTACAATCTTTTTTGAAGAATAGATATCAGATTGCATTTTGGCAATGATGTTGGTAACTTTGTGGACAGAGAGAACACAGCTCTCTCCCCCTGTTCCATGATTTCTTGTTTGTAAATCCACAGATTTACACTAATCCTCTAGGCTGTAGCACCAGATGAGAAAATATTTCCACTAAAAAAGTATTATTACCTTTCCAGGCCCAGTACTTCTCAAAGTATTCTCTCCCTAATGATAAATTTTGCATTTTTTTCCCCTATGTGCTGGCCTTACATTTGGTTATATTAAAATACATATTATTTTTTCCCCAGGTGATTAAACAATTAAGAGGATCATGTACAGAAAAGCCAGCAGCATGATTTTTATACCACAGGTTCTGTTTTTGTGGTACTTGCAAACCTTATCAACAATTCTTTTACATTTCTTCTATGCTTTTGCCAATGATTTATGGCTGCACTGGAGCAAGGACTGGTCTCTGTGAGACCTCAGTGGAAGCATACTTGATTATGATACTCTGGTAATCACTCTGTTGGATATTTATCATTCACATATCACATATCATATCATCTTATGATAGTGAGAAATTTGCATGGTAATATGTGAAAAACTGTACAGATATTCAGCCTGAACAGAATAATAAAGGTACCTTTAATCAGCCCATCATCTCTTAAGAAAGGAAATGAGGCCAGCAAGAACTGCTTTATGTAAAAAAAAAAAAAAAAGTCAACTGAAAGGAGTTGTAATCTCATCCTTTATTTTTCATATCAGTTATCTCATTATTTTGATAAACTCAATGTCATCTTTACTGGTTTATTCTAATGATCATTTTAAAGTACAAATTTACTTGCCATCCTTTAGAATTTCCCTGCCATTCTGAAATTTTAAAATGTTACCAGGAACAACCTTCAAAATTATTTCAAAACTCTTGGATTCCAATAATAAAGATTCCTTTGTAAAAAAGCCCTTATTATAGTTGCTTAACTTGTTTCTGAAGCCCATTTATTTCTAACAGTGAAAATGACTTTGTGACCAGGTTTTTTTTCTCTTACAGAGCACCTGAAGTAAGAAGTTATATACCTAACTTAGAATGTAGCTATAAGCCCAGCTACTGACATACTGATTTCCCCATATTGTTGTTTGAACCTACAAATGCATGACCTCAGACTCAGGTCAGTTTGGGGTTGGATTTCTGTCCCCTTTTAGAAGAAGAAGTGCAAGGAAAGGGGGAAGGAAAAAATACCATGAGGTTCACCATCTGAGGTTTTGGTTGCTTTTTCTATTTCTTTAAGCATTGCCAAAGACAGTGGGTGCTTCATGGGCTGAAGGAGTGTGAGGATAAGAAGGTGCCAGCCATGGCAGGGGCTGGGACAAGAATGCCCATCTTCCTGCAGTGCAGGGACACAAGTGTGCCCTGCTCCCAGCAAGTGTGAGATCCATGCTGCCACGACTTGCTCCTCAACAAGGGGTGCAACCCAAGAAGTCCAACACCTGCATCTTTAAATGCAAAGAGGGTAGATTTAGATTAGATATTAGGAAGAAATTCTCCGAGACACTGGCACAAGTTGCTCACAGATGTGGTGGATACCCCATCCTTGGAAGTGTGTACTTTACTAAGCAGGTACCAAAAATAGCCCCATATGCACACTGTCCCCACAGTGTAAAGCTCTCGCTTCCTTGAGTACATTTCGGAGTCACTACCTAGCAGATACATTGATGTTTAGCAAAGTTCTGAGGCTCAATACCATATATTCTGCTTGTCAGTCTACACCCAAGAAGATTCAGAGCATGAGAATTAAATTTTCTTTTTAAAGAGCTTACACATCCTTAAATCTAATTATCCTATGAACCTGAAAAACAGTTTCTTGAACTTAAGTACCCATCAATTATGATTCAAGAGAAGTTTTAAGCAGGCCAATTTCTACATGGAGTTATCCAGCGTGCATTGCTGAGTGTAAAGAGGACAATGGTTCAACAAGGAATAAAAATGAATTTCATGTTTTAACATTAGAAAGAGTAAACAAGATCATGTATTAATTAAATAAAAGACTAAACAGGACAAACCTTTGGAACAACAGACATAACATTTAAGAATAAAATCAACATGGCAGGGTAAAGGTCGGAGAAGATCAAGTAAGACGCTAATAGTTGTGCTTTTTCCATTTTCTTATCGATCAATATTATGTTTTTTCCAGTGAAAATGCAACAGCAGAGTTATTGCTGACCTTTTTCTCACCCTTCCATTGCGTATAAAATCACAGCAAAATAACAAACAACTTCATAAGCTGCAGAATTTTTTGAGTCAAAAAGCCTATGTCCAAAAAATAATTGTTAAAATGATGCATAGTAAAAAATGCTCTTTCCATGGTAAAAAGTAATCTACCTGTCTCCTAATTACACATGTGAAAAACTTTGTGCCAGCTTAAAAGTCAATAGTTACACAGTTTTTTTGGAAAAATTCAGCAATAAACTGCTAGCATTTTATATAATTGTCAGGTCAAATACATTCTCAGTAACAAGAACAGGAATTAAATATGTATTTCAATGAGAACTGAAAACATATATATTTCACTTATTATAATGTGTGGTTTTTTTCTGAAGTTTAATTCCTCCTTCTCACTTTAATGTACCATGGATTAAAATTCTGTTTATTAACAATGATTACCCATATTGCCCTTTTAAGAACTAAGAAGAAGCTTTTGTAAGAACTTTACATTACTTGCTAATAAGGACATGGATGGCTGCAGTGAGCAATTCAATCGGAAAATTGTGTGTTCTGTTCCAGCAAAATGACACTTTCCATTTTCTGCCTCTGCCACTGCCACCAGGAAGAATGACAGAGAAACTGAGGCAAAGATTAAGAGAAATTGAAAAAAAAAAAAAGGAAAGAAATAATTTACATTTATTTCAGTTAATTCAGAATGATACAGTGAATCTTTTACCCCTTTTAATATTTTTATTTTGATCAGTTAAGATTAGGAAAAGAATAAAAGTTTACGTATGGTAAAGCTGAACTGATTCATCATGGTCAGTGTCAGCAAAAAACACAGAGATATTATGACACACCATAAAGAAACACCAAGTTTCTTTCAAGTGAAAGAAGAAATGCTTATATTTTTCCACTGTAAATGGTATTTGCAGATCCTGTAGATACAGTAAAGTATAGCTAACTCAATTATTGAAAAATATTCACAGTTGTCCTTTCGAAAATATAAACTGAAAACACGATCAGAAGTTAACAGCTGCCTAGTAAAAAGTTTATTTTCATCTCAAATGTGCAGGTAGTGAAGTTATAATTTCTTTACATAAAAATTAGATCATCACAGGATTATCTACGTAAAAATGGAGCTTGATAAACCACACAGTCTGGTGCTCAATGATACAGTAAGGTTATGTTTTGTTGCAGAAGGTTACATGCTCCCTAGGTGTCCCTTTATGAAACATACAGGGTGTGGTGACTCTTGTAGACAAAGGAAGCCTCTTTGTCATCATAAAAGTTATAGGTGTTTCCCTTATTAAAAGCCACCAAAGAATAAAAAGCATATAAGCAAATAAAAACATATAATTTAAGAATCCATTAAAATCTCAGTAGTACGTGTCAGATCTCAAAATCTGAACAGGAGCTACAAAATAGTCAAGATGTATCACATACACATAAAAAATGCTTTGTGGGAGATTAGAAAACTTGACAGCTCTCATTGCTTTCTCTAGAGCCTTCATGTAGTTGAAATTTACTCCGAAACCATGACCTAAAAAGATATGTGATTATTGGAGAACCTCTGCCTTTGTTTAGACAAGTAGATTGCAGCCAAACTTGTTTTTTCTGAAGATACTTGAAAGCGAAGGCTCACAGTATTCCATGAGTATTTTCAAAATGCAGATGGCAAATGCAGTCTCCAGATGCATTATTTATTACCAAGTCTCATAATTCATTTAATGATGTAATTGTTTTACAAGCCTGGGTCGTCATTTGTGAATATCTGAGTGTAGTGACATAGAAATTAACCTAATAAAATGCCACTATCGTGGTTTACTGTGCCACAGCAATTACTGTAGGCAGTACACAGCTCTCCCTCGCTCTCCTCCTCTTCGTTATCCTTACCTTCTGCACTAAATTGAAACTAATGCTGCTTGAAGTTACAGAAAACAACATTCAACAAAAGAGAAAATGTGTCCTTTCCTAACTATTAGCGCAGTCATTATAACATTTCCTCGAAAGACTGGAAATGCACTGAAAATGATCAAACTCTGGAACTCCAGACAGGTTCTAGCAAGAGCTGTGCAGAAAAGAAGACATCTGAATACACTAAAACACTGTGATGGAGACATGGGAAAATGCAGAACCTTCTGTACTACTTTTCTGCTATTTCTTGCTGTAGAGTTACTGCTTCAACCCCATTTTCCCCTCCCTATCTTCAGCAATCACTAGTACCCCACAACAGGTAAAAGCTGAATTGAAAAGCATGTCACAATTCTCTATCTGGTGAGACACTGGCTTTGAGCAGGATATTACTGTAGGATATTACTGTTTGGATTATCAAATTCCCAAGGTAAATCTCTCCCTCAGAAAGGCTGCTGTTTAGGGACACTCCTCCTGGGATGCCATGGCTTTGGAATAAGCACACTTCGCTTTCTACTGACCAAGACACACAAAAAGGTATTTCCATAGTAAGGAACTGCAATATTTCTACTGAAGAGGATCTTTGGATGCCCTAAGACTGCATGGCCTGTAGGTCACTCTGCTTCTTTTCCCCTGCATCTTCTCATACCTTTTTGGAAGAGTTTTAACTTCCATTCTCTTTCTTCTTCCTTCCCAATTTCCTCACGCAGTTCTCCTCTCTGTTCTGTGCTCTTCTCATTCCGCTTGACTGCCTCTCGAGCTGTCATTGTTTTCATCCATTCTTCACCTGTTTTCCCCCTCAGCTTGCCATAATTCTATCACAAATGTGGTAATACCCAGCTAACTTCAGATGTATCTCTGACTTCTGCATCACACATTTCCCTTATTCAAATTGCTTGATATCCCCCATGATTTTCTGTGGGACTTGAACTCAAGAAGGTCTCTTTGGCAGTGGCTGCGTTTTCCCTGCATGTTTAGGTGACACTGCAAATATTGTCTGCCTGGCTAAAGATGGATTGGAGCTCCTTTTTTTCTGCCTGGAAAGAGTCTTAGAAAGACTACTGTATTTGAGGCCTGCATGAAAGCAGCAGAACAGACAGTATAAAAGAGAAAATGTTTTTCTAAGTGGAAGAAGAACATGAGGGAAAACTATGTGGCAAGATATTTGAGAAACAGAACCTCAATAATTATAGCAAAGATGGAGGTTTGTCTGCTTCTGTGTGTTTCAAAGATGTGACAACTGGACCAGAAGTCTTCACAGGACAGGGGCAGTAACCAAGGAATTGACCTGCAGTGACAGGACAGCACAAGGCAGAGCATCACTGAGTCTGCGAAGCTTGCTCAGGTGACCAGAGATAAGAATAGACCCAGCTGGGAGAGACCAGCTTACTTTCAATGCTAATTTTTCACACTGCAGATTAATTAGATTTGTGAATAGAGTAGAAGGGCATATGAGGACTGTGCTGTTAAAAAGTCTTGGTCCTAACCATGCATTTGCTAAGTGGCCCTATAGTAGCTTTTTTGCATTTTTTTATTGCAGTTTTCTGTTATTTTTGTGTAATTTTATAGTCATGAGGGTTTTTTTTCCAAAAGATAGATGTGATTTTATATTTTCATTAAATTCCCATCACTTAACAGAGAAATGGTTGCTTATGAAGACCACTGGGAGACTTAAATTCCTCAAATTCTGAAGAGAATAGGGCTTTACTGGGACTCTGAACCAAACATTTTATTTAGAAAAGGATCCTTTGAAATAATTGAGAATTCTAGTTGTTATTACTGCTGGTGGTTTCTGCCAGAAGGGCTAATGTTTGGAAGAGGGAAGTTACAAAATGTATCTTGTATTTAAACCTTAAGAATAAAGAATAAAATCTTCTATCTGGGGGGAGGGAAGAGGGGAAAAAATTAAAAAAAAAAAAGGCAGAAAAAGCATCTTCCAAGAAGAGAAAACGCAATGTGGCTGTTTGGGCAAGAAATCTAGCACAGTTGCTGTGAGCCCATCAATCAGTGGCTGAGATGAACCCATTTGTAAAAGTTAATAGAGCAAAGTATAATGAAAGACAAATTGGTGTTATTAGTCTAAAGTTTATGGTTCAATTAAACTAATAATATGCAGTAAAGCAAAAAGAATAATTAGAAACTATGATAAATATACATGGGATTGTAAAAGTATGACAAAGCTTTACATATTTTGTTCTTTTTGAATATAGTATCATTTTGATAACTTTATACACAGTTGCCCTAGGGTATACAAGGAAACTGCAACAGTAAGATTTAAAACAGATAATTACTTGAAACCAAATAGTATTAAATATGCAACATAAAATTTACAGCAGAAATCATCCTGAGAGCTGAACCAACTTGAGATTTTAAAAAATAAAAGGACATTTTAAATTGGTTGCATGATATTACTTATCAGCTTTATAAATAGATAAATTATAAATATTTTATGGATAAGCATTATTATTCTGTTCTGTGAACCCTCTAATATTTAAAAAATACATACAATGAGCTGCTCTATCAACAATGAACCAAGCTTTCTGTGTCTGTCCTCCATTCTTCTCTTCCTGGAAGTGCGTGAAGGAAAAAGATCTTTTGATGAGCACTTAGCACTGTCCCTCCCCTCCTTGCAGGGTGACAAAAGGAAGACCAGGAAAACTCGAACCATCTTTTCCCCAGAAAACCAATTAGAACTAGGAAGCCAGGCCAGGAGACTGGCTTACTGCTTAAACTGGCTGCTCCCCCAACACCCCTCAGCAGCATCCAGAGAACTGATGTGATCCTGCCAAGGCTTTTGGCTCTACCAGGCTTCCCAGCATGGCCCTGTCAGCAAGCATCCAGGTAACCTGGGGATGCAAGGCTCTGTTCTGCAAAACAATGATCTTCTCAGCTCAGGAAAACAATTATTACTTACACATGTGTACCTTCAACAGGAGAGCAGATCCTGGGTGCTACAGCCATGAGCACAGACTGTACAGGCATGGCTGGAATCAGCAGCAGCAGCTGCTGAAGGTGTGACTTAGATTGAGAGTGTGAAACTGTATAAATATCAGCCCAATCAATGTTACTCGCAGCCCCTCAGCCTTCAAATTTACCATACAGTTTTTAAATATTTTTATTTTTCAAAGTTTATTGGGATGCCAGCCAGGTATTTTGGTCATTGAAAGATAGATGGGGAATTTGGATGAGGAGAATATCAAAGGCAAATCCTATAGAAATAATCACAATTTAAAAAACCCCTTCATTTAATCCATATCTGACTCAATCTGCAGATGTTGAAACATCATTTCCAGTACAACACTGGAAAACTACTGCAGAAGAAAAGTGGAAAATAACACAGTAAACGTTTCATGTTCATAAGAGGACAGAGATCAGTTTTGAAATGCGGTGTAAATGCTCCTGGGGGATTTTGTTAAGGAGACAAAGAAAATAAATAGAATTTCACTACAGAAAAGTAATTACATCAAGTAAAAAAAACCACCAAAACCCGAGAACAAACCATTAATTCAAAATTCTATGAAAAAGACCCCAAGCAAGCCCAAACCTGTTCAGCAAGGTATTTTGGTATCTTTTACAGGCTTTGAAAGGACCGTCATATCATCTTCTCAGGGAAGTTAAATTTCATACATCCTTAATCAATCAAATACCTTTTCTCAAGCCCCGGGGCTGTGACATTTCAGTCAGTCAAAGGCAGAGGACAGCAGAGACCAAGACAGTTCCAGGGTGGGAACCTGATTAGATGTATATGCAACAAAAGCTCTGTTACCCTCACAGCAAGGAAACAGTATTGTATTTCAAGAAACACCGTCTAGTTCAGTTGGATCTCTGGATGTTTGTATCAAGAAGATTGTAATCCCCTACTGTCAGAGCTTTTTTCCACTATGAAATTCCTATTACCAGTGATCAAGTTACATTTTGATCTTCTTTCAAATAAGCTGAGCAAGACGAGCTCTGAAGGTCTCGTACCACAGGGCTCAACATTTTGATCTCACAGGGACAAATAGTTTGAAAGAGAATGTCCTGAAAAAGAGTTTCACACTGTTTCTCCAAAAAACCCTACATAAAAAAAATATAACTTCCATGAAAATTACTTTAGGCTAGATATTTTTTACCACACTTTAGTCTAGGAAGAGGCAAAATGTTGAGAGGTTCTTACTTTTATTCAGCATTTCAATTTTCTTGCCTTTCAGTTGGATAAATTCATTAATTAATTGAAACAACTTGATCCCTACCTATATTCAAAAATTATGTCTCTCTTTTTTTAATGTTTGTTGTTTGCAATTTTGTAACATTGCTTAGGCAAAGGTATTTCAACCTATAAAGTAACACCTACAGCAATAATTGATTCAAATATTGTCTTACTCAAACTTGTAATTTCCACCTATGATTGATTACTTAAATACAAGAAGATGTTTGGGTATTTTCCCGCTTCCTATTAACTGAAAGACTTGCAAATTTACAAAGAGTTTCTTGCAATATTTTCAGTTAGAACTGAGCAAATAGTCTCCACCTAGCAATTCAGGAAATGCTTTATTATCTTCCTTCTTGCTACCTCCCTGGGGAAAGATCCTCAAAAGAACCTGATGTGTTGCTAGTAAGAGTTGTTCTTCCCCTTCTTCCCTCACACATACAGTTTACAGATTACATGCAGCTCTCTGGGATATTTAATGTTCAAAATTGAAAGTCTTTTGAATGTTCTCACTAATTTTCACAACTTCATTACTATGCTGAATTAGTTGGACACAATGTCCAGTCAGGACTGGCACAATCAGAAATCTCACGCTGGGAAAACTTTAACCATCTTCTCCCTCCTCCTGCTTGCTGCAGTAGCACAGCAGCAGAGCTTAAGGAGCACATATTTGAGATGACACTTGTCACTCTTTTTAATACAAGGCAAACCACTTTTCATGCCAGCTTTGGTCTAAGCGGTGACGGTCACTTTGAACACCAGCGTGAGAAAGAAAAGGAAGAAAAAAATTAAAAGTGATTTCTTTGTCTGCTTATGCTCGGACAACACTGAAAATTGAGCCTTGACCATTCCCAGGGTCACTTTTGTTGGAGAATCACTAAAAATAGTGCAGAGGTATGATAATGTGAGCCATAGACATGAAGGAAGTGGAAAACTGAGCCTGGAGAGAGGGAGTGTCACTGAAACAGTTTTTCCTGCAGGATGCACAGTCTGTGGTTTTCCTCTGAATTAATTTATTTTAATGAGGTTTTGATTCTGCCTTGGAAGTTCTCTTCCCCTTCCCAAATTTCTTCTTGGGAGAATCCACACACCGTTCCAAGATCAGGCCTGTGTTGCCTTTGTTAGGATAATTTAGCTATTGGAAAATTAAACAAACAGGAGGAGAGATTAAGTTTTCCTGTTGGCAGCTATCAATACATCCTTCAGAATGTTTGCAGAGAGCATTGCTGAAGGGAGGGAAAAGCTTCCTGTTTGGTGAGCTTTTATTCTCGTTTAAGGGAGTCAAAATTACAATGCTCTACCCCTTGCTCATCTGGGACAATACAGGCACACCTGGATTGTTTGGAAGCAACCTGAAAATCCACAGGTATCTCACTGACATCTCTGGTTCTATCCCACTGCCAGTCAGAGCTAAGAAAGCTCCTCTTCTTTGGGGATCTCTGAGAGGCCCAAATTTGCCTTGTGCTACATGGAGTTGCTCCACCAAATTCATGTAGGGCCAGTTCCATCTTCTGTTTGCTCAGCAAGAAGAGAACCGATAGCTGAGTTGGTCACTTGGAGAGACCAAGGTTCCTTTATGGCTTTTCCTCAGCTACCACAAAGCTTCCTGAATGCCAGGCCTGGGGCTATTCTGGAGCAAAACCAGCCCGACCTCATGTTTGTAGAAGGGGTCAAATTTGCACAGTGGTATCATCAGATCCGTATTAAGACACAGAGGAGTTGGTGTGAGTGTGACAGTCCAGTTTTGCTGTCAGAGCACTTGGTGGGCAGAAAAGAACTCTTTGAGTATATTAAATGGTTGTTTGGTTATTTAAAATGTTTATTCAAGCAGAAGCTTTAAATCATGCCTTCCCTCTTCTTGCCAAGTGCCCCAGCCCATAGACTCAGGAGTAGGCTCGGGTCACACACCTTTCCCATCTGATCCAACAGACATCTTTTTTTTCACAATGCACCAGAACATAAATGGGAAGATACAGGATGCACCACCCTCTGTTCAACGGAGCAACCAGCCTCCTGCAGAGGGACCTCAGGTGCCAACTTTGATTTTCTACAGGCAGAGAAAGGGTGTCACACCAGATGCCCTAAAGACTCTGTCCCCAGTCACACTGGAAACTGTCAGAAATTCCTAGCTTAAACTAGATGAACAGGAGTGTTTGATGAACAAAGAAAACAGCAGTGCATTTCCACAGTCTGTCCTGGTGGATGCCCCTGGCAGGTCCCTGCTTTGTGCTTTGCCTTTGGGGGCAGGAGGCTCAGGGATCTGCCCAACCTAGGACACAGTAAAACTGTAGATGTGGCTCAGGACTGCATTGTACCACTAGAAGAAACAGAATTTCAGCCAACACTGAAATGCTTTGCAGCCTCAGAAAGTCAGTTGCTGCTTTCCAAATCAGCAGATATCCTGAAGTCTGTGGGAAGCCTGGGAAAACACCACAGCCTGGTATTAATAAAGCAGCCATGAAACTAAATCAGCTGAGGCAAACAGTGGGCATGTCTTGAAGCCAGGCATAAAAATACATTTTGTAGGGCTAATCTTCAAATTTTTCTGCACTTCATTCCCTATTCTTTTTCTGCATTTCAGCCAGAATGCAAGTCTGTATGTCTTATCAAGCAAGTCACAAATAATCTTCCCTCTTAAATTTGTTTGCCATTGCAGCGACATCATTTTACGGCACACCAAGAATTTCCTGAGTTTTTTAATACTATCACAATACCTCACTTTTAATTACTTGAACAAAAGGGTTTCGAGTCCATCAGAGTGCCTTTCAAGGCCTGCAAAGATATTAACTGATTCCATAACCAATTACCTACATTTTCCTTTACTTATTGCAAATGTGACCTTTTGTTAGAATTTGATTGCAAGTTTCCTGCTGTGAGTATATAACTATCTGTGTGTCTGAGAATGGCTACCCTCCACTCATGTGATGACTGCTGTTAATTTTAATACACTTTGATGGCTAGAGAACAAATAAGTGTCTGTGACACAGAGCAGAGACATTTGAAGGTGGATAAACTACCACTTTAATGAGTAGAAATCAGCAAGTAAAGGGGCCTTCCAGTGACAAACCAGAAGACCTTCAACCTAAGCAAAGTATTTTTCAGTCTGGAAGGGATTAAAAAAATATCGTACTTTTCGTAGAGGTGGAATAACAAAACACCCCATAAAAATAACCCAGATTCTAGAAAAGAAGAATGCACAAATAAATGCTCTAAAGAGGTAATCTATTTTTCTTATGAATTAAATTACGTGGGAGAAAACATTTCAGACAAACTATTGTAGTTATATGTTTTTATTGCCTGTTGATAGTAATTCTCTGAGGTACAAAAAAACCCCAACACCATGTTTATAGACCATTTTTTCCATTCTGGCACTGCATTACACATGTTTGGATTTTGTTTGGGTTTTTTTTTTCATTCCAAAGACAATCTTCAGGCTAGAATCTCATCTCTGAAAAAAAAATATACTAACAGATTCTTTTGTAGTCTAGAGGAAAGCAAGGACAAAAATTAGGAACCTGGAAGGATTTCCTTGCAAGACAAGATTAAAAAACGTTACTTACCCTGACTAAGTAATGATCAAGGTGAAACATTAATTCTTTATAAATATTTGAATAGTATGAATCCTTAGGAGTGAGAGAAATAAATTAAGAATATGTAAAGGAGTACTGGGATATTAGAAGGGTTGTAAATAAAAAAATATGAAAACTGGATTATTTCTTGTAAAGAAAAAATATGCAAATTATTCAAAGGAAATAAATAAAAAATATTGTCTGCTCATGTAAAATGATCTTGGACTAAAGTTTGACTCCTCAAGCTGTATTCTTTTCTTTACTGTTATTTCCCCTAAAAATGCACAATTTCATATAGAGGTTCCGTTGTGTAAAATCAGGAGACAAACAGAAAAGCCTTGCACAAGGCAGGTTTTTTCTTCCTTTTCCAGTTTTCATTCACAGTTTGTGGGTGTATTCTGAAACCTAAGTACTGACTTGTTATCAGTAGTGGAAGAGTTTGCAGAGTACAAGGTCTCTGATTACATGTTAAAAAGGAGAGGCAAGCAGAAAAGATTCTCTGAATATATTCTTTCCTACTCAGACCCCATTGGATGGTTTCTCAAACTGATGAAATCCTCACTTATTAGCCTACAGAGTTATCTTTTCATATGTTTCCATATTTCCAATCACTGATTAAAGATTCTCATTTATTTTCAGAAAAAGACCCCAAAACCAGTATTTTTTACCTTGTTACCCCCAGAAAGACATCCCACCTTTGCACTGACTCCAGAATCTACCACTTGCCTGGACTCTTACTCCCTTACTAAATACTCTGTACAATAATGAGAAAAACTTTGGATTTATATGAGGACTTAGGGTCCTCTACAGCATATTAGTTTCACAGCCTATAGCAGCTGACTTGTTTTCTGCTATCACTTTAATTAAATAAGCAGAGGAGGGACATTGCCTTTGCAAAATACTTCCCATTATAAAATTATTTTTCAGTAACAATAATTTGTGTCAATATCTTCATATTTTGGTCTGAAATTGTCCATATAGAGTCAGTTCATTTTATCCTACTTGCTAGAAGAGAGAGTTTCTGGAAAGAAGACACAGCTTATTCTAAGAGTCACATGAACAAAATGACTATGATGCTTATTCAAGCCCCTCCATTCAGTGAAGGTGTCAGAAGATGCACTCCTGCAGATGACATTATTCTCAGAAGGCAGGAAAAAGTTCTCAGTATCATTCCCATCACCAATACTTCATCCCCGATAAGGTAAATTTTAATGATCATTTCAGTGGTCCCACAGTTTGTCGTACTGTTGTCACACACCATCTGTTGTCGTACTACCACAGGGTGTCGTACTGTTGGCACACACCATCCACAGAGTCATCCAAAACTTAAGGTGCTGCTCCCTTTTTTTCATTTGGTTTTGGTTCTGGTTTTGGCTTTGGTTCTGGTTCTGTCTAGGTCACTGGGACAAGCTTGTTTTTGTCCCATTACCTGAGTTGCTTCGTGGCTGGTAGGCAGCTGGCCTCCTGCAAAATTTCCCTTCTACTCTTCTAATGTCAAATGTCAAAAACTTGCCATGATGCCATCACCAGCTCACACCAACCTTTTATTCTTCTGAACCCCAGCAGTAATCCATGGTTAGCAGTAATCCGTAATCTGCCACTGTTCTCTTGCCAACTTGCCAATGAGCTTCCTAAGCCTCCTGCTTAAATTCTGTGTCAGAAAATATTTTTTCTAGGCATTCTCTTTCCTTTAGAGCACCAGACTGGAGCCCTCCATATACCTGGTGCACACGTGGCTGTTTTCCCAGAAAAGAAAGCCAGTTTCCAAAGAAGGACTGCAATGGAAAGAGGGCAGGCAGGGCTTGAGCTGTCAGAGCTGTACTGATCATAGGACAGCACTTGAGTGTAAGCTCATTGCCATCCAGTGTCCAGACTTGGCCTTCTCCTGCAGTGCAACTAGCTGGCACACTGCATAGCATTTTGGAACACAAACTGACAGCCAAGTGTTGAAAATTATGCTGAAGAGGGCAGGCAAGGTTTGTGCTCAGCAGTATCCTCAGACTGGAACAAGCTCATCAGCAGACAGACACAGTCAAAAGAGATCTGGCACACAGGTCCGAAGGCTTGGGCGGCATTTCCAAGAGGAACTATTCATAACAAGTGGTTCCACACAACTTCTTAAAAAATCAGTGTTGAATCCATGTTCCCACTGAATAGAAACAGAACACTTAGAGGAACATTGTTCGCAGAAAGGCTCAGTCAGTCTTGCCTTTTTGTATCAGTGTGACCTGTGATTTTTTTCCCTGAATCTCAGTAGGTATTACTGAAGCAAGAGGGAGGGAGGAAATGCTTATATTACAATGGATATATTTTTTAATAAAATGTAATTGATATCCAGATATATGTCAGTCAAGGTCATGAAACCTAGACTGTGAAATCCAGTGAGACAGCAAATCTTACCAAATCTGATTATATTAAGGGCAAAGAGCATTTCAAATATAAGACAATCAAGATGAATTAAAAATCAGAACAATACAAGATTCAAAGCTGAATGTCTTGGAAAACAGAAACTGCTTGTTATTGGCACACATTGTATTACAAAACATCTTGCAGAATGTCCCTAATCTCTATTTTTCTCCACTATAAACTTCCTTGTGTTGTTCTTATTTTTTAATGGGAAGTTACCAATACATTTCAGTCTTTTTTGATCTCTTAGAACTGAATTTGCCATATTTTTTTTACTACATCATAACCTTCTAGAATTAATTACAAAAACTAATTTTAGATAAAACCAGTAAGGAAGATACTAATAGCAAATAAAACTATATATTCCCAATATACAACTATTAAAATTCAGCCAGTCTTTGCAAATCATGTCTTAGAAGTTGCACTGTAGACTGTGAAGTTACTTTTTAAGTAATAAAACGGAAAGAGTGGTATTTTGTATCAGTGAAAAACTGGACCAGCTACTCCATGACAAGGGACAAAGGGGTTCAAACTGATTTTTTTTGTTCTTCCTTTTGCAAGAACAGAACAAATTTAGCCACTGTGTAGATTGAGACAGATTTTCACATTAGTAGTCACTGGTCTTGCTGGTGAAGGAGAATGACAAGATGAATTCAAAGAGAGACCATATTTGCAAGATGGACAGGATAGGTGGGATTCAGTGGCCTAAACACTGCCACCTCAGGCTCTCTGAGATGCCATGGGCAGCCACAGTATCTGCAGATGGCTGGGAGGTCTGAGGTATGGCTTCATGGAGATCTGCTCCCTTGCAAAGCAGCAAGTGGAGGCCATGCAAGTTTAAAATAAAGAGCTAACCCCAAAAGTGATGGGTGACTTGGCCCTCCTGTTTCGGCAATTGAATCTCCCTCCCCTCCTTGAGCATTCTTAAGCTTGACCTCCTTGTAGGGCCTAGGGCTGTAGTTTGCCTTTCATCGCACTCCTACCAGAAAATCTCTCCAGAGATTTCACTGAAACTGAACCTTGCACCCCAAGATTTTGATTCCCCAGTTTTTCAGCTGAAAAAGGACTGGCCCAGTGCCAGGCACCCATGAGAGTCGCTTGCTCACCCTCCCCTACCACAGCTGGGCGAAAGGAGGGAAAAGAGGGAAAAGGGTTAATGGAGGCTTCATGGGTGAAATAAGGAGGGTGGGAGAAATATTTCAAGGGCAAAACAGGCTCAAACTTAGTTGCTAAGTAAAATTTATTACTAACA
>VZRQ01003011.1:327523-355807 GCA_013397975.1 Machaerirhynchus nigripectus | reverse complement strand
ACCTCCCCCATGGGCTGTGGGTGGATTTCTGCATTCCCTGTGGACCCATGGGCTGCAGGGGACAACCTGCTTCACCATGATCTTCACCACGGCCTGCAGAGGAACCTGGCTCTGGCGCCTGGAGCACCTCCTCCCCCTCCTTCTCCACTGACCTTGGTGTCGCCGTGTTGTTTTCCCTCACATGTTCTCACCTCCTCCTCTTCTCTGACTAGAAGCAAAAACCCGTGACTTTGTTTCGATTTTCTTCTTAAATATGTCATCACAGAGGTGTTACCAGCCTCTCTTGTTGGCCCAGTTCTGGCCAGCAGCATGTCCATCTTCAGAGCCATCAGCCACTGACCCTGCTGGACATGGTGGGAAGCTTCCAGCAGCTTCTCACAGGAGCCATCTCTGCGGCCCCCCTGCTACCCAAAACCAGGCCGTGCCAAACCAATACAGTCCTCACACCTCACTTCTGAGCACCTTGGCAGAACACAAAGGAACCTATCCTGGAGCTGTGAGAGCTTTCTAAAAATTCTCAGCCTCTTTTCAAATTAAATGCCTAAGACACATGACCTCTCACAAAAGTAATTAAAAGCTACTGAAATCTTTGCTGCCTTATAGAATTGTTCAGTGGTGAGTGCTCACAGAAGGTGAAAGATCAGCTCTGAGGTACCTATTAATGTGGAAACAAGGAGGCCAGTCTAGTTCTCCTACAGGCCAGGAGACTGCCTGCAGCAGAAAACCACTGAAGAACTGCAGGTGCAGCCTACCCAGGCTTGACAGAGTTGTTCCATCTCATGTTAATAATTAAATATTCATTGGAGCATGGACCAGAACCTGACTCTCCCACTTCCCAGGTGATAGCCCTAATTATATGCCTATGTCATCAATCTCTGTCTCTGCTGTAATGAATTGTCATTATTTGTATATACTGGCAGAGTTTTAACAGGAGATAGCTCTCCTCCCTCTTCCCCTCCCCTCTGAATATCTGACAGCCAAGAGGTCGCAGTACTCTTTCTGGCACAGATGAAGAGACTGCTTCAAGTCTTCTCTGAACTACACAGAGTAATGAATCTGAGAAGAGGTGCTTTGGGAATAGCCATAGTCACTGCAAGGTAGTCCTGGAAGACTCTTCCTTTGGCTAAGCTGAAGGAGACTGATTCTGGTAGGAATTCAGCTAAGGTCATTAAGAAGAAAGCTCCTGACCAGGTTGGCTCTGGGTATGTTTGTGCACGGCTATTAGACATTGAACTAGGGCTTTAACAGTCCTGCTGCTTCCTTAAGACTAGAACTGTGCACCAAAAAGAATACATGGATGCTTAAGTCTTTTCACTCATCTGACCCTTATTATCTACAGGATTACCTGCAGAGGTCTACACTGCTTCAAATAACTTTCTAATGAAAGACAGTATCAATAATCAATATAGTGGCTCTGTGCTCCTCTCCCTTCAGGTGTCATTACACAGCCCTTGCCACTGACTTGAACAACATAAAGATTTCACATTAAGACTCACACAAAAGATCCTTCAGACTCTATAATCACATATTGCCTCTCCAGGGCATTTTCTACAATGCAATACCATATTTTCATATCCATTACTCACATTCTCTGTAATACTTTCAGCACTAACACTGCTGAAATTACTTGTGCAGGCTTTAAACAGGCTGGTTATACTACACTAAGCAGGTGTTTCCCCAGAGTTTTCCATAGTTAGATGCTTCCTGAAATGCAGCACAAGAGAATTCATTTATCACAAGTTAAAAAGACTGTTAATGCTTACCTTTTCTTTAGGAAAACAAATGAGATTAGAACTGATAAACTTAGCACTATTTATAATAAACTCACTAGTTCTGTTCACCCTGTGTGTGCAGAATTACTAACTCTACAGGGTAGAAAATCTTTTTCTATTAAACCCTGGTAAAAAGAGAGCATGGGCTTTTTTTACATGACAGCTTTACACATTAACCTCTTTAATATTGTAGCCCCACTCTTTAGTGTCTGAGTGCTTTGCCAAGTCAAGCTGAAGCAGGGGCCAGTGCACTGCCCACATGAGTGGGAGAGGCGTGGGACACAAGATGAGCTTTACCCCTTGCACACCTGATCACATGCTGAGGCATGATCCTTCCCCTCCACCATACAGTACCCAGGACAAGGCTCCCACTCGCCAGCTGCTGCATGGAGTCACAGATTCCCTTCAGTGATCTACACGTGCCTCCTGTGACCAAGATGCCAAGGAGAAATGGCAGTGCGGTGCTGTGGACAGCCAGACTCCCAGTGCTGCTGCAAGAACTAGGAGATGAAGACTCCTGTGCTCTTATCCCCCTCTGTAAATCTGCACCTGCAAGTATTGACTGAATTCTATTACAGATAACATGCCTGTGGCTAATCCGCAATTACAACATCTACCTTTGGTCCTTCCCCATCACACCTATTGTTTGTTTTAAAAGCAATTACTGTGTAAGGTAGCAGCAATTAAAACATCATTTTCTAAAATCCATTCAAAATCGTAATTTTGAAAATGTTCCTATGTAAATCTTTTGCACCCCAACTGTGCTTTTGCTAACAGCAGTTACAACAGTGTCACCTCAGTGAGTTGTTTGGAATTACTCTTAATTTCACTTTAAGGGAGTAGCAGGAGAACCAGACTTTCTGAATCGGGCTATAACACACTAAAAGGGAGTAAAACACTGAAAGCAAAACCAAATATTTGCTTTGTTAGTGGCAGCATTCAAACATTGTGCCCTCATCCCAGCATAGTCTTTGTGAAGCCAAAGTGAAATGTGCAGCAGGATAGTGTATATTGATTCACAAGGACCAAGGAGAAAGTTTCACCTGCAGCTGGATGTGAGGGAAGGAATGGCACATTGCTGGAGCTTGGATCACACCGTTTCTACAGTAGGTAAGCCAGAAAAAGCAGAGGGAACACCTATTAAGACTCAAGTGTGCTTTATGAAATACAGCTACAAGAAGTATTGATTTTATCTCCTGTCATCTATATAGGAGAAAGAGAACTTTACCACTGCTTATAATTGCTTTAATAATTAAGAAACTAAAAGCCTAGCTGTGATCTCCCATATATAAGTGAGAAAACATGATGAAAATATAAGAAGGAAAAGGGAATGGAAAAACGTTGGCTGAGCAGTTCACTTGGCTACAGCACAGAACATACCAGTACATCTGCCTTATCACATTATTATTATTGTGGTGGCTTGCCATGCCATCTAGCAGGGACTCAGGGAACTACCAGTTCTGGGGAAGAACTGAAAAGGCAACACAAAAGCAAGACCAGGAAAAAAGTTCTGGAATATATATTTTTGAGGAGTAAATATAAGCATTTGTGTTTTTCCAATAAAACAGCTTCTGAATTAATAGTAGTTTCTACAAAAAAAAAATGCCTTTATTTCTTTTATACATATTGAGCACTTCCACAAGTTCATTATACATTGTGTATGAAAATATTTTTCTTCTACCTTTAAATGTCTTATATTTGCTCATTTTTTTCTAAGATTAACAACAAAAATCTGCAGCTGGATTTCCATACATCATGTGTTTCATCTCTGATGTGTGCATTTTCTTAATCCCTTCTCTGATATTTTTTCTGATGCTTCTGTGAGTTGAACCCCTCATGCTTCTAGACCAATACTGTGACTAAACTCACATCACTGTGAACATCACTGATGACCCCATGCCCTACACACCAACATCTGTAGTTGTGTACTTTACTACATACTGGCATAAAAAAATGGCTTGTTAGACTTCTCTTCTTTTAAAGGGGTAATGTGCCATTTTTTTTAAGTTAAAGTCATTTCCCATCTAAGAAATTACTAATCCCCACCAGATATGCCAAATCAAAACAGTACATTCATGCAAATGTCATTAACTCAGATTCCTGCTTGAAGGCTGTATTTTATACTGCATGGACAAAATCATATTTCTGTCCTCTTCTAAAACATTCTATGAAACAGGAAATTTGAGTGAACTTTTATTTGTTCTTAGTATAAAGCTACAGCTTTCTATCACTTAGCCACACAGGAAAAGCCTTTCCAAACCTTTACATACACCAATACTATGTTTTCCCCAGGGAATTCATAAAAGAACATGAGAATGTCCCTACTGCTGTCCCTCTACCTCTCACCGGGAGCCCAAGCCTCTTAGAATTTTACAGACATTGATAACTTTGACATTTCTCCTTCATTTTCCCTCCTTCTTCCTCAGTTTCTGCTGTATCTATCTTCCTTCTCTAGCATGAATGCCTTACACTCCACAACTTTTAACCCATATGCGTTTTCTCCCCGCTTTAGCAGTTTCCTTTTGCTTTCTCTTTTGTAGCACATAGCAGATCCTACCAAAATGTGGCTTTCACCTCCCTAGCAAACAAATGCACTTTGACTGCATTCCCCCTACTGGAGCTAACAGTATCACCACCACCACCACCACTGACAGATCAGAGAAAAATTCTGGACGAGTGAAGATCTTCTCGACTTCACCACTGTACTTCCTCCAGTCCCCTCATCCAGCAAAATGGAGTGATGGGAAAACAGGGACATAAGCTGTGGATACAAGACTGAACACATCAATCCAGTTCCACCCAGCCCTGATGCTGGCCATGGATCTATTTCTTCTTGGTCTCCCTGTGAACACAGGGGCATCAGTTCCTATGGTGTGCATCAAGTGTGACATGTTGCTACCTGGCAGAGCCCGTATTTGCAGTGACATCTCTCAACAGACCATTTAGAAATGCCAGGGTCTCTACCATCCTTACCCTAAATCTGTGGTCTCCTGGTTGCCAGATTATCCCATCTGAAAATGTACTCATGGGAATTAGAGATAAGACCTTTGGTCATGGCAACACTCTTGAAGCAACAGAGGTATATGACTTTTTTCCCTGGTACTAAAGGAACCCTGTTAGACATGATGGAGAACCGGAATCCAGTTGTTCAGTCACCTATGACCCTTAAGCACACGGGAAATCTGTAAATCCTACTACCCATCTGCCCCAGGATACTCATCTCCCACTGGGCTGTACCACCTTCACTCTCTGCTACCTGCTCTCCTGCCATTACAAGTTACATTGCCATTACAGCCAATATCCTGGTTGGAAATTGGTGTCGCAGAGTCTGAGCCTTCACCAACAACACCAGGACTCCCTCTACGAGCTGCATTATTCCACTGAAAAAATCAGTCATTTTCTTCTAAATCCTAAAGTACATTTGGAGAAACTGGTTTTGATTAGGGGTAAAACCAGACTCATAAAGGACTTGCACCCCTTTCTTTCGTGATGCAGTCCAGCAGGTCAGTGTGCGTCCTGGCTCATGTTTTCTGGCAAAGCAACAATAAACAGTGCCTGTTGCCACTTTGGATGATTAGAGTGTCAGGCACTGCCAAGAGGACTTCACTGGCATCCATCTCCTGCTTATGTGCTTCAGCCTTTTTAGCCTCGTTCCCATCCCTTCGTTTTCAGTTATCTTCCATAATAACCAGCTGATTGTCTTCTTCAGTAGCCCTGTGCCATTTTCTCTCTCAGATATCTTTCATCCAGGCCAAAGAGCCACAGTCTGTTTAGTTTTGCTTCATGCTGAACTTCTGTACCTCTGATCAATGCTGCCATGAGATGCCTTGGTACAGGGCTCTGCAGACAGTTTAAGTTTATACAGGTTCAAAACTGAACTGAACACAGCGAGGGGAAAAAAAATCTGTTCAGTGCTACCAATTACAAAGATATGAAACCGGGAATTTGCTGAGCTATGTGAGTGAAGCATCATGGCATATAGCCTAGCATCTCTTTTGGGCATCCACCATTCCCATCTGTCAGAAACAGGTTCCTAGGTCTTTGGTATATCCTTTCCAGGCAGTTCCTACATTATGTCTTACTCTTTACTTTCCCCAGTTTTATTACTTCTTTTTTTCAGAGGGGAATGGGGAGTAACAATAATTATTGTCAGTATTCCAGAGACAAGTGAATCCATTGTATATGGGGTCATGATATTTCAGTTTTCCTTCCTAGTCCTTCATTAATCCTTTTTAGATTTACCTACTTAGCATCACTAAGCACATAATCAAATTTTAAAAAGAATTATCTGCCAAGTTCTTCCTTGCACATATTTCTCCTTTTTCTGCATTATTTTATATTTACCAATATTGAATTTCTAAACAATTTTACAATTCAGTTAATATGTACCTTGAAATTCTTCTGTGACTCTTAAGTGTTACGACCCTCAATAATTTTGTATCCTATTGTTTTTTGCAGTGGTTTTTATCTTCTTTTCCAGATGTTGCATGCACCCACTGAATGCAATTACAGATTCCTGATGTATCCTGCCACAAAAATCGATCTCTTATAAACACAACTTTTCCCTCATCCCCTGGACAGTTATTAGTACACAAGAAGACCACACAACAAATTCATCAGTCCAGAGGCTGTAGTGATGGAAGTACCTGGACGTCCTTTAAAAAACCCTGTGTTTGATTTTGGCTGGGATAGAATCCATTTTTTCACAGTAGCTAGTATGGGGGTCTGTTCCGGATTTCTGCTGAAAACAGCACTGATAACATAGAGATGGTTTCATTACTGCTAAGCAGTGCTTGCACAGGGTCACGGGATTTTCTGTTTCTCACACTGCTCGACCAGCACAGAGGCTGGGGGTGCACAAGTACTGGGAGGGGACACAGCTGGGACATAGCTAACCCCAATTGATCAATGGGATATCCCACAACATATGGTGCCATGGTCCACATATGAAGTGGGAAAAGAAGGAGGAATGGGAAGATTTGGAGTGCTGATGTTTTTTCTTTTCAAGTCACTGCAACATGATGAGGCCCTGCTCTCCTGGGGATGGCTGAACACCTGCCTGCCCATGTGAAGTGGTGAATGAATGCCTTGTTTTGCTTTCCCAGAGTCTGCAGCTTTTGCTCTCCCTATTAAACTCTATCTCAACCCATGAGTTTTCTCCCTTTTAGTTTTTTTATTCTCCCCCATCCTGCTGGAGTGTATGTCTGGCTCCCTACTGGTGGCCAAGCCTCTGACCCTTCACCCCTGGACAATAAACAACACAAGGAAAAAAATGCTTTCATCCTCTTTTCTCCATCACTTTGCAACTTCTGCACTCCTGTGTCTCCTCCTGGGCTCTCTCTTTGAGGAGGAGGCTCTTTCTGAAAACTTTCCATTTCCAAGCCCACATTCATGCTTTGGCAGAGATTTTTAGACTGTAACATCAATAAGTTGGTGAAAGTTTCTAAAATGGAGTAAAATTACCACCAGGAAATCCATGGAACCGTAGGAAATTCTTGTTTCCAAAGACATTAACCTGTTAAGAGATCTGACTAGTAGTTTTTAAAAATAAACTTGGTTGCATAGGAAAAGGATGCGATCCAGAGGGGTTTTGACAGGCTTGAGAAGTAGGTCACTGAACCTCATGAGGTTAAACAAGGCCACGTGCAGTCTTGCACTTGTGTTGCTGCAATCACCAGTATCAGTACAGGCTGAATGATAAATGGACTGCAAGTAGAGCTGAAGTGAAGGACTTAGGGATAGTGGTGGATATAAAATTTTCTATGAGCCAGCAACGTGCTCTTGCACATTGAGCTGCATAAAGTGTGGCCAGCAGGTTAAGGGAGGTGGTTCTTCCCTTTGCTCCACTCTTGTGAAAGCCCATCCAGAGCACTGCATCCGCTTCTGGGCTCCCCAGTACAAGGAGCCTCTTGGAGCAGGTCCAGAGGAAGGTCAGGAAAATGACTAATGGGCTGGAACACCTGTCCTGTGAAGACAGACTGAGAGAGTCAGTGTTCAGCATGAAAAAGAAGAACCTGGAGAGACCTTATTGTGGCCTTGGAATACTCTAAGGGGGCTTTTAAGGAAGAGGGATAGAGCTGCTGTTTTTACCAGAGCCTGCAGTGAAAGACAAGGGCAAATGGTTTCAAACTAAAAGAGAGTAGGTTTAGATTAGATATAAGTAAGGAGCTTTTTACAATTACATTGGTTTGACACTGGAACAGGCTGCCCACAGCAGCTGTGAATTCCCCATACCTAGAAGTGTTCAAGGCCAGGTTGGATGTGGCCGGTCTAGCAGAAGACCTCCCTGACCTTTGATGGAGGATTGGAGCTGGATGATCTTTAAAGATCCCTTTTAATCTAGGCCATTCTACAATTCCATGACTGAAATCACTAAAATAGCAAAGAGATGAATAAGAATGGACACATAATCAACCACATCAACTTACATGCAAGTGACTACATCAGGAGGCTGTTACTGAAAAGTGAAATACTCAAAAGAGCAGTTTCACTGCTGCTCACAAAACCAGCTTTCCACCCCTGGATGTTTCTACTCTGGAGTCTAAACAAGGCAAGATTAATGTGGGGAAAATTGCACATGACCATGCAATTCAGAATCCAAATGCAGCTACAGAAAAGACAGGAAGGACTTGTAGATGATTGAAGGCTCAGTTCTAGATTCTGGGTGCTTCAGAAAATTACAACAGAAACATTTCTCAAATATAATATTTTAAAAAACCCAAAAATTAAATTCTTAAAATTGATTTTTTTGTTTGAACCTAAAAAACCCCCACCACTAAAACTTGACAGTACTCTGTAGAACTGTAGCAGCAGAAGCCACTACTTCAAGCTCTACTACAGTGACATGTCAGCATTTTCAGCACAGAGGTAGCCACTGCAGTTGCAGTTTTGGCTGCTGTAGCAGCAGCTGTTACTCCCTTGGCAGTAGCACAACCTGGTTTCTTCAGATGTTCATCAGATTCTGACAGACTAGATATACCTAAGAAGGGCAAATGAAAGGGGAATCTTACCACTGTAAAGGACTGAAAATTTCCAGGACAATTAAAATGGCACTTCTACAACCCTAAGCATTTCCACATGAAAAATATCCAAACCTATTTTTCACATACACAATAGCAACATGTAATTTTCAGAGAAATAATTAACCCCCCCTTTAAAATATCGAGAAATAGATATCCTAAAACACAGGGTATTTATTGACTCTCCTTTGCGTTGTAAAGCATATACAGACAGTCTATCAGGACCTATCTTGGTCTATCCTGATAGACCTATCACAACAAGGCAGTCAAGAAATATAAAAATGAAAAACACAACCCCCAAAAACACATCTTTTCCCCATAAAATGCAGGTGGATTGAGGAACTCACTATTGAAAGTCTTTGAAGACTCTTTGGTCTTAGCAAGTTTCAAGGAAGCATATAGAAATAACAAGAGGACTTAGAACTTTAAATATTATTTTAACAAAATAGTATTTATAAGGTAATGATCTCATTCTTTGGTTTTTTAACATGGATTAAAGTCACGACTAAGAAAATCTTTTGGGGTGAGGGGCACTGGTCATCCCTACACAGCACCCAAATAGTTTCACAGCTTCAACTTCTACTACTGATCGGGGTTAATTCTGTGAAAACAACACAAGAAGGCAAATCTGTGAGGTTTGTGCTTTGGGTTTGGCTATTTGGTTTTGGTTTTTTTTTAAGGCCATGCCAAATGCTCAGGAAGATCAGGTTCCAGGCAGCCTGCCTGTTTCAGTAGTTTCAGTAGATAGTGCAAAAGGAGAGGGGTTGATATCCACAAGAGGCCACAGTGCTGGAGAAGAATGATGAGCCAACAGTTTGAACAGTTATGACTTTTCACACCCGACACCTAAATTCTTTAGCAAGCCTTATGCATTACGTAACCAAGATTAGGAAGTACAGATCAGCCTTTCTGTGTGCCATTATTTGTTACTGGGGGGATGTGGGGGTGGTAAAAGTGCCTCCACAGTAACTGAGGTACTGCCTGGCAACAAATGAAAGGACCTGCCAAATAATTTTCATGGAAATAACAAAATAATTCTCCCCCACTTTAAAATTCTACATCACTACAGTGCCACAAGCTGGTACTTGCATCTGCTTGCTCCCATGGTCTGTTCAGAAGGTACATCTTTGGATGTGCATACGTGGAAGAGGCCACAACAATACATTCTGGTTTATTTCACTTAAACCAAGTAAACTTACATGGGGGCAGTTATAGTGCAAGATTAGAACAAATTTGGTTTAAAGACGGTTTGAGGATAATAAAACATTGGAAGTAGTTTTCAAGAAATATTTTACACCTGAGCAGAAATGGCTACATTGCAATAATTTCTCAGTAGGAGCTTTTGGTACTGGTACACCAATTACAGAAATCTTCAGTAAACAATCTGTACTGTGAAAGGATTTACACAGGAAGTGATGCATAGTGAAAAATCATGTTAGGGACACATAATGAAAAATTAATATAAAGCAACAGCATAAACGTGTCAAGAGAGCATCAGAATGCCAGGAAGATAAGACAAAGCAAGATTTGGTTAACAATGAATGTTAAAGGCAACAACAAGCAGTTCGACAGCTGTGCTGAAAAAATCATAAAGTTAAAAGCATGTTTTGAGTCATCTGTAGATTCACAGTTAAGACTTTCTGCCCAAGCTTTTATTATTAAAAGAAATTAGTTAATACACCCTCTCTTTTAAGTAGAAGGTTAGAAACGTATAGGCTCCAAGAAGACCAGCTTCAAACCAAAACTGCCTCTGTTTTCGGATGGTCGGGTTTTTTAAACGTAAATAGGAGGCTTCTTTTAGTACTTGTGAGGATGGTTTGTGCCTTAAGGAAGAGGAGTACAAGAGGAGAGCAGCAGTCTTACAGTCAGGCTCTGGATCAGGTTTGAAAAGTGCTGCAGCATCTCCTGCTCTGCCTCTAGCAGCTGCCTGGTACCTCTCCCATTCACTGCTTAATTGATCACAAAATGCCAATAGATTCCATTTTGCTCAGCCAATTATAAAACATAAGCTGGAAAGGAGTTACTTAACAGATTCTTGCTATTGTCACTTTATGTATATGTTGCTTGGATTCACTGGATTCACTTCCTTATGTCAGACTTGTGTTTAATCTGTTTTGTTCTACTTATATCAGAATCTTACAGAGGGACTATTAACTGGTTTCTTTGATCACAGCCCAAGACACTGCTGCCCTTGAACTTGTCTTTTTTTCTATATCTGCACAAAACCACAGTACACCTAAGAAAGGATTCTTTTCCTGGGCAAATTTTATCTACACAAAATGTTTATTTTGACTGTCCATTTTTTCCTCTTCTGATAATGAAATTTAAAAGATATATGGAGAATGAATGCAATTATCCTTCTAGGAAGTTCTGAGGCATTTTATTTTTAAATAGTTTCCACGTTCTTCTATTTGTACCTGGATTGAATGATTTCTAAAAATTCCTCTGTGTAACATATATAGATATTTTCCGTATTACAAAAAGAAAATTGAGAAAAAAATTTAGACTAAAGTTTTCTGCCTCTGAATTCCCCTCTTTTCTCTCCCATTAAGTCCCACTGCTTCTAATTCACCTTCGTTTCTGCTTTTATGTCACTTACCAGTGGCTCGTGTCAAAACTTAAGTGCTTTTAAAATGGAGCAGATTATAATGAGGTACAGATTATCTGATTTAAAACACTTTTTCTTTGTTGCCATTGTAAATGCCCACATAAGTATACAGAAGATGAAAAGGAGCCATAGATGTACATATAAGATGTATATATCTGTAAGTTTTTCATATGTCCAGACATGCACACATTTTTCTTGGCATTTTGTATTCAAAAGTAATAAAGTTGGACAGAAAATATTTCACAGGTGACCTGCTGCCAAGAAGAATTTGAATTATTTTCGGTCATTTTGAGTTATAAGGTCTCAAGATAAAAGAAAAGAACATTAAGAATAAGCCATTAAGTCACTTAACCAAACAGTCCTAAAGGAGTTTCCTGCTAAAGTGAACCACATTTCACTGTCCCTCTTACCTGCTGTAATGAATGATACATGAAGCACTTCAGAGGAGTACCATGGGGTTCAGAGTGATGAGCTGACAGTGTGACTTTCCTTGGCTTCACTGGCAAGCCATCAAAAAGAAGTATTAAATCACTGTGGGTTTCTTTTTTTCCCCCAAATTTTTCCAACTAATTTTCCAATAATACACACATGCATACTTTTACTTGAATGACACAAGGCTCTATTTGCTCACCTTTCGTAAGGAAGAAAGTGCTGCATCATGTTTGCTTTGTAACTAACTTAAGATTTACCAATATGGAATGCTATCCATGTATTTGCAAAAATATTTTAAAGATGCGTTTAGTGAAATCCTTATGCAATGAATACAACTCAGTGAGGACTGTACAGAAAGTAAAAAGTAGGGATAAAAAGGAAATAATCTAAGTTTATCTCTCATGCTGAAGAGTTTGGTTTTGTTGCATACACTCCAGCTCTAATTTTTAAATTATATCAAGTAGTCCTAAAGGAAAGGAAGAAAGGAATTTTATTCCGTACTTCTTTCAACCGAAGCTCTGATGCCTGTGCTCATTATTTGAAAGTTCACACTGCCAGCCCCTTGTATTACCCAGCAGACCCTATACAGCAGAGTGCTCTTACTGTAGGAAAGCAACCATGTCCATCTTCTCCTAACATTTTGCCACCAACTAATCAACTCAGCAGAAATTCATGCACTCAGAAAAATAAATGCAGACAGGAAGAAAGCAGATGGCTAGCTTAAGAGTCTGTAAGACTCAGCTAGATGCAAAATGGATTAGGATCCTAGTTTGTGCTTCCTTACGTTGTTTTAGATGATTCATGAATCAGGAAAATCCCCTCCACCAAACCAGAGAGTCTGGAGAGCAGAATACTCTATGGATGATAGCAGGTAAAATGAAATAAAATGGGCATTATCTACAAATTACGGGGTTTTTTCCTATCTGCACAAATATGATTCATAGGAAAGGTCACTTCTTCAGAAGTCCAGATACACAGAACCTTAACTAGTCTGTCAACACCAAAACCCTTGAAAGCTTTAGACTAAAATATTCTACACAGAATGTATTCCCACACCATTTTCCCTTGACTGTGGACACAGGTTCTGAATTTAGCATTAAATTACTTAAGGAGTTCTGTAAAATTTTAAGAGACATCATCCTTATGGACACTCACCACGAGCTCCCAGGCAGCAGCCTAGCCCTGGTTATTACAAATTTGAGAGGTGAAAGATAAACCATGAGATATTATCTGCATACATGTAATTGTATGGAATGGTCCAAACAGAGGCGAGTAAGCAGAGGTACCCTGTGAAACACAGGAATGTGGAAAAAGACCAGTATTCAGAACACAACAATCTTATAATATCACCCTCTTTTCAGCTTCCAAATACACTTTTCTCGGGTTATGTGAAAATTTAAAAAGAGGATTTACATAAAATTTAAAAATAGGTGAATAAAATGAAAGTTCCCTAAAACACCAATAAGCCACCTGCCAAGGAAGTGTCATTGGCTAGTAAGATGTTTTGCTTGAGCAACACAAGAATTTGAGCTTGATACTTCATGGAGTATGAAGCTTTGTATTCTGTTTGAAAGGAGAAGAAAACAGGTCATAGATTATGACCACACAGGTCATCAGAAGTCAGGTTATTCATACTTCTGAGCTTAGATGAAGCACGAGTAATTTCAGTACAGAAAGTCTGACGTGCTTACTTCTCTTCTGACTCGAATGGGTACAGCACAACAGACCAGGTTTCTTGATAAACACATTTAACTTCCAAGACTTTTTTTCCTGTTCCAACAGCAATAGAGTTACAGAGCTCATAACAGCAACTTCAAATGTGGATCAGCTTCGCCAAATAAAGTGAACAGTGCTAACCCACCATTTTTTTGTTCATTAAGTAATAAGCAGAAATGTTACTAGAACTGTTGATAAAACCCTCTTAAAATACGCGAAGTTGAAAACAATTCTTAATGGAATGGGGCTTATTTTCCCCCAAATGCTCCTGTTTTGCAACATATTTTTCAAGTATTCAGACAGAACTTGAGAACTGAAAATCTTCATCACAAGCTAGAAAATTAGGGGTTTCACTTTTCATGACTTGAATAAGTAAATAATTCCTGGTTTGGGTGTTCCTCCACCACAAACACAACATATTCATCCCAATATTTGCAAAGAAAAAAAAAATCACAGAAAATAAATTACTATTGTTCTGAAGTTTTCATCACTTTTCAGTCAGTTAACAACTTTAGGAAAGAGCCTGCTTTAAGAGGGAATAGCAGATCATAGTCACGAATAACTACACAAGCTATTGATGCATACAGTCATACCAAAAGAACTGAGACAAAAGATTAAAACCAGTAAAAAATGGGGAATTGGGGAATGAAGAAAATGTTCTACATAAATTTGTCAGAACTTAGAGAAGATAAGACACTGGGAAAAAATCTTACAAAATATTGTAAGATGTAAGGCCCATAAATGTTTGAGTGTTTTAGGAAAAGTTTTACACTATTGTTATATTTCTACTATTGGATGAAATTAGAAATAGGTAGGTGGCAGATTACAAAAAGTTGTTCCAAATGAGGAAATCCTTGTCAAACAAGGATGTTTCTCATTAGGCAAGGCCTGACACCAGGCAAAACTGTTACCCAGAATTAGAAACGAATACAAAACCATGTCGGGTTATGCAAATATTTGCAGAGGAATGTAAAAGACAGATAGAACTGCTTACAGAGTGATTTGAACTGCTCAGCTGAGCGCATCCAAGCTCAATGAAATTTCATGCACTCAGGTGCAAGGTCACACAGTCAGGATCAGAACAAGCATCCTGAACAAATCTGTAGCACAGGAGCCACAACGAGTAAGGATCTAGAGGGCACGGCAGGCAACCAAGTCTGCGTAAGTTTCCAACACTATGCTATCCAAGAAGGTGAACGCATTCCCTTGAATAAAAAGGGGATTTCCTCCCTGCTATTTTATTTCTGCATGCAGCAGCAATGTTCTTAATGCTATTATATCCACTGTAGCTACTAATATTTTAATGTCTTGAAAAATTGCTGAGTGCTGAGTCACCAAAAAAAAAAAAAACCAACTTGTTCTGTGCCTCTTAGCAGAAGGAAACAAAGGTTACAGGACACAGTGTATAAAAACCTTCATGGAGGTAAAGTGACAGATGCTAATGACTCTTTTAATGGAGCAGGAAACAGCCAAAATGAGAAGCAAGATGCTCTCATCAACAGCATCTTTAAATATTGTTGCACTAAATATATTTCTTGCAGTTTTCTGAATGGTCACCTGTGTTCCAAGAGGTTAGATCTGTTAATGGGGGTAAGTGAAAGCTCTTTAGACAACTATTTTCAAAGTTATCCAGTCCTGCAGGTCTAAAAGTTTTTACTGGGAGTATATGCCTAACATCCTTTCCATTTATCATTGGAACAGAATATATTTCACCACTGTTTAATATAAGTATCAGCTCTTTTCCAACCCATTGGACATAACGAGTCAAGTATTTTCTCTCTTTTGAAAATTCCTGGGGTTTGTATTTCTTTATTGTAACCACTATCAAAGATTATTTTTGGCTTTGGTTTTTTTTTTTTTTTTTGGGAGGGAGAGGGAAGAAGTGTTGGGATTTTTTGTTGTTTTTTAATATGCTTTAAAAATCCTTTCAATTGTTCTTAGCATTAATAAAGACAGATGTTTTACCGATAAGTACAAGTTTCCCTAATATCGTCTCAGGCTTCTCAAAAATATCTGAATCTGATGTCTAATTTATGCTAATTGGCATAAAAATCAGACATTTCATGACTAAGCAGTAAACACTTTATTCCATGGCTGTTCTTGAGGAAGATTCTATTATCCAACACAGGAGATGCTGAATGCTAGCTACTTCATCAAGCCATGAGAAATGTGAGAAGCCACTGGAATCAAGAACGGCATTCATGTGGGTAAGCAAAGCTTAGAAAAGTTCAAGTCTCTTCAGAATCAGGTATAGCATCGAGAGCACCACAAAAGCAATACTGACAAAAATAAAATTACAATAACCTTTGGAATCTGGGACTTCACTTTGAATGGAAACAATCCTTTTGCATTTTCATCCCAGAAGGTACTGCAGATTTCACATATGTTCCCTTCAATGCGAAAGTGAGAACAGATCTGAAGTCCTCTAATTGTCCATGTCCTGAAGCACTGACTTTTTTTAATTTTAGATTATCTGGGTTTGTTAGACACTGAGCAGATGATGACAATTCTTCATCATGATTAATAACATGATTTGTGGTTTGGTCTTTTTCCACATTGCTACAAAGCCAAGTATTATTTTGCAACAGTAAAGTTCAAGTCCCCATCACTCAGACCACTAGAATATTTTTTGGGGAAAACAAAGTTCAAGTCCTTTCTGAATCTTATTCAGAACAAGGTCTGGAAGGCATTTTTAACAGCAACACTGTTCAGTTGGAACCACTATCTATGGCCTGATACATATTTCATTTCAAAGATTGAGAATGGACCACTGCAAGGATAAAATTACCTTTGGAACACAGTCCATAATGATTTTCAGATTCCAGTCTTGTTTCAATTAATACACATTTTAGAAAATACCAACCTTAAAAATAGAGTCAGGAATGCTTCAGAATTTACTGCAATTCTTGGTAAATCCCACTGTGAAGCCTCCTTTCCCCTCATCTGAATCTGCTTGTCTATAGCTTCCAGCCACTAGAGCTCATCATTTTTAGCCAGACTAAAGATCCCATTATCAAGGTTTTGTTCCCTGCATTTGTACTGGTAGACCCTGATCAAGTCATCCCCTTAACCTCATTTATAAGGAAATGCAAAGACAAAGCTTGTTAGATCTTTCACTATACAATACATTTTCTACTCTTTTAATTAGTGCCAAGGCTTTCTCTGAACTTTCCTTAATTTAGCCATATTAATTAATGAACCACAGATTTCAAACTGGAAATACTCGGTATTCAAGTAACAAACTCACTCATGTAAAATTCAGAAAGCTGTGCCTGCTGAACAAATCTCTATTTATTCCTCCAAAGTTCATAAAAGTTATTTAAGACACAGAATTGGACTGGAAATTCATAGCATCTGATGATCAACAAACTCCCCCAGTCAAACGCAGTAGTCAGTATTCCCTGTAAGCTGAAGTTATTAGGGCTGCTGCTCACACAGGATAAATTGCAAATCAGGCTGTTACAATTACCACTTCACAGAATTACACTTTTTTACAATAAATATGGACAGCATTTCATTTTTCCTGGCCCATTCATTGCATTGAAACACATTCAGCTCTGTGCCAGCCTTGGCAGCGTAAGTGGCAGCGAACAGAATCACTGCTGAATCCTCTCCCTTACTTAACAACAACCTTTCAATCCTCAGCAAACCATCAGTAGCTATTACATGGTTTTTTAGGACACTCCTAAGAAGCAAAGTGCCATAGGACTGAGAAAAGACACTGTGAGGAGTCCAAGAAGAATGCGTCCTTTCTGCAAGGAGTCTCATTTTACACTGACAGTTTCTCACCTAAGAATTATCTACCCTTTAACGGACGTAAAATCTGTGAAGTGTTGCTGGTTGATCACACAAGACTTTCATTTCTGAATCAAAATATGGACTACTAACTCTAATCTTTGAAGGTATCAGAGGATATTACATTAACACTTTTAGCTTTATCAACCACTTTTTCTAATTTCATCAAAAATACATCATGCTAACTTGACATGGTCTAGCTTTCCTACAACTCACGTTGATTGGCACTAATTATACAACACTTCTTTAATTCATTATTAATTAGGTCCCTTATTATTTTGCCCAGAAGTGATGTCAAGCTGACAGACATGTAATTATCCAGGTCATGCCTTTTACCCTCTTTGAATGTTGGCAAGTTAGCCATTTTTGTGCTCTTTCTCCAGCATTTCAAAGCTTATAAAAAAATCAGCATTAATGATCCAGGAAGCTCATTGGACAGCCCTGCTGAAACTCATTATCTGAGCACGCCAATTTAAAAATGGCTAAATTTAGCCGGTACTAAAGAGCAACCCCTTGAGTGCCTATTACTGGAAATTATTGCATTGGCTTCCTATTATACAATTACATAATATAACACATACATCTTTTAATTTGCCAATCTTTTTACACCACTTTAACAATTTCACCACATCCCTCTCACATTAGACCAACCCATCTGCTTGATTCTAAAGTAATTCAGTGCTCCACATCAGCCTTAGTTACGGCTCACTATCAAGTCTTCTGTTTTCATTTTCCTTCAACCATTTACAATGTACATGTTACTTAACTTTACAGCTCTACTAGCTGTCCACTGAACATGGGGGTAAGTCCTTAACCCACGTGGCCTCCTTTAGAACTGGCTCTGAGCCAACCATGTATTGCCTCTCAAAACACTAGCACGGAACACGCCAAACACTGCCAACAATGTGGATATTACAAAAGCAAACATTTCTACTGCTATTACAGCATGCTGTATTTTATCTGATACTTGCAAGAGCATTGACTAAAAAGGGCAAGTATTAATGGCAGGTCAGAGAGGAAGAAATTTAGGGACACTATTTGCTGATTTGGAGCAGCCTTTTACAAGAGCAACTTCCAGAGCACAAGCAGTTGACATACAACTAAAAACTTTTAGAAAAAGTGCTTTTGCATATTGTGCCATAGTCACAGTAATGATTTGTGCTCTTGTAAACAGAATCAGCCTTGTAAATACATTTTAGTTAATTTTTAATTAGAGGACAGAGAGTTACCAAGTGATGTGGAGAAAAGGATCATTAAATAAAGGTCCTTACTTATTTTGGAAGCTTAAATACATAGTGATTTTCAACAACCTTAATATATGAAGCAAGAAAGGGGAAAAAAAGCCTATCTGGTTTTACTAGGTAAAGACAAGATAAAGTTGTGACCATTATCATGTGACCATTTCCCTAGTGACAGAGTATAAACTATGGTTTGTACTCCGCTAATCAGAGACTCTAGTTCCAGCCTGGGATGAATTATCTATACGGAACAAAACAGTGACTGATAGAACCTAAGTCTGCAAGTTTTATTCCATACTGCTTTCAAGTCCAAATTTGTGGCCTGAGAACTGTAAAGCTGCTTTGGTACTTATCTGGTTTAGTCTACCCTTACTTTGATACTGATGTGTTTTAGTCTATCCTCACACATCCATTTCCACAGGCATCCGCTTGAGGCAACCAGTAAAGTAAAAGTTCTTGCTTTTCCCCACTTCTTTTTCCTGCAAATCAAGGCTGGCCTTTCCACAGGTATGTGGATGGCATAGTTCAAGGTGCAAGACTTCACATAAACAGTCATTCCCAAGTAGATACATGGACCTAGCACACAGGAAACAATAAGACGCAAAGTCTAAAGTCTACCTATGCAGATCATCAGAGCAAAGCAGAGGCCTTCGTTTCACTGGTGTCAACAGCTTCACACAGCACAAGTACTTTAGGGAGAACATCCAAGAACAGCATTCCATAGTCCAGACCAGTGGGATGGGATTTGTCTGGGTCCTCAGCAGATGCCGTGACAATTTAAACATTGTTAATTTATTATGAGCTGCAGTGATCCAACCGGATATATTATTCATTACAACATCAAAGGTCCAAGGAAGAGGACTGGATACAATTATTTGTTTCAGGTCTCATTGCAGAGATGATTGCACCATGAGAGAACTCTGCCAGCCAAGACACCCCACAAACTGGTAGAGAGCCAGACTAAAATGCAACCAGATTTATGCTTCAAGACAGACACTGATAGTTCAAGCACGAGACTTATCAGAAGACTGTTCATAATATCCCATTTACACTCAGTTGACAGGTAATTTGCATAAGGCCAGATTGCAAATTGCTGGGTTTCATGGAATAATCTGTTGCCATCTTTGTATGTGCTCAGGTGCTACTCCAAACACAACATAGGTTAACTTGGCCACTGCACTAATGTTACAAAATCACAACCTTCATAACAGACCCTGGCCTTATAGAAAGGTCAGTGCTGAGTAAACCTACCCTGCACAAAAATGCGTAACTCTAATCAATACTCCCTACATACGGTTCATTACAAAGAATAAATTGAAGGCCAGATGATCACTGAAACCAGCAGCAATGGAAAGGAGAAGAAGTGAGGGAAGGAGGAATAAGGGGAAGAGACAGAAAGAGAGGTAAAGCTTTTGTATGTGGAGTGAATGAAAAAAGAGGAGGAGTGTGCATGCAATTACTCACAAACAGTACAGCCTCTAAACACACGACTTCTGCAGAGAAAACCATTCAGACTTTGCTTTAAGCCTGAGTTGGTTCAACTTCGTCTATAAATTGACACAAGCAAGTTAAGCAGCTTTAGGCCCACATGATTTGGTTCAACTTGATACAATCACATCAATCTAACCACACCAACAGCAGGTTTAGAATCCTACCCTGTTAAACTTTAAACAAGCAGCAATTATTCCCTGGGACCATGTCCCATCACCAGCATTTAAGAAAAAGTAGTTTAGTGACAACAGATTGAAATGCTTTGTGGAGCAAAAACCAAACCAAACTCAGACCCTTCTGCTCCAGACAGAGGCCCTGTTTGAAAGTCATGCTCACATGACGGAATGCTACCTAAGTGAAATTAAGCAAGTAGGTAGATAGGTCCCACAACCAGCCTCACACAGCCTAGGTGGATGCTCAGTGTCCAATTACCTGTATTAAAGGAGCAGAAGCTGCCACCTGTAATGGAGCAATGCCTACTTTGAGTCTGACAAGACCCAGTTCCTACAGAGGTTTCACGGGTGTCAGTCCCAAGCTGAACTAGATACACTCTCACCCCCTCAAATGAAGGGCAAATGGTTGTCCTCACCTTTCACATGTGCCAGCTCAGGTAGTTCTCTAGCTCACACTGATTACCATTCCAGGCACTGGTGGTTTCTTTCAAAGTAGCACGAGCAGCTACTTAATTCAGGGCTGACAATCTTGCTTCCAGGAGTGAGCGTTGTAATGCTGAGTATCATAACATCTTTGCATTTCCATTTGTGAATCTAGCTGTAGATACTGGGCCATGAACCAATTAAGAGTGTCACAGAGTGACAAAAGACACCTAGGATAATTAATCACCCAGTAAACAGTTACAGCCCATTCAGTGTTGAAAAGAATACGCATCTATCCAGTACAAACCAAACCTGTCTACAGCCAAACACCACTACCAAGCCTGTGAGAAGTCTGCCAAACATGAAAACTAAATTAAGTACAAAGCAGATATTGTAATACCATTCAGCTCTCAGATACCTGACAAGCTGGGTTTTAAAAATATACAGACTGGACTTTCCATAGTTGAGATAAACACGTTTTGGCTTTCTAAATATATTGTTTATTTATAGTTGAACGTTAACATCTGAACAGAAATCTGCAAGCACACTGGGATAATCCTTCAGTGATGTTTCTGTTTAAACTGAAGTCCACAGTAGCCACACGTTCCGGTCTTTGTCTCTTTGTCCTGCAAAAATATAAAAATACGACAGTTGCTAGTTTCACTTTATAAAACTTTAAGAAATTCTAGTTTTTCTCTTATTTATTTGTGCCATCCTAAAACCGATATATTTGGCCAAAGTACTGAGTTTAATCTTATTTGAAACACTGGAAGCAAAGATGATGGTATGAGGTTCATGATTTACTTGTGTATCTTATGCAGCTTGCCTTATGCCAGATTCTCAACTACCAGGCCTAATTTCAACAATATAATGTAAAAGTCAACCCAAGTGATACCTCTTCAAGCAATACAAGATCTTCTTACCAAACTGGACACCTTAAGCCAGTTTGGTCGTATCTGTTCTAATGCTCTGAAAAGATCATTTTGCAATTATTTTAATACAGTATCAAATTTGGCATTTCCTGGACAGGAATTTTGGTCAGCAACAGAGTTAGTTGTAGGAAGGAGGAAATTTCAGTAGGAATCCATGAAAAATGCTGAAAGAAAGTGTTTTGGAGAAAAGGAGCAATTACTGTTGTATAAAATTTCATTATTTTCTCCAAAAGATACACGTATTTTTTTAGAATTTTGAAGAGTGACTTACTGGAAGCTGTTGTTGCAGTTCTTCCTAACATGACAAAACACAGTACAGCTAAATACTCAGGGATCTCCTGTTATTTAGCAACAGAACTACTTGCAGTCATGAAACACAGTTAAACCCATGGTTCCCCTTAATAAAGGATTAGAATTGAAAAATCCAAACTACCCTCCATTCCCAAAAGCCTGGATTTCAGGCATTAGGACTAGGGAAAAGAAGCTAATCTAATATCATTCTGTTTGCAGACTTTACTTTTCAAGAACTAAATCACAGACAAATTGTAATTTGATTGTGAACACAAAAAAGGTCTCAAAATCCACAAAATAGAAAACATTCTTCAAGAGTGTGGCACAGGTCAAACAGATCAACACAGAGATCAGAAGTGTGCTACAGAAATTAAGGTTGAAGTCCTTCCTAAGTGTTACAAATCAGAACCTCCAAACACTTGACTTTGAATAACGTAAAATGAATTATTACAAAGTTCTTACTGTGTTCAAAATAGAAATGCTAGTGATTCTAGTTAGGAGTCACAAGAACACTGACACTAGAGCTCTTCCCCACCATTCTTTCAGGCATTAGGAAATGTCAAAATTTAGGTGAGCAAGCAAAGATTTTAAGGCATCTGCAGTAAGGGTCTACCTGAGAACAGTACCTAAGCAACAGCTGGATGAACGAAGGTTACAGGACAGTAGGCTCAATATTTTTACTCTCTAGAACAAGAATACACTGGAAATTATCACTACTGTCAAAAGGAGGATAAAACAACATTTATTCTTCATTCTCTGACCATGATTGAAATGTTCAGTCTTCAGAACAAGCAAGATTCCCAAAGACTGAAAGAGGGGTTGGTTTGTTTGTTTTCCTCCTTTTTTTTTCCCTGGAACTTGCAAGATTAAAAATAAACTGCATATTCCTAAGAATACTGCAAATGTATGGTCAAACTACATGGGTGGCATTTAAATAATTAGAGTAGGAATTCCAAAATGCAGCAAGGATGTTAATTTTTGCTCTCAGTGGTTGTTCTTACTACTTTACCTGATTCATTTTTAAAAAATGCTGTCCTACTAAACAAACTAAAATTTCAAAAAGGAATTTCTATACCTTCAAATGGAAGCTCTCTAATTCTTCTGATTTTTATCAGGCACCAAATAAAACGAGCACTTCAGGTGGTTACTGCTTTTAATTTGTTAAACTAGAATTCCAAAAACTAGATAATCTTACAAAAAAGAATGTGCAGGCAAAACATGATATATGCAGAATAATGACATTACCAAGTTTATGTATACTTTAGGATGTCCCAAAGCTCCACCACCACCATCGCATGATATCACTCTGCTTTCAACTTGACTCACAGGCTGCTCTGCTATCAAATCGATTGCAAAATTCTTGTTCACCTGTAAGAAAAAGAGGGAAACTTTCAGATACCATTCCCACTCAAACAGAAAGCACTTGCTATTTGCTGCCTCCCCAGGCAGTTCCACTACAGCTATTTTGAGAAGTTCCCGCTTGGGTTTCCTCCCAACTCCTCCACCAACTCTTAGACTCTGCCATAAGCCAGATCAATGAACTATACATTAAACTCTGCAAAAGTAATCCCTTTCCCCTGACGTACAAGCCACATCAGTGCTCAGGTTTCAGCAGATTCAGCAGAGAGGTGAGCAGGAACAAGTAGACAAGAACAGAAGATATTTAACCAACACTGCATTCTGCTTTAGTGACTACATGATAAAATTGCAGAAGAATCTCTGCTGATAAACTCAAAAATAATAGTGAGACAAGTAAGGTCAGGCATGAGATAAAACAACTGCTGGTAATTTAGAGCCTCTAGCCATGTACCTTATTCTATCACTGCACAGGAATCTCATGAAAGCATGAATGTGGAGCACAACAATCAGAAAGACAAATTGTTCAGCACAGAAAAAGCAAAAAACCTCTAAATGCCACTACTCCACTCTGTAAATCCATCACACACACTTTCTGAATATGCACATAGCTGACAAGTAGGGCTTTTTCCTAGAGCACACCTGCATGGCCTAGAAAACACATCCATGCCTGGACAGGCTGGTGACACAGCAGCTTGTCCCTCAGCAGGACTTACAGCACTCCAATACTCTCCAAGTCTGCACTGAGCAGACAACTACTGCTACAATTCAGGCAAAAGTACTGCAGGAGGGGCCACCTTTTCAAAGGCCATGTTATACACGTATCAATATCAAATAATACGCACACCCAAAGGAGGCACTATCTACTGCTCTGTGTGTAAGGTTCATAAACGTGCTCGTATTTGAATAAAGATGAGATTCTTGGGAAAAAGACAGCTATGTATGCATTACATAAATCCCTAGGAACTACAACGGTGTTTTTATCTAATCCCAGTACATAACAACTTAGCATCTTTCACCAAGCCTCCCATTATCCTCCCTCTCTCCAAAATCTGCATTTTTTGGTATAGTAATGGAAAAGACAGTTTTGCCAAGTAACAGTTTGTCCTTACCAAAAGAAGATGATAGCTAAGCAAAAAATTAAGTTTTGGTATTGAAAGAAATTGGCAACATCAACAACCCCACTGTCTGGGGCCTGCGCCCACAAGTCATGTAATTTTTGCCATACTGCAAGGACTTTCACTGCTGCTTCTACTAATGCTCAAAATTGTGCATCCTTCATTTTGTGTTAAAGAAGGAGGGAGATAAAACCATGACACACCTTTGCTTTGAGATTAGAAGCAAGAACTCCACTCATCCCAACATTTCTTAACCACAAAAGGTACTTGTGCGGAGAGAGGGAAGCTAAAACTTCCCATCCACTGTATAGCTAAGACTTGTCTGTGGTTCAGCCTATTAAACAAGAGACAGTCTAGGAATTCACTGGAAAAACACGCCACAAAAAAATCAAACAGGCAAACAAACAAAAAACTACAAGTGGTTGCAGTTACAACATATCCCTTCAACTAAAGCACAGCAGTACTTAGCAGGAAGGGGCTGATTCCCTCAGCACATCCATATGAGCCTTGCTCCAAGCATAAATCAATGGGCTATCTTTTTCCTGCCACAGTGCCAATTTGACAACTTTGTTTCTTCCTCTTCCCACCTATCCACCTGTGCCAGTACATGGTCTGGGAGACCAAAGAGATAAAACCAAACTTGGATTTGATCCAGGACCAAAGACCCAGAGGGAAGGCAGGAGAGAATATTTAAAACAGACCAGCACTGAGGTGAGTCCTCCTCACACCTTCAGCTGCTGCACCAGCCCAAGAGAAAGGGTAGAGCTGAAGTGGAAATGGCAGTGTTGAAATAGGTCCTGCTCTACCTTGGGGATTACAGAAGGGCAGGATGACCCGGTTGGACTGTGGCAGATGCAGTTTAGCAGTTGCCATGCTCAGTTTTCTCACAGCTTCTTGCTTTAGGCCCTTGTCAGAGAGCACAAATCCCCAGTTCTCCACAGAGAAAAATTATTTTAGCTAAAACACATGGATTTCACTAACAACTAGGCTGGCAGAACTGAGGGGACAAAAAGCACCTACTCTAGGCCATACCCCTGGGCCTGGCCACCTGAAGCACACAGGCCCAGACACCCTGACTGGGGGAGTCCAGAAGCTGTATCCCCAGACAGGAAAGCTGCCATGGCTGGACTGGGCTGCTCCCAAGCTGGACTCAACCACCTGGACCATACTGAAGGCAAAGGGAAGAAGCAACCCGGAAAGAACAGTCACCAGGAGAGCTTTTGCTTTAGAAACAAGGCAACATTCAGACTACAGACACAGCTGTCAACCCTAATATTGGCAGCTGAAACACTCTGTGGCACAACAGCAAAGCCCCTAGAGAGAGATCCTATTAATAGGCACAGATCATTTAAAGTATTTAACATGTAAATTTTGTCCCAATTTCATCATTAAAACTTAGCATTAAACCATGCTCAGCAGACTTAGAGCTTGGCTTTTGCTGGAGAAGGAAGAACTGGGCTGAACTGAAAACCCTGGGTGTTCCACACCACATAGAGTCTGAAATTACCTGATGGCAAAGACACATTAGAGGGACCACTGCCCCGTGGAGAATTAGGCTTAAGGAGCATTTCCTACAAAGTTACAGAAGTAGCAGAGACGCAGGCAATACACTTGGGAGAGACCTACTTTGCCAACTATCCTCCCTGAAGTAAGCTAATTCAGCATTTTAAGTGACATTTTCATTTAATTATTTCACGTGTAGAATCCCCATTTTTGCCACACAGCGTGAGTTAAATTGTATCCGTCACACAGTGAGGTAAACTCAATATGAAAACTCAGAAATCAGTGTAATTAGTTCAGGTTAATTTAGGAAGAGAATAATTATACGCAACTACATTAAAAATCTACCACACCTCATATTTAATGTCTCTGCTATACATAAACATTTACAGCATTAACATTAAGGCACTATTCAAAGACTCGGGCATTGAGGAATACAATTTAGCTGAAATTATTCTGTTTCAATCCAAAAGGCCAGCAGATCCCTCATGGAGCTGTGCTGCTTGATCATTACAGAAAACTCAGTGCTAAAGGACTTATCAATAGAGTGGGTATGTGAAATTTTAAGCGGCAGTAACAGGGCCACCTTTCCAGCACTGCACTTGGATGATGCTGGTATTACTAGACTTTGCATTTGAGGCTTCATTATTTCAGAATACTCCACATTTTACTTTTATTTGTAACACCACTTTCAGCAAATGCTTCTCAGGCTCATTAAAAATTCAGTTTGGGTAAAGATTAGAATTTTAATTACATAGAAGCAAATTAAGCTTCAAAACACATATGTAAACAGATATATAAACAAATTAACAATTCAGCAGAGTATTTAATTACATAATTTTTCTCAATAGTAACACAATAGAAACATACTAACAATTTCTTAAAATACATACTTGAAACAAAAATTATTCCAAGTTTAAGATGCTCAAATGCCTACAACTATAACAAATACAAGCACTTAACAGATGTGGAGCAAGTCTTGACTTTTCCAAGTTTATCAAAAGCAAGGAAGTAGACAGATGCTACTATAAACTGCCTTAAAAAAAATTATCACTGTAGTGAAAAAAAAAGCCCTCTGAAACCCAAAATCCAAACCAGTTTGGTTGTGGTAGGGTTTTTTGGTTTTGGTTGTAGGGTTTGGGTTTAGTTAGTTTCTTGGTTGTTGGGGTTCTTTTGGGCTTTTTTGGTCTGGAGGGTTTTTTTATGACAGTGAGATTGCGGACACTGCTATCAGGTACAATGAAAAAACCCATGAACTACCCCCTCTCTCATGAGAAAAAGTAGAATGAGTTACCTCCTTTTGTCGTCCAACAAACCTAACTCTTCTGTAATCCTTCTCGTCATATACCTAGAGTGTAAAATAAACTTGATCTTATTTAAAGAGCAACAACTATAGACATAGAACACAAAGACTTAGAAAATAAATAGCTTGAACTGTTTACTTAGTTTCAAGTATTATCACCTTACAAGCACGTAGTATACAGAAAAAATAGCTTCAATTTCTCTCACACAATAAAGTAAATTCCACATTGGAAAGTAGAAAAGGAAACTGGAGGTGTGGGGGGTGGCATGAAAGCCAGTAAACAGAAGCCTTAGCTCTGATTCCAGAGGTGAACATAGGTGTGTTACTTATAATGCTGTTCCTTGATCTCACACTGATACCTGGCAGGTGAACTAAAATTGAAAATTCAGGTTTTGTATTTATTTCTAAATAATAGTAATAGTAATAGCGCGAGCTTTCCCACGTTAGCTCCACCAGCCATGCTCTCTCAAGGCACCACACGAGCCTCCCTCGCCCGCCCGCTCAGCTTCTCCATTGGAAAAGAGGTACCGTGGCGTTACAAGGCACTGACACAAGGGGGGTGCCTCCACCTGTCAACTCTTCGGCTGGGTCACAAGCCGGATTCGGACCAGAACGCTCGGTAGTGGCCAATGACCCTGATCCTAATTAAAAGGTTTGGTTTGGGTTTTTTTCCGAAACCGCGCGTACTTCCTGTGTACGGATCATCCAAGGAACATGAATTTCCACTGTGCGCATTGAACGGAGACTCACACGATAAGTCAGGTTGGAAAAGACCTCTGAGATCATCAAATCCAACGAGTGACCGAATACCACCGTGTCAAGTAGACAACAGCACTAAGTGCCACATCCAGCCATTTCCTGAACACCTCCAGGGACGGCGACTCCACCATCTCCCGGGGCAGCCCATTCCAAAGTCTAACCACTCTTTATGTGAAGAGATTCCTCCTGATGTCCAACCTAAACCTCCCCGTTACATCACCCCACACCAGCGCGCTGCTCGCTGCCCCGGCGGGATTTCCCTGCAGGCGCCGGCAGGACGCGCCCGCCGCCCTCCCCGGGCAGCTGAGGGGGGGCAGCACCGGGCCCCGCGCGCTCACCTGCCCCGTGTGCGTCACCA
>VZRQ01003011.1:217346-327163 GCA_013397975.1 Machaerirhynchus nigripectus | reverse complement strand
GGCTGCTGGCCGTGCCGCCGCCGCCCGGGCTGCCGCTGCCGCCGCTGCTGGCCGGGCTGAAGACGAAGACGGCGCTGAGGAGGCGCTGCAAGGACTGCTACTTCGTCCGGCGGCGCGGGCGACTCTACGTGTGCTGCAAGAGCAACCCCCGGCACAAGCAGCGCAAGGGGTAGCGCCGGCCGGGAGCCCGCAGGGCTCAGAGCTGGGGCCGGGCCCGGAGCCCCCCCGCCGCCGTGACCCTGTCACCAGGCTGCCCCGCGGCTGGGGACACGAGTCGCAGAATGGTGTGTGTGGCAGTGTTCCCTCTTAACGCACACCTAAAACGAGGTGCGATCTTGACGGCCCTCTCTGGAACTTCAGGCCGTGGGTGCGGAGAACTGAAGTGGGAAGCAACAGCCTTCAGGACCTCTTGTCATCTGAGTCGTGAAGCCTTAAAATCACCGCACTGTTAAATTAGTAAGGATGAAGCTGGATCACTGGACTCTGAGGTGCATTTGATTTTAATTAAAGCAAAATAAACTCCACTGATGTTCATTATTACAGAATACAGTGGGTTTTTTCTTAAACACCCGTCCTCTCCAAGATGTTGATAACAGAACCAATAGTTTCAAACTCAGGTGGGCTCTTAAGTAGCAAATGATATGAAATACATTACATTGATGGATAATGTTCAAGCTTTTGGCTTGGTTCATAGGTGAGGTAGAAATTTCTTTTTAACTGTTGGGTCATAGGTGACATAATCCCATGTAGCTTCAGTAATACCAGTATAAACCCTTGCTGCTTATCACTGCGTTTTGAAAGGACATGGTGGTATTTTAATCAGTATATAATAATAAACACTTTAAAGTTTTAGTGTCTTAAGTCCTCACTTAATGATATATTGACCATTCACAATGTTCACAGCTTTATCTTCCCCAAAGAGGTCTTCTCTGACACTGCCTGCTATTCTACAGTTCCCCAAATCTGAACCCAAAGAACCAAGGAGTCATGGCCTTTTGGGTGGAGATTGTAAACCATTTTGGGTAAGGTCTACGTAAAGAAGATCAAAATAGCAATTTCAGATTCCATCTAACTTGCCCTAAGATTCTGTAAAGCTTTAGGCTCACTCTCATAGATTGGTGAGGCTTAAGAATATTCTTTTTTTCTTGTGCTCCTTGAAACAACTCTCTCCTAACAGGTGTGGAGAGAATGACTGAGAGCAGTAATGCCTCAGAGGTCATATGGCCAAGCATAATGTTGAATGCAAACTAGTGGATTAGTACACAATAATTAATTAGAGCCAAAATTGCTTCAGTTCCCCAGTGGTGTTCCTCAAGCTTCTCAGTATGACTCTGCTTGGGGCAGGAGCGTTTGATCTTTCTCTGAACTGCAAGTTCTCAGCAAATGGTACCAAACTAAACTTTCAGACAACTATCCTCATACAGCTACAAGTGCCAGAGTATTGTGAGAAAGTGTCCCCTTCTTGAAAGAGGTGAAATTGGTTGAGCACTGTGTTTGAAGTTGCTGTAACACTGGATAGTATGATGACTTGAAGACCTTTTCTGCCCAGTCATAATTCCACAACTTTACGATTGCAGTAACTTTTATAATTAATGTATTTTTACTTGATGCTTGTAGACAGTGAGAATCTAAACCTGGAAAGCTGTGGCTAAGCATTTCAGAGGCAATAATTATTGACTGATTTTCCGTATGTTGGGTGGTTTGTCTTTTCACTCATCACTGGGAATGTGGGTTTGGAGAGAGAGGAGCAGGTTAGTTAACATACTCATCCATCTTAGAGGGCATTCAAACGAATTCGTGGCAATGAGGGGAGAGAGAAAATGCTTGTGTCATCTAATTAAAGAGAGACAGACTGAATCAAAATGTGTAAGGCTACTCAACTTGAAGTAGTGTAAAACTTGCTGTACTTTCAAAAAGTTTGAAATCTGGACACTCATTAAAAAGAACTTCTACCTTCTAAATACCCACAGCTTGTGCATGAAATTAAAATGTAAACAGAGATTTCTTGGAAATATTTTACGCCTTTAACATGCTTTGACAGTTAAACATGTTAATCAGTTTAATCATAGGAACTGAAGATTTTAAAAGTTCTGATTCGCAGTGTTTAAGGTGCACATTCCTAGGTGTGTGTTTTGTTCCAGCAGAGGAAAAGGCCTGTGTGCCGTGAACACCTGTGAAACCTTGTGAGGTTAACTGTTGGTACACCTTCAAGGTAAACTGTATTTATGTCCAGAAAGAAACAGTGATTTCCAGCCATACCCATTTTTCTGGTGGATAATAAGGACTGGGCTGTGGATCGGGCATGAAATTAAGGGAGTTTGTTGGCTGGTTGGGTTTTTTAGGAAAGATAGTTGTCAGCTGGTCTTACTGCCTCCCAAATAGTTGATCTAGCCCCTTGGTTCTGTCAGGAAAAGGCAGCTCACTGGTACAAGACACGTTGTGCTGCTGGGTCACTGGGGAGCAATTGAAGCCAGGGCTCTCTTGCCAAGAGCTGTGTCAGATGGTTAAGGGAGACCTGCAAGTGTGAGTTGCCAGGCTGAGGAGCAGCAATCGTTCTCTGGCCAGACTGCCTGAATTCAGCAATGTGTGGGACTCTAAGACGAGTTCACTCTGCCAGGCTGGTGTCAAATACAGTCTACACTCAGAAACTTAGTGAAATTTAGGGCTAGGATTACTGTGCAGCAGAGGGAGGCACAAATTACTGTTTTCATCTCCTCCCTTAGCCTAAAACAAGCTTTTATACAGTGCTGGCTCAGCAGCTTGTTTCAACAGCTTAGAATGAGGAAAATTTTTTTCCTAATTAAACCCTTTGAATGGAGGGCTACTGGTCAGAAACTTGAGATGTGAAGTAATTTGAGTTAAAATGTTTATTATGGCTGTAAACAATTCATGTGTCATTGTCTGAACAGTCTGTGATACCTAGGGTGGAGCACTCAAAAGAATGGAGCATTCATGTCCATCGTATTTGGTTGTGCTTAATAGATTTTGGAAGGAGGATTATAGGATTAGAAACTAGAAGGTTCTGAATTGTAATTGTACTCTGCCATTGACTTGCTGTATGATCTTGAAAAGGTAATTTTGCTTTTGTCTCAATTTTTCCATCTGTTAGGCAGGAGTACTGAATCTCACACTTGTAAGTACCATTTTTTAGTCGATGTCTGCAGACTCTTAGGTGTTCTAAAAAAATCAGAATCTATAGCTTTCTGTAATTTGAGTGACATGAGGAAGGTGAGCTGGGGGTGATGCATGTTTATTTCAGGTTTACAGCACCTTCAAAATGAGTAGGTGAAATATTTTCAGCTAGTAGCCTCGTAGTTGGTAGCTCAGGGTTCACAGCCTTCATTACAGACCTGAATGCTGTGCTACTTAAACAGCTGTTGGCAAAGGATGGGGTACGCAACAACTACTTAAGTTACCCAGACCAAAAATTTAGTCCTGGAATATTAAAAATACCAGTCTATATTAATTCCTTAGTTATATGCGTTTTCTGTTTTATTTCTGCCCCCTGAGGCTGAAAGGGATGTGAATGATAAAGAGAGTGCAGCTAGAACGTCAAATGTTTTAGTGGGGGAAATCCTACCCAATAACATAAGAAGAAGAATCCATACAGTGCACACTGAAATAAGACTCAGGCTCCAAATACATTTTCAGTTTTTAGCTTCCTAATGCTTATGTGTTGAGGTTACCCCCTCCAGAAAGACTTCATTCTTCTTTAAATCCCCACCATGGAGTGGGAACGTGACAACTGATGTCTCCTGTGACTGTCGCCATTGTACAATTATGAAAATCATTTGCAGCTGTGAACTTGCTTAACTCCTTAGAACTGTTCTAGGGAATGAGATTGTCACATTCCTGATACGCAACAGGTAGAGATGTATTTAGGTCAACTGGAGGATAAATCTTAGAGCTCATGTATATTAATGACTGTCAGACTTTGTGGTTGTGTGTATGGAAATTACAGTATTGGTTGCTGAATTCAGGACAACAGCTCTTCAAAAATGACAGGTGAAGGAGAAGTCTTTAGGAATTATAGTACTGAGAAGCCGTGTCTGCTCGGATGGAGGCAGTACACCCTGAGGTTAGCTGACTGACAGGTGACTGTTCCAGATGCTGACACCACCACAGTCAGTTTCCCACACTTAGTTAAAATAACAGCTATTTTTGAATTATGTAGACACCATATTGTTCTTCCAATTATTTTGTTATACCATCCACAAAAGCAAAAAAAAAAAAAAAGGCACAAGAAAGAGTGATATTTCAGAGCAATTGCTAATGCTTTTCCCAAGTATTAACAACTGGGATTTTTTCTTTATTTGTAGAGTTGAAGTAGCTGAAATTAAACAAAAAATCTAAATAAAAATATAAAACAAAAACGTAAATACTCTTAAACAATGGAAAAGAAAATGAGAAAGGAGGGCTGCTTTCTCCTCTTTGTTTAACAACATGCTACTGCAGGCACTGTTCAGAGCATCTTCTATGTAACACCTTTCTGTGTAAGGTCCTTCTGTGGCTTCAGTGAGCTCCATGCACTAAGGAGGTTTCATTACCAAAGCTGGTTAATGTTTATCCACAGCATCACCATATTGCAAAGTTCTGAATCAGCAAGGGTGGACACACCTTGATATACACTGCTGAAAACTATCAAATTACTTTTAAAACGGAAGTTGCGGATAAAGTAATCCAAATCAGTTTAATAAAACTGATTATACATTTAAATACTTGCATTCTTTCTATTACAGCTCACCAGATTATTAACTTGGAGCTTGAAATCTGTACCAGTTTAAATTGCCTGTACCAGGTTAAATTGCATGGGGTCATGAACATGTTAGTCCCAGAGGCTGAGAAGGGACTGGATTCTTTCCAACTAGCTGGGACAGTTTAACTCACCACACCTGTGAGGGGGCATGCCCTCACCTGTCCAGTCTCCTCTGCTTTCCAGGACTGAATTTACCTTCCTGTACGAATAGGTGAACTGCCCATGAAGCTGTTATTGAACTGTCACACTTTACAGCCCAGTTTATTTAGGTAAGTGGTGGTGTTTTACTCCTATACCTTTGGGAGATAAACTGCAGCAGTTTCGTTATTGCTCTGTATCCCAGTCACAGTGGAGGCAGCAATCTTTTTAAGAGCTTCATCACAGTGAAGACACTGAACCTGATCTAAAAATGATGAAAGTTAGTACAGAGAGAATATTGGCACCCAAGATGAAGCTGTCACTTGCTGGAGTTATCCACCTGCCTCCAGGAATGAAAAATTCGCCATTTCACCCAGAAGTTTTTGCATCGGACTTTGAAATCTGTTGTCTGTAAATATGAATGAAGTATTCAAAACGAGCAGTATTTTTCAAGAACCCACCTGTGCTTATGTGCCACATTGTACAAGAAGGAATAAAAAGTGAACTTTGTGAAGTCATTTGATCTAAAAATAGATTGATTGCATTTAGTGGTTGAAAGTAAGCAAAAGAACAGGCAGGGAGTAATGTAAGCCTCTCTTTGTACATGATTAAAGATTGGTGATGAACAGTGCCTAAATGAGGAAAAGACTTGGAGCAAGCAGTCCCAGAGTCTATAGAGTTTTAAAAGGGACTCATACTAGGAGGCTACTATTTATAAAAGCAGTGACTGGGATATATAGAATAGGTCACTTTCACAGGACCTTCAGGCTTTAGATAAGAATCTAGATTGTGTACCAACTACTTTGGTTTGGCTTTGAATGCTCCTCCAGCTATTAAATAAGAAGTTGGTTTTATGTCATCTGGTCATTCATCCTGATCATCAATTGCATAGTCACGGAAAAAAGAAAGAACTTATTTGATGTATGTAAGTGAAAGAAAATGCAGTAAATATGAAGTGGTAACCTGGGACTTGATCTGTAGGCTGAAGAATTCTGTTCTAGCAGAGGTAGGAGATGAAACCTAAAACACGGCTGCAGCCAGAGACCACATCTACTCATAGACGAGCAGTGGATAGATGAGCAGCCAGTCACACAGCTACAATTACGTTACAAAATAGTGTCACTTCACTGTTAAAGAGGTGAGCTTGTTTGCTTTAATTTGCAAAATCAAATTTTGTTGAGCCTTTAATTCTTAGATTCCTTTATTTTTCCTTCAAAAGTCAGTCGCTAAATTTGAGTCACCCTTTTAATCTTTTGTTAAAATAATCAGATTAATCATCTTTCTCGATATAAAATGTTTTGTCTAACCTTTGGATAATTCTGTTCCCTGTACCCTCTTCTCATTCCTTTTTAAAAATATGGACACAGGAGCTAGAGGTAGAATCTACCTTAGTGATGCTGAGCACTGAGGTTAAAGTGCTCCTGAATTTTGTTCTCAGTAATCTGCTTCCTTCATTTGAAGATCACATCATTGCTATGGATTTCTGTAAAGAATTTGTTTGCTGTCAGTTTTTTATGACCTGTAAAGGATTTACATTACTTAACACTTCCCCTGTGCTTGACACAGCCCTCTCTTCTGCAGGTGTAGCTGCAATGTTTGATTTCTAGATGTATGACTTTGCATTTGAAGATAACAAAATGAAAATGTTTTCAGTAGATTGTGTGTTAATCAGCATGAATTTCTCCCCATTGTTCCATAATCATTATTACTACTTTGCTGGGGTTTTTTTACCCTGAATTTATCAGTGTTTGATCTATATCATACCTGAATCACTAATTAAAAAAAACAGGGTATGTATCAATTGTCTTAATACCCCTGAAACCACAGTGAAAGACATTCAAATTTCATGGTGGTTCTCACTTGCAGTTGTGTTTTGACATGTTACTCAAGCAGCTGTGAATTCATATACATATAAGAGGATTTTTTTTTTTAGTTTTGCTACGTAAGGCATATCATGAGTCAGTGTGAACCACTTTGGTTTTGCTCCTTCATCTTGTTCACTGGATCATCTGCCCTGCATCCATGACAGAGAGTTTCCAGGCTGCTTTCTTCAGAAGAAACCCAGACAGAGAAACAAGTTCAGTGTCTAGACCAGTGTAGCTAGTCATAGTCTTACATAGAGCATGGCTGGTTCCTTCAGCCCATCCCAGGTCTCCAGTACTACTCCAGCTGGCCTTGATGTCTCACATTACTTCGTACCATGGCCCTCTGCACACAGGATACATTCTCGGCATTATCCAATGAAAGCACAGCCATGGAAAGCTGCAAGTCACCCATTTCATTGTCTTGGACACCTTGAAAAAAATGCTGGTTTTTAAGGAACTTAAGATTTATAAGGTGTAATGTTCAAAGAATGATCAGGAGGAAAAACAGGCAAGGAAAGACAAAAAGATTTTTACAGAAGATCCTTTCTGGTGAGTTTTAGGTGCATCCCTTGATACTGCTTGTAAACGTGAAGAGGAAAACTAAGTGGATCTCACCTTAAGGCTCACGGAGAGGTGGCATAGTTGGGTGCTAAGTGTGAATGTCTGTGTGTGGCATGAGCAGCAGGGCAGAGAGCTGTGATGGCAGGGCCACAGGGTAGAGGCCGTTGGTGTTAGGGCCTTTGAAACATTCATCATTTGGGGTCTCCTTAACCATGATGTATCTGTATTCTCTCCAGGCATGGAAAGGTGCTGCCTGTGAGGATTACAGTCACAGTCAGCTCTAGGGCATTTTGTCGGGAGAATGGTGATCAATGAAAAAAGTTGTGAATGCAATGTGGATACATAAACTCCAACTCCCTGCTATTCCAGTAACTACTTAATATTGTTTAAATAAATACATTAAATTCTGCATTGAAAGTTAAGTGTCTTTTGCTAACATGACTCTTCAAACAATCTAGAACGTCTCTCCCTAGTCTTCTTTTAGCTTCAGCTCTACATTTATTCATGACTTGTTTATACTTATGCCAGCATTATCTTTTCTGTTAAACAGCATTGCTATTCCTGGAGAATTTATCTGCCTGATATTTATTTCTAGGTAGCTCCCATGTCCTTTCTCAGTCTTTGTTTTCGTAAGCTGAACAAGTCCTTTTATTCTTTTCTCATGAAGCAGACTTTCTGCCCCTCTCATCATCCTAATAACTCTCTTGTGTAATGTTTGAATTTGTGAGATAGGGCTTGTAAGGAAGGTCATATATTTTATGAGATCACTGATATTGTTGGAAAAAAACAGGAAAGCTTTTGAGTAGACAAGTCATTCTCACATATGCCAAAGCTTACCAGCTTTTTTTCCAACTGTCTCAATTGTCTTTTAAAAGATAATTGCTTCTACCTACAAGCATTCCCTCTCATACATTCTTGGACATTACTGGCTAGACCATGCACCTTTTGAGTTAATCTTTCCTGAAATATTTTGTATAATTCTGTCCTCTCAAATATGTTTGGGTTTGCCGGTGTGACAGATGAATGTCTACCTCATGTTTCTTGGAAACATACCTCACCCTGCATATTTTAGGATTGCCTTTGAGCAACTCACTGGCCATCTGAGTGACTTCAAGGAGTAAGATGCCATGGATACATCCTCCTCAGAGCACGCCCTGTCAGAGGTCTCCCCCCAGAAGAGGGAATAAGGTGGGAGCTGGGATGTGTAAAACCTGTCCAGTGATTCATGCTTGTGCAAAATAGCTGATCTAAGGGCTTGGAGAGTCCCTCAAGGATATGCAAGCTGCCTTTGTAATACCATTTTGAGTGAAGAGGATTTCCTTCCCAAAAGTCTTATCCTCGGCTCCAAATAATAGATGATCCTGCCAAAATTATATAAAAATTAGATGTCTTATAAAGATGAATGGTATGCTTTGTAGGATATCAAGTGTATTTCTCTCAAACAGTGTATTTTTAGCAATTTCTTAAGAAATTTTGTGCAGGTTTGTATATGTGAAGGTTTGACTAGACTCACCAATCTTCCTCTTTTTTTAATAAACCAGCATAAAGTAGAATTTATTTACATAATGCAATGATCCATGAAGGTTACCATAACATCAGGGGACCATATTAACCGCTTGAATGGAATTCATTAGAAATTAACTACCACTTAAATTAATTTTCCCACATTCACAAGGCTGTAATGGTGGAAAAAGGAACCGTCCATCAGCATGTACTGACAGGAGAGCTGTCACTGCTTTTATTTATAGGTGAATACATTAACCCATGAAGCAGCCTTTTCAGACAAAATCTTGAGCTTCTGTAGAAATAAGCTGCTTCAGAAGACTTTTAATAAGTATCCCAGCCTCAGTTAAACAGGAACACATACTGCTTAATGCTTGTGCCACTGGCTATATGTATTGTAGCCTTTTCAAAGGCACAGTAGAAAAATTTGCTCCTAAAAATTTCAAACTTCACACTGTATGTAATGTAATTTCAGTGGATAATATTATTGGTTAGATCTAGTTATAGTGATATTGTATTACCAGTATTGGTAAAACTACACAAACAAAAGATCATCCATTGGTTCTTCTTCTTTTGTAGTTTAATACTTGGTTTGAGTTTTTAACTCTCTTGCAAGTGATTATATGTACAGGTCTTCAAACCGTAGGATGAAAGTGAATGAGGCCTTTACCCACCTGGGATCTAGAAATATTTTGGGCAAATTTACTGTGGTGCATTGTGGTAATCATTCACATAAAATACAATGGGAAAGAGCTTTGTGTAACCTGTTAGATGACCACAGTTGTCACAAAACAATATAGCATAAGAGGTGAGTGTCTTTTATATATGTAAACATCATAGCTGAAATGATGTCAGGACAATCTCCTGTACAGTTTAATCAAAATATTTTTTTTCATGTGTAATTATAGCTCAGAGCTAAAAGCTAGCCCTTACCAATCAACAACACTTTGTATTTTAACAACGGAAGTTCAATAAGAAAGGATTGTTAACTTTTAAAAAACACACCCTTATGTATGACCATTAAAATAACTGAATAAAATAAGTTTTGCATCCTTTTCTGTTGGGTGCTAACATCACGTCATAAACAGTGGTGACACAACATCACATGAGCTTGTATGCCAGCAGTAGTGCTCACTGAAATGCTTCAGTCTCACTGGTGTCGAGAAAGAGAAAATACAGAAGTTGCAGTGAACCTCACAGCATTCTGAACACTTTCTCGTGAGCTCCTCCATGATTTCCCTAGCAGTGTCAAAGGAAGCTTCACCACACAGTTTCTCATATGGGGAATTTGTAGGACAAGTGGCCTTTCCAGGTATTTCTGTGAGTTTACTGCTGTGTTCAGACACTTGACAGGCATAGCAAATATATGAGCTTTTTCTGGGTTACCCCCAAGTCCTTCAAAGGGAACTAAAGGCTGTCCTGATACTCCAGTGATAAAATTGCATGCACTTACCTTTTATGTCATCCCCTCTGAACAGATTCTTTTCAACAGCTTCTCAGATGTATCAAGATGTTACACGCTTAGGGCTAAAAGTATAAACTCTGTAAGTGAAGAGAAACTATTTTACAAGCTTACCCCTCCAATAGTGCATGTAGTTTTCCATTCCAGTTATTTAAATATGGCTATATTATTCTATACAGTTATGCTCAATTAAAATCTCAGTGTCAGTGTTACCTAAAAAGTCTGTCGTTGCAGTTAGGTCAGTCTCAGCCTCAGATGTCACACATCTTAACAAAAAAAATTTGTTCATGTTCACTTTTTTTTTTATAGTTATACTTTAACTAGCTAAACTGAAACTTTGGAAGTACTTCTACCAATGTCTTGGGGTGCTATTTGTTTACAATATAGATAAGTGATTCTCAGATGTTCCCACAGCAGCCTAAGGAGAGCTGGTAGCTTGGAGCAGACTAGCTACTCTCCTTCAAAAGTAGCAACTGTCACCGGTACAAATTATGATTTATTTATTATTTAATGGATTTAGAGCATTTAAAATTCTTACAAACACTATTTTGTCTAATTCTTCCACATTTTATGTGTCACGGCTTCTTAGTTTGTCTGATTTGTACACACTAATGTACACACATAATGGATAATGGGAATGAGTCAGACTAACTAGAAAATCATGCCATTTTACTTAGTTCTCATCAGGGACTACAGTTAGTTTGGTTAATTGATACAATATTGACTAGGTAATGACTCTCACTTCTGTCAACATTTTTACATTTGTTAAATTCCCCTGCCTGATTCTGCTTTTCTGCTTTATTTCCTTTAAAAATTTAAACATCTTAAAAAAGGCTCTTCTCAATTAATGCATTTCATGATAGAGGAACACTGAAATTAACTTTTAGCCAATTAAATTTTTACGAGTATTTGCTATTGTCGACAGTAGTAAAAACTTCTGTTTCAGCCACATCAATAATTAATTTAGAAGCACATGCCTGAAATACTTCCCCACATGCAAAGGAGTTGTTATTCTCCCACAGCTTCCCTCACAGTCATCCTGGTGACTCCCTTGGCACTAGTACGCCATTATTTTGTTGGCAGCATTTTGATTTCTGCATGGTTATGATTAACCTGTACAATGTGTTCCTCTTAATGCAAAGCTGTTTTCTTATCCTTCAATTCTACAAACTGGAAAAAGCATATAGCCGCAGGCCACACAGAATAATACCAGTGTCAAGCTTTAAAAAACATATTTGTTTTGTGTCCTCTAAGGACAAATGATAGACATGTAAAAATGTTTTCTCTGTTTCTCTTTCATGGAATACTTACTTTAGAATTAACTTCTGTCACAGAAAACATAATTTCAAGCATCTACTTTATATTATTTCTGAGCATTTCTGCTATAAAGAGGGAAAATAGTACATTGTGTATGACACGTGTGATTACAAGGTTATAGAAACTCTTTATGTTTCTCTAGTTGTTATGGCTTCCCCTTAAGAAAGCTTGTCACTGGAAACATAAGGGCGTCCTTCCTTCAAAAGAGGCAAGTATATAGTACTATCAAGCAGTGTAATTAATGTAATTTTTAATTGCTTTACAATACTTTAAATTCCCACACCTCTGAAGCACTCAGTGTTCTTCATGCAATCCAGTCATGTATCTGTTTTGAAATAGGTCAGAGGAGAAGAGGTATTTTTATGATACATTCTTAAGTGTTCCTATGATTGCAAGTGCTGTAACCCATTTCTTCATAAATGTATTCCATCTTTAATTTTGCCCTCTTCAAGATACAATCACCCCAGTGTCCTTTTATTCATAAAGATTGTTCTTTTACGTACTTTCTCTGTCTTACCTATTTGTTAATTCTGTTTCTCTGTGATATCAAGCATACTTCATTTCATGCTTCATTGTCCAGGTTTTCGTTTCAGCTCCAGTATATTAAATGTTCCCACCCTTTTGCTCCGTATTTTATAGTCAAGAGTACAGAAGCGTTAAAAGCTTTTCTTGAGCAAAGAGAAAGATGAGTCTTCTTAATGTGGAATTCTCTTCCTCCAGAAACTTGATTGACCCCAAATCTTATGACTCCACAGTCAAGAAAAATAAAACTCATTCAAGTCAAAAAGTATCTCACCAACACTTCTCTGAAGTTAAAATAGTATAAATTTTTCTTTTTCTCCCTATTTTCTTTCCCTTGAAATAAAGAAAAAAACCTATATATTAAAATGAAAAAACACCAGAAAATTAGCTATACAATTTTTGCTTAAGTCTACATATTATTAGGCTTTTTAGGTATCCATGGTTTTGATAACAAAATGACAACTTTTTTACATTGAAGACTACTTTTTTTTTAAAATCCTTAATTTTCTGGCTCAGTTGTCGTAGTGAACCTGATCATAGAAAAAGATTTCCAGGCCTGAGGAATTCCTGATAATAAAGAGGCAGGTTGATTAGATCTCTTAGAATCACAGAATCACAGACCTGGTCAGGTTGGAAGTGACCGCAGTGGGTCATCTTGTCCAACCTCCCTGCTCCAGCAGAGTCATCCTAAAGCGCACGGCACAGGATTATGTCCAGATGGTTCTTGAATATCTTCAGTAAGGGGGACTCCACACCCTCTCTTGGCAACCTGTTCCAGTGCTCAGTCACCTGCACAGTGGGGAGGTTATTCCTCATATTGAGGTAAAACATCCTGTGTGTTGTTTTCTGCCCATTTTATTGCTCGACACCACCAAGAGCCTGGGTCCATCCTCCTGACACCCTCCCTTCAGATACTTTTAGACATCAATGAGGTCCCCTCTCTGTTGTCTCTTCTCAAGGCTGAACAGGCCAAGTTCCCTCAGCCTTTCCTCATAACAGAGATGTTCCAGTCCCTTAATCACCTTTGTTGCCCTCCTCTGGACCTGCTCCAGGAGCTCCATGTCTCTCCTGTACTGAGGAGCCCAGAACTGGACACAGCATTCCAGATGCGGCCCCCGCTAGGGCTGAGGGGCAGGATGACTTCACTTGATCTGCTGGAAATGCTCTTCTTAATTCATCCCAGGAAACCATTGGCCGTCTTGGCCACCAGGGCACACTGCTGGGTAATGGACAGCTTGTTGTCCAGCAGGACCCCCAGGTCCTTCTCCGAAGGGCTGTTTTCCAGCAGGTCAGCCCCCAGCTTGTACTGGTGCCCGGCGTTATTCCCCCCCAGGTGCAGGACTCTGTACCTGCCCTTGTTGAATTTCAGAAGTTTCCTCTCTGCCCATCTCTCCACCCTGTCGAGTTCCCTCTGAAGGGCTGCACAGCCCCCTGGGGTATCAGCCACTCCTCCCAGCTTTGTGAACTGAGGAACTTCCTGAGGAGGCATCTGCCCCTTCATCGGAGTCATTGATGATTCAAGTTAAACAATACTGGGCCCCGTATTGAACCTTGGGGGGCACCACTAGTGACAGGCCTCCAACTGGACCCTGTGCCACTAATTGCAACCCTTTGGGATGTGCCATTCAGCCAGTTCTCAGTCCACTTCACTGTCCACTCATCCAGTTCACACTTCCTGAGTTTGCCTGTGAGGTGTTGTGAGAGACAGTGTTGAAAGCTTTGCTGAAGTCGAGGTAAACAATAACCACTGCTCTCCCCACATCCATTCAGGAAGTCAACCAGATTGGTCGAGCATGATTTACCGTTAGAGAATCCATGCTGACTACTCCTGATCACCTTCTTGTCATCCATGCAGATAGAGATTGCCTCTAGAATGAGGCACACCATCATCTTTCTAGGGATTGAGGTTAGGCTGACTGGCTGGTAGTTCCCTGGGTCCTGCTTCTTGCTCTTTTTGAAGACTGAGGTTACATTCGATTTCTTCCAGTCCTCAGGCACATCATCTGATCATCATGACCTTTCAAAGATTATTGTGGGCAGCCTTGTTATGATCCTGATAAGTCAATTAGAAATCTTGGAAGCAGCACAGATCATCATGACAGTGGTGGTTAAAGACTACAAGTTTGACCTGAATGGATCACATTCCACAAATTAGATCCATACTGTAGTGACCTGATTCCTCTATGCTTTTAAAAGTCATGCCAAGAAGTCACACGTGGCACCCAGTCAGCTCATGAAGGCTGGCCTTCCACTGCAGGGTAAGCACAGTGCACCTCCTTGGCAATACCCTCAGTATTTGGTCAGGTCTGAGGTGCCCTGGACTGGAGAGCCATGGTCAGTACCCAGGGATTTACACACTTAGTAAGCACCCAAGAGAGGACCTCCAAGGCTTGCGAGGGAAGTAGTCCCTTCAAATAGTCCTGGTCACACTGAGTCACTGGGGAACCAAAAGCCAGCAGTGAGAGTCCTTCTTCAAAGCTTCCTCTTCACAGGCCTCCAGTGGGGGAACTGTAGCAATGGGCTGGCTTGGATCAAATGGCCTGGTAGATCTCACCATGGTATGTGGCAGAGGGCACAGTAGTAGCCTTAGCTGCTGTTCAGGATAATTGGGCCAGTGAGTGCCCTACCATATGTTTTTGGGATCTAAGCACTCCTCTGTGCTGGTCCTAGCCAACGAGACCCCGAGAGCAAGAGCATGACATCCCTCTGCACTGGTGGTATCTCCACGGACCTGCCTGCCATGGGGAAGCCTCCTGCAGTTGAAATAAAGGCAACTGGAAGGGACCTTGTCAGGGCAGTTCCAAAGGATCCTGCATATCTTCTGCCTGGAGTGGTATTACAAGAAATTTATGAATGTACTTGGCACAGGTTTATTTTAATTAAATGTAAAATTCCAGCAGGTATCATTGAAATACTGTCATCTGAGTTTTGTGGAGCATGCTGGGAAACAATGACAAACCAGTCAAACAAAGAAAGAAACGCCAAGAATCCTAACAGGTAATGAGTTAAAAAGAGGGAAAAGTTGGTAATAATGGAAGTGAAAATAAAAAGAGCAACAGCATTAAAAAAACTAAAATGAAATCATTTTAATACAGCAGAATAAAAAAGAAAACCAGCTATATAGATCTTAGCTGTCAGTTGAAATCCTTTGAACAAGACTGTAGAGAATGTAGATTTTATCTTTATTTTGCCTTGTGAACTAATGACTCCAGAATTAAAGGAAGATACTATCATACTGATGGTACCAAGATAGAACAGAAAGAAGCACATGTGTTGTCCCTGAACCCCATCCCATAGAAGTAATTAAAAACAAAGAGGAAAGGAAAGATTCTTCTGTCTGTAACAGTTGGCCTTCTTAACGTATCAGCTACTCCTACTTTGGTTTAATGGAACATCAAACAGGTTGTGCTTCCCCTTACAGCCATGAAAGTGTTAATTGCTGCATATCTGAGGCCTTCTGCTTCTCTGTGGCACTGTCATGAGGAATAACCAGAGGTGTCTTTCCTGCTGTTCAACAGTTACATCTGAATGTGCATTAAAAATCTGATGAATTCATCAGTGAACAAAGCTAATTTCTGGGCAGGTTCAAAAATTATGTATGAACACACATACATATATGTATACACTTTTAAAAATTCTTAGGTCAAAACTTCTCCACATAGTATATTAATTACTTAAAGCCACACTTAAACTTTTTAGCACACTTTCTTTCCTGCACACATGCTTGAAAATTCTTGAAAATATGAGAGTTTCTTGAAAGGGTGGCAGTGGGTTTCCATTATTTTGGGACAGTAACTATGAAATTGAAGGGAATAGTTTCTTATATTTATGACTGCCCTTAGAAAAGAATAATTTATAATTGGAATTTCTTCACAGATTTACTATCTCATATGGGCTACACCACTGTTTTCTGTCCAGACATTTTAGTTCACTTTGACAGGAAATATATTACCCCTTTTGGAGATAAAGTAAGAGTTACTTCCCCTTAAAAAAGCTTTGAGCTTTGTTATGATGTTTCTGTTGTTTGTAAAGTGAACTAAATGGGACACTTTTTGGTTTCTGCTTGGACCACCATACTGTGAGGTGTTATAGACTTTCCAGCAGTGATGGTTGCAGGTAAATGCCTGCTGATGATCATCATCTGTCAGTGGCCCTACAAATACCCCTTCTTTGGAGGCACAGTAATCTCTGCTGGGGACCCACAGAGTTCAGAACTCTAAAATACCTTAAGCCCTAACTCACGCATCTACTGAATGCACCGCAAAAGAAAATTTTGGAAGTGCTTGGGTGGTGTTTTCATTTGGCTTTTATGTGATTGCAGTGGGGCAATTAGTAATTTTAGGGAATAAACAAGATGACAACTGCTTAGCAGCAGAAGGCAGAAAGAAAGAACTCATCAGTGCTGCCATACTCCCACTCCCATCGTCCCGTTCACATTATCTCAGTCACACACTGTAATTGTAAGTTAAGGCAGCAGTTCTTTTTTACAGCATGAAGATATACAAATAACAAGCATTAAATAAGAAACATCGCATCACATCAAGATTAACAAAAGTAATAATGCTGACCTTGCTAGCACTCAAGTCTTTTCAACCGCGAATAATCTTCCATCCTGACAGGGAAGAGCAAGACACCTAATCCTCTAGCATGTTCATGATAGAAGAATTGCCACTCCTTCTCTGTTAATCATTATCAGAGACAGTTCCCTTACACTCAACAGGATTAGTTCTTAGACCCTTGCCAGCTAAGATTTCCCTTGCACAGAAATGAGCCAGCTAGAGTTCTCTTAACTTCGGTCCAATAATAATGCTTGCACTTGAGACCTAGCATTTCCCATTTGCCCAGGCTCAAATGGCCCTTAAATGGCTGTTGGGTGCCCTCGCCCCAGTATCTAAATGAAAAGCATATCTAAATAATATTGAGGTTTTCTGTTGATCAAAACTAACATCTGTTTGCAGTTTTTGTAAACACAGTCTGGGTAGAGCATTAGCATGGTATGAAGATTAATGACCCTTAGAGGAGTCCTGCAGATTTCATTTGTATTCTCCACGTTATGCTTTCACACTTTCAGACAGCATTGCTGAACTTCTGAACCACTTTGTCAACCTTGTTAATTTGACAGTGATTTACATGTCTCTTAATTCATATTGGAATATCTTCAGCTGTAGCTATTTGTTAGTTATTCCACTCAGGAGGGAAAATCCTGGACTCATTGCCTCAGTGCAAGCTCTCAGCACATCCAGCTGAGGAAATGACCTTGACTAAGAGCACCCATTTTTTCAGCCTATGTTGGTACCCAGGTGCGTGTGTAAAAGAAGTCGGGTGCATTGTATATTGTTTGCATTTCTCACTTAGACCTAGATCTCTAAAATCTTTCTCTTCCTCCCTGAAAGAAGAAGAAAAAGGATTGTCCTTCATAGAGAAGTATATGTGTATAGTCAAAAGAGACAGTTAACAGTGCTTATGTCTACATTCATGTTTTCTTTGTAAAATGGCTAGCAAAAATGTTGGGAGTTCAAGGCTATGCCTGATGAAATTCTTGCAAAAGCTGACACAGTTACACATGTGGTTAAAATTACTCGGCGTACTCGGACAACATACACAAACAGCACTCAGCACCTCAATTCTGCCAAGTCCTGCTTGCTCTGACCTGGAGATACTGACAGTGTCTCTGGAAGGACAGGCTGCTAAACCAGCAAGCTGCAGAAACATCTGCAACTGCTGCAAACTTTGCTGAACTGTTTTTCATATTGGAGAAGAAGCTGAAGCAGGGACTGACTGCCTCATAGGGCACCACCGATTTTACAGAAGTGATGTTAGATGGTGTGATCTACTACAATACTGGCATATTTAAAAAAAAGTTAGGTATGTTCCTTTAGATATTATTAAGTTCTTTCACTTTTTTTGTCCTTAATCCAGTGTATCTAAATGCATTTTACTTTCCTTTGAGGGACTACCAGCATATATACTTTCCCTTCCCACATACCTTGCCAGGTGGTAAGAGAACATCTGGAGAGGCATAAGCTGTGGACAAGGATTTTGGCATTTCAGTTTCCATCTATACTAATTTATGGCTCCTAGAGGCCTATAGACTTCCATGAAATTTTTCCTTAGAAATTAGTGTGTCCTAAACGCTTACAAGGGCAAAAATGGAGGATGCATCTGTGTGAAATAATTATATGAACTTCAATATTATATTAATATCTTAGGCAAACTACATGTATATCTAGGGAGGGGTTTTTTGATGTGTAGGTTGCTGTTATAGATCTACCACCAAGCTTGGGAAAGATCCTTTGATGGGAAAAGATCAACAGTAAGCTTGTAAGAGGCAACAATTGTCTATACTTTTAAGTCTATATGTTAAGACTGAAAATGAGAATTGCAGTCATTTTACTGACAGTCCCCCCACAAAAGAAAATAAATGACTTCTGAGTTTTTATATTTTTTCCACTTGACTTTTCACAACAGTGAAATTCAGGTAGTACTGCTACTGAGACTGTCACATAAAAATTCACGGTATGGTTCCCAAAAATGTTGTGCGAACTGAGAATAAGGTAAGGAGCTCTGGTTTGGATAAGGACATTACCCTTGCAAAGTAATAGTTTTTTATACTTTGAAGAAAGTTGCTATGTTTTAACATTCTTTAAAAGTGCAGACTTGCATAATGAGAATGAGTGTTTGTTGAAAGCAAGCTGCTTTCCATATACACTACTGTCTGTTATATTTATCTGCAATAAGAGTTAAGTATTTGACTACTTAAGTTTCTGTGAGACTTAGGCTTACTAGTGCTATTAATAATTCTATGTATTGTAACAGAAAAATAAATTTTCATTAAATACACATTGCTTGCCTGGATTGTATTTTTTTTTAATTCTATTGATTGTCTAAGTGGAAATGATAAATATACCTACAGATTTTTTCTTTCATCACTGGAGGAGGTGTACATAAAAGGCTTAGATACATTATTTTCATATCCTTATATTATAAAATAACTCAGTCTTTAATAAACACTTCTTCAAAAATACCAAAATCCATAAAAGCATTAGTTGCTTCATGTGATATATGTATATCAAAACCATAAATGTATATTAAGTTATTTATACTTAACAGTTTATACCTTCACAAACTTTGCAGGAAATTGAGAATAGAGAATACTGCAACTTTGTTTTTATTTTGAAGATTATGGTCTTTTCTATTAATCTTAATCAAGCATCGCACAAAATCAGCAGCAATTTTAATTAAGAAGTTAGATATCAGAATAGAATCTCTGTAAGAGCCCTTTGCATTAATAGGAATCTGAGGGCATTTTCTGGTATGCAAAGAATAGTGGAGTTGTTNATATATATATAATTTTTTTTTCCAATTTCTCAGAAAAAGAATTCTAGTTTGGGAGGGACTTCAAAATACCATAAGTACCTATCACTAGGAACTGTGAATAGTTTTGAAATTCAAATACCAAAGCAAAAATACTCATCACTTGAGAAAGCTTGTTTGCATCCTTTCAGGGAGACATTGAAGGCACATCCTCAATCAGAAAAAAATCAGGATTTCCAATAGATCAAATCATTCTGATTCTTATTTTAAGGCATTGCATCAGCTAAAGCCAAGGATGGAATTAAAGTGTTAAAAATGGAGATAACACTGTAGAAAAGGTAGAATGTTCAGCACCTATGTTTTACCTGGTCTAACATGTAGGGCATCCCAGCCTGCCTAGTGTGGAGACCCCTACGTGTCCTTCTTTAAGCTCCTCCCTATTTCTCCCACTAGCCCTGTGAACTTTTTGGGGTTTTTTGAGTGTAGGTTGTCAGCCCACTAAAATAGGGAGATTGGAGAACAATCTTGTACAAAATGTTAATTTAAAGCCTCCTGGGCCAGTGCAGGTACTGAACCCAACTTCCATATTCTGAGTGAATGTTCTACTTGCCAGATTAAAAAAGGTCTGTAACCAGGTGGTAATTTTTCTTAAATGTGGCTTCTTTTGTTCAACTGTGTTTTAAATGGAGGTAGCTACATTTTTGGCTGCCAAACCCAGTCTATAGAGAGGCCCCAGGACTGCTGCTGACCAACCATGTGACATGGCAGGGAAGCAGATAGTTTCACAGCCTTGCTTCAACATGAGCATAAACAACCAGAGCCAGAACAGAAAAGTCCCTCCTGCCTAGAGAAGCTGCAGAAGACTCTCTGCTCCTCAAAATTTCTAAGTCAAAGACAGAGGCATCAAGGAAGATCCATTACTTCAAGAATGAAGGATGCCTGAGCAGTTTTTGGGATTGCAGCTTGTCTTATGGTCTTGTCTAGCACCTCTTCCCATCTTCCATCCTCCTTGTGTGAGTGACCCAAGCCAGCAAACCTCTGGTCACTGGAACTAACTCTGTTGCACCAACTTGTTCACAGTGTGATGGCTGTGGCCAACAGAGAAAGCAATGCCCCTCCACTTAATGGGAATAACGATTTTCTTTTCCCTTCTAGAGGTTTTGAACTACACAGATGAAAGTCTTGCACAGGAAGTAAGTCCCCATTTTAAAACAAGCCTGCAATATTGTTTGCCTGCAAAGAAACAAAGGTTACATGTTCCAAAAGTTTGCACAGTAAGTACTTACAAGCTGCACATTGTTTTTCATTACCAATGATTTGTTTTCTTGCAGAACAACTTCTTCTAAAATATTAAACACCGTCAAAGTGACTAATGCATTTTTTTAATCTAAGAACTGCTCAATTAAAAATTTACAAGGCACGCAATTTTGATTTCTGCCGACAATAGTCAAAACTGGTGTATAAAGATTAATTACTTATAAAGTAAAACACATCTTTTAAAAACTGGCATTAAAATTGCATCTGCACTGTATGTTGGATTTTATTCTACTCTCTTTAAGCAAAGGAGTTCTGATGGACTTTTGGTAAAGTTTTATACTGCTGATAGAAATGCACTGTCTGAGTGGAGTAGTTTTTGAACAAGCTGAAACCGAGAAGCAAACCATATCTTCTTGTATTTTAGCTCTGATGCATTCATTATACCCTGTAGCTATCCAACTTAACAATATAAAAAATGTATGGAATTTTAAATTACATTATATTATAGTGAATTATAATCTTACATCAAAGAATATTCATATTTCAGCTGAAATTAGACAACTTTGTTAAAATCATCTTTAAAAATATTTCTGCTTTTTTAACTGTAACATTTTGTACTGACTCTACATGATTGAGGTTTCTAATGACAGTAAAATATATATTTCTTTAACTATACCAAGACTGCCCTCTAGAGTCTCATTGGGCCAAATTAATCTGTGGTGTAACCTCTCCAGAATATCTTTGAAATGCACGTATTTTTACGTGGCCCATTATGCAGTGCTGCAATTTGAATGATACAATGGCTGCTTGAAAAAAGTAGGTAACACAATTTCAGGACAAAGACGGGAATTCTTTTTTCACTTGCTGTGAGCTCTGATAACTCATTGCAAAAAAGAAAATACTTCTAACCTCTTTGCTGCACAATTTCTTAACTGAGTCGTAAAATATTAGAAAAATTATGAAAAAGAGACTAAATCTCTTCCTAAAACCACATGAGAAATGTGTGTGCCTGTAAGAGATGTCAGAGGGAATGCATGCACAGTAACTGAATTAGGCTGGTACTTGTTCTTTCTTTACAAGTGTTAAAAGGCAGCACTTCTCCCCTCAGAGGGTTGGATTAAGCTTCCACTGGAGCCAATGGCAAACCTTAAGTAATCAAGGAAACAGAATTATTGCACTGATTGCCAGAAGCGTTTGGGTTCAGTTGTTAAATTAATAATGGGTATCTGGTTCAATAAACAGTTGTGTTTCCCATTAAATTGTAGCTGCAGTGCTGCTTCTTATTACTTACCAATATATTATGCAAAAAAGGCAGGGTAAAGATTACAAATGGGAAGTAAACAGACCCACACAATATGGTTTTACATTATACCATGCAATGAAACAAATTTTTAGTGCACCCCTTCATCCATACACCACCTCGTATTATTGGAAGAGAGGCTCATTTTCAGATTAAAGGAATATAACTCTTAATTACAACTGTAATTTCAATCAAAGAACATGGTATGTAAGATTTTATTTTTCTCCCCTCAAAGAACCAAATTTTCACTCTTTTTCTTGTTTCCCTGCTCCCAGTAGGAATGGCTTATTCAAATCATGTTGCATTTTGTTGGGGTTTTTTTAATATATTTTTTTAATATATTCTGGGGAAAATATGGAATAAATGGCCCCATCAAGGTGACGGAAATTGGCTTGGCTTGGATAAAGTCAAAAGGATTTGGCCTCCACTGATATTTACTAGAATCTGCATTCATTCAATAATGCTTTTCTTTACTCTCATCATTCTGTAGGAAGCAACAAAAAAATCAGTCTGGATCACACTAAATGGCACAGAACTAGAAACCGATTTTTTTTAGCTATAGTTTTCTTGAGACTAAACCCCAGTTCTGTGTTATATGGTCCCAAGTTTTGGCAATGTAACTGCATCTGTATTTGCAGGGAGATCCAAGTCCATTCTCTCGTGAGGAGCTGTGCAGTTATTCTTGGTAATTGTGACTGCCACGTGAAGAGGTACAGCCAATCATTTCGGACATCGAGGGCCAGTTTCACATTGCGAGGGCAGAGCACGCGGAAGAAACACTACACACACAGAATACACAAGTCTTGACTTTGTTTGAGTGCATTGCAGGCAATCGGGGAAATATTTCCGTAGTATAACAAAATAGTAACTTACGAACATTATGTTACATATTATAGACCTAAATTGACAAAAACACCTACCAAGTAAACTTTTTTTTTTCATCTAAAAGAAATGATTGGAGTTTAATCTGAAGGCCACTGCATTTAATGGATCTCTGTCCATTGAGATGACTTGGCTTCTTACTCATCCCTTCTTATCCTCTATATACTTGAAGTAGCAGGAATCAATTTAGACCATCTCCTAAACATATCTACACAATCAAATGATCACAGGACACTGGATGAAGAATACAAAAGCCTCAGACATTTCTGTGCTGTTCCAGGAAACCATTTTTAATGTCACTGTCCTCACTATTTCCCTTAGCAATAATGGGAAAATATTCTAAATTTCTCATTATCTCTTTTACATTGAAATAGGTGGTTTTTTGGTTTTTTTGTTTTTGTTTTTGTTTTTGTTTTTGTTTCGTTGGTTGGTTGGTTTTTTTTTTGTTTTCAATTTGGGTCCTCTTATCCTTTTTTCCTGACTCTACTTTGAAAATACTTGCAGTCATTCCTAACATCAAGATATGCTTCTATCTTTTAGGGAGTATTGATTTTTTAAATCCTCTAATTTTGTTGCCTTCAGGCTGACATTTTTCACTATTAGGCCACTTTTTCACTAAAACAGAAACATAGAAAAAAGAGGCATTTTAAGGAAAAAAGCTTACTACTGATTTATCTGAAAGTCACATCAGAGATTTTTCTGCACGTAGCCCTATTACAACCATGACTTCAGAGATAATGGATAATTCCTTGGATTTGGGTGCTAAACAAAAGAGTTGTTGTATTTGCACTATTTAGGAAGATATGAGGCCCTGCTGTGATACATACATGAAGGATGTGAGGCAGAGCTTGCACTTGACTGAAGAGCCATCATAACCATCAACCTGCAATTAACTTTGAGGCACTGCTTTCCTGGTGTCCCCATCTGGAGATGTTTCACTTTGTCTGAAACCACTGTGATAAAGAGTGGGCTTGTGAGAATGACTGCACTGCTTGTTGCGGAGGTTACTCACCTGCAGATAGTGTTTATGGCATTCTCACCACCCTACAAAAATATCTGATTACGCTAGAAAAGGAAATGCTGTAAAGAGAAGAAATCAGAAATTTGTCCTTTCTCCTTTGCCAAATATTCCTTCTCCTAGCGATCAAAATAGTTTTTAAGACCTAGATCTGTCTTTACACCCCACAGCAGGAGAAGGGACTTTTGTGAACCAATTGTTGCCAAAGTGAACAACTGAACCACTGCAGATGGGGGTCCATGGACCTTTTCATCTGATCTGGTGCTGATGCAGAACTGAGAGGACGTGTCTGCACTGTCCCTTGCACTGGCATTAACACAAACAGGTAACTGGCCAGTTCCAACTGAAACCTTTAAAAATCACTGATTAAGCTGGGGGCAGACCAGCTTGCAGAAGAGGATCCCCTCTGCACATGCAGAGGGGTGGAAGGGAATGCATGGCATATGGCTGAGGTGGAGGAAGGTGCAGTAGCCCTCAGGGATGGCAGCTTTAGTAGGATAGTGCCTGAAATATTTTGAGCAGAATACATAGCCTGTGGTTGGTATAAGAGGAGATCTAGTTACTGCCCTTCTTCTTCAACATTTTTGCCCACAGGCAGCTTTTTAATCCCGTACTTCCAGACTGAAAGAAGTAATTTTCCTCCAAAAAATGCTGACGATTCCAAAGTCTTCAAAGACATGCTTTGACTACACTAAAAGTTTAACAATAAATTTCATCTAGAAATTAAACTGCAGATTTGGTACCTGTGAAGAAACAGCACCAAAACAGTTTTGAAATGGGAAAATTACACATTTCCCCATATTATAATTAATTGTCCATACTGTCCCCAAGATTAATTAGATTTGGCTGAACTATATCTTCAGGAAGGGGATATATGAAAAGGAAAATAACTTGAACATGAGCAATAAAATCTCAGTTAATTTCTGCCAAAACTTTCATTCTTTTACTTATTATTTCCTTCCACAACACCTTCCAGTTAAACCAAACATGTTTCTTTTTACATCTTGGCATTACCAAATTCATCCTTTCCCTCTGACAGCTATTACATGTGTAAGAACTGTGTTACCTCTTTTGGAAGAAAATTGCTTCTCAGTGTTGTGTGACTGACAAACAAATTCCAGTCCATCTCTAGTTAGCTTTTAAAGTTTAAAAAAAAAACAAACCTTATTTCCAATCCTAAATCCCTGCAGTGTAAGAAAAGAAGACTCATATCATTTGAAATGTCCAAACAAATCATTGTAAAGGTGTCATCATATTTAAGCTGGTGAACAAGAACACTCAATTTGTGTGTGTTCATGTGTGGGTGTATTCATTTCAACAGACATCCATAAAGATAAATGAATTTAAAAAAAGGGTCCACGCAATTTTTTTTCCCTTTACTCTCAGGTTCTTGCTCTTGCTACATAACACTGTAGTCAGGTAAGGATTAAAGATGTAGTGTTTCTTCTGCGATGTGGAACAAGAGTGCTCTAGTTAACCTAAAGTCAGTTCTGACTTTTGGATGAATTCTTCACACCTAGCTGTTAAGGGCACCACACCATCCTGACTGCTGTGCCAAAGGGGAAACCAAAGTACACACTGAAGTTTTGTCCCCTGTGTGGCAGATGAGTCTTGCTGGTTCCCCAGGACAGTGGGTGCCTCTAGAAGCCTAACTCAGGAGACAATGACGTGCTGCGTCTCACTGTGAGTCTGCACCAGTGGTGCTGGCATTGAGACAGATCTTGGAGTGATTTACGCTTATACATTTGAAATTAATTTTTCAAAAGCAGCTTAAAATAGCCACTTAGAAACTCTCCAGGTTCTGAGATACTCTGTTGAGATAGCATGGTCTCATTCTGAATTTATACAATCTCCCCTGTAAATTTTGAAATCACTTCAGAGCATCCTTCAGGCTTTCTTTAAGGACCTTTCTGAATTCTTCTCATACCTTTTGCATCTCTTGTTCCACTATTCACTGGATCCCAGAGGATTTGCTGGTTATCCCCCTCAGAAGTCTTTCACAGCTGATATCAACTCCATAGTCCCCCTAGTTTCTCAAGATACCTTCACTGTGTGAAAAGCGAAAACAAAAAATCCTGAGACTGTAGTTTCTTCTGGTTGTTTTCCACAGGCTTTAGAAAAGTGTGTCACAGGTCTGGCTCTACTAAATACAGAAACAGCATCATCACCCACATCTGGGTCCAGAGTTCCTATTTTCTACTCAGTGTATGTCTGTACGAAGTGTCTCCGTCTGATATCACTTGTGCTTGTGCTGTCCAGTTCAGTCTTTGTAGCTCCTTCTTCTTCTACTGAAAATAAATCCAAAATTAAAGAAATACATTCATAAGCTGCCTTGGCAGAAAGCATGGCAGGGCCTGCATGCCTGTCGTAATAAATGCACTCTTTTTTCCTTATTCCCAGCTTGGGAAAAAAAACCCACTTTTTTCCCTCAATAATTGCAGATGCTTATACTCCTAGAAACACAGAGAAAGGTGCATAAAAATGCTGTCCTGTAGACAAAATTGTGCTGATGAAGACCTTAAATACAGTTCAGTGAAACACAGGACTAGGACCTTCCTTGAGTCCTGGCTCTTGGTATCACAAACAATTGTATCCTAAAACTGATTTAATAAATGTATTTGGTTCAACAAAGTTAAGTCTTTTTAACTGTAATGACTTCCCTGGAAGAACTAGAATAATGCTTAGGGATCTCATCATTTGAGACCTAAATGCATTTACGATCTTTTCATCTCCATTTCTTCTTATGCCAGCATTGCCATTTAATTAAAAAAGTTATTTCCCCTCACTGTGTTTACCCACTTGATATATTTATAGATTGCAATCATAGCCTCCTCCATACTACAATCTGCTTATACAAACAAGTAAGCCTTCTGCAGTGTCCTTTCCATAAAGATGGGTTCTCTGGCTCTCTTGTCTTCTTGGCCTCTCTGTGCCCCTGATCCAGTTCTCTGCTTCTGGGCAGGAAGAAACACCTCCTTTGTAAAGCCTTACAATATCAAAATGCAATGTTGTTAGTCCTTCTCCATCTCTATTGCCCATCCCTGTAGTATTCCAGAAGTCTTCAGTATTGACAGAGCTTTTAACTTTGTACCAGTATCCTCTGAATAACTCCAACACAATTTTGATGTTGAATCAAGAAAATATTAAAAAGGATTGACTCAAAAGTTCATGAGCCTAACTTGTAACATCTCACTTTATATTTGAACCTGGCCCTTTCAGCACTACCTGTTCCAGGCTTTGCTCACCTACTTCCCTTGCTTCCTACCTTCCTTACACTTTCTCCAGTGAATCCCATTTTCTCAGTTTTGCTTGAGGTTTCCCATGTGGCACTTCTTCAGGCCCACTGATGCAAAGCAAATTGACAAAATCTACTCTCTCTCTCTCTCAGTCCCACAAGACTGGCTTTGATTTGTTATTACTGCACTTCATCTAATTTTCTTTTTTCTTTCAATACTTATTAATCTTTTCTTTCAAAAATATAATAAACACTTGAGATGATGCTCCAAGGCCTGCAACTATTTTAATTATATTCACTTTTCCAACACCAGTTCATACCCCAATGTTGTTCTCATCTGATTGCAAGATGGTTGAAAAATCTTCCTTGTGATGTTTTAACTGGACATTCCTTTGCCAGTTCTTTGAGATTATTTGATTTCCCCCAGCTAGAATGCAATAACATTTCTTGAGTGTTACTCCTATCTCAGTTGAAGACATCTGTTTTAATAATCTTATTAACATTTTCCATCATTTTGCCCCCACTAAAACATCACATTATTTGAAACTGAATCAAAGTATTCATTAGTTTTGATGCTAAACTGAAAATGTCTTCCATCTAGAGGTCAAACAGTCACTGTGTAGCAGATTTACATCTTTATTAGTCTTTGTCATTTGTCTTGCTGTTCTCTGCAAGGTCTATTTCACGTTGAGTTTCTGCTTGTGGTTGACATCCTCCTTGGAGTGACTGTTCATCCAGTTAGCTCTTATGAGTTTTTTTCAATTGATTTGAGACAAATTTTGATAACATCAGCATCTTTGTTTTAATGTTGAAGGCTCTGGGACTTCATTCTACATGGATTCAGTACCCAGTTCCCTTTATTTATTCAGGTTTACCTTCTTACATAGCTATAGGTCTGTTTATATATAGCCTTACATTTAGCTCATGCTGAATTGACTTGTGATGACTAAACTAAGTTTGTTTTCCATTTCACTTAAATGTCCTTATCACTAACCAAAATGAAGCCTAAAATGGTATCTTCTCCTGTTTTAGCAGGGAAACTTTGCTGGAAGAAATCTTTTGCTTCTATGTAACACTGAATATCTGATTCATACCATAGCCATGACTGTTTATTTAACTATTTCTACATTTTTTGTCTTCTGCAAAACTGTTCAAACCTCTGTTTCATCTCACATCTGTATCATGTTCTTGTTCCTGATGGAAATCACCACTGTTATGTTGCATCAGGATTTACACTACAGCAGAGGCGACTGCTTCAGTAAGAAAATCTTATTAAAATGCAAGCACATGTTTAATTTACAAATGTAACCAGTAATGTTTTTTAAAAGATTCCCACTTCAGTTGCATAAAAACAACTGAGATCCTCTTCAACTTTGTCAACTCTATCAATCTCCAGAATTATAAGACTACAGGGGACTGTGATGGTCACGTTGCTCCCCCTTCACCTATACACCTGTCATAAGGTGCTGAACCACGTAACTCTCTCCCAAGATGTTTCCTGTGTAACAACAGAATATTTTTAAGGAATCTATAAATTTTGGATGTGAAGATGGATAATCCGTTGCTCCTCATGGTAACTTGAATTTGCCTATTTTTAACTTGAAATTTTTATTGCGTGATTATACACTGGATTTTACTAAATCCTCTACTATTGGATATTTTCTCCTTTCTGTGACACTGCCTTCATATCACTTTTCAGTCTTCTTTTTGATAAACTAATCGAGCATTTCAAATTTCATATTTTGCTGGTCCTGTATTTGATTGTCTTCTTCAGTTTCCCCACATAGTTTCAAAAATATGGACAGCATTAGTGAAGATAATAATTTGAGGTGAGTCTTAGTGCTACTTCCATTTCTAATGCAACTTGCTCTTCTCCTATTCATTTATTCTGAACAGCCTTATTAATTGTTTTGTTTTTTTTTCTCCTGGAAGATTCGTAGGAGATTAGCAAGTCATTACCATTATTGGCATGTGTGTCACAGGGGAGCACTAGAGTTGTCAGCTTGCCCAGATAAAATGAGTGATATTATTTTGGCCTTGTCCTCTGACATAACACAAAATACCAGCCACAAATGGTGCTGATATGCTGTGCCTTCACACTTCACTCCTGCTCCAGACTCAGATTTATTTTCTAAATGCTGCATGCACACACACCCCCACGTGTGTAACTTTACATGCACACACATGCACAGACACTACTGCTGCCTCGGGGGTGGAAACAGCAGAGTGGGAGGGTAAATAGAGAGGGATTCTCTCTCTCTTTTGTACAGTCTGAGATTAAAGTTAGACATCAGATTAAAGAATTAGAGACTGAAGCACCCTGCTGCCTGGCCGCACTACTGATTGTCCTTAGAAAAGAAATATTAATGTGGTTCCTGATAGGTGACTCACCTGAATGAAGGAAAAATGCTGTGACAGTAACAGCTAGTGAGTGTGAGTCAGAATTAATATTGCAGGATGAGATGTCTACTGTCTTGAATTTATAATTGCATAGCAATGAAAATATAAGATTATAATTGTCAGATACTCTGCTTTTCCTGACTTGGTCTTGCTATAATTTTCAGTGGTCACAATCTGTTTGAAATTGAAATTCAAGAACTGCAAAACTCACATGTCAATGGAGTTTTAAATTGTCCTACTACTAACACTATATAAACTGTGATTTTAAGAACACACTATATAAAGGACAGCAGAACAATCTTAACAGAAAACCATTGGTCTAATGATTCTGTTTAGCAGAATACCACTTCCAGATGTAGCAGTTTCTATCAAACAGAAACATTTTTAAAAAGAACAGCTTCTGGTTTATGAGAAGGCAGCGCTCTGGACCTCTCTAACAGGTTTAACATATTACATCCATATATGCAACAGTATTTAAACCCTTCTGCAAGAAAACTCTGTTTGCCTCATGGATTTTTTATTGACCTATGTTTTTTGTTTCAAAGACCACAAGCTCTGTATACTTTTTAGTACTTAGAACATTGTGTTTCCATGTTCTGGACACTACAGAATGCTCTCTAAAGGGCTTCATTTTAGTCTCCAAATGCACTCATGCAGCCTCAGGTTTTTCAGGGGGAAAGAAGTGAAGTTCACTGAAGAGCCCTCTGAAGTTTGGGTGGAATATCGCTGTTCCAGCAGTTAAGTGATGCACGGCACCTTCGTCATTTTGCAGCTGTTGGAAAATCTCAGAAACAATAATGTTTTTGTCCGCTGCACTTTTCTATGTTTTCAAAGAAGCAACATGACTTACCTTATGTTTAACTGCAAAGTATGAGTGCAGTCTGTAACAAATAAATGTAAGCGGTGTAGGCTGGAGCCCTGGGACACATATTACTTATACATATCTTGTTGGTAACAGAACATAAATACTTCACTAAAGTCTCCATTTGTAATTTGTGCTGAACGTTTCTGAACATATGAAATATGAATTACATTTTGTAATGGCCCTTTGTGTTGAGGTCTAGTGGGAAAACATTGTTCTCCATGAGACAAAGTAAATTGCAATGATTCCTGAAGGGACTTGACTTTTGTACAAGAAAATACATTTAATCTGACATAGTTACTCTAATGATCTCTCATGTTATCTTTTATTGAACACAAAATGAGGTACAGCCATCAAAGTTTAGCATGTTACTGAGTGCACCATCATTAGAATACCAATATGGGGCTAAAGGGAATTTACTTAGCTCTATACACTTTTAGGGGCTCACAAGTTCAGTGGAATGCTCTGTGCCACCTGGTATTTAAGGGATGGAGGCTTGAAAAATGTGGATATAGAAAAATGAACTCAAAAGAAGTAAGAAACAATTATTCTGTCTTCAAGTGTATGAGACACTGAGGGATCTCTTCAAAAGAGAGGGATAAGAGGGGAACTATCACTGACTTCAGCTAGGCAGTGGGACATTCCAGAGAAGGCCAGAGCTGGCCAGCAAAAGAATGATGGCAACAGGCTTGAGAGAAGGAAAATTCCAATTACATATCAGGAAAACTATTGCCCAGGGAGTCGGTGGGATTTCCTTGTTTGGGGGATGCTCCAAACTGAAATACAACATGGTCAAAATTTCAGAGCTAGATCTCACTTCAAAGTCAGCCCTGCTCTGAGCAGGGCTTTGGGCCAAATGCCACCAGAGATGCTTTCCGACCTACATTATTGCATAATTCTATGACCTTATTTTATTATAATGCATCTATTATATGAAGCCCTATTTCATCTGTAAAATGGAGTATATTCACCTGTGAAAGAAGAATACTAATACAATATAGTTCCATGTGAAGAAAATTGCTATTGTCTTGTATTACAAATATGACTAATAATACTTTTTTAAAGTTAAAATTAGCTTCCAGCTAGTTATGTAAGACCAAATCAACTTCAGCATAGGGTTTGATTAGGTTTTTAACCTTTTAGAAATAATCTTAATATACAAATGATTGTTATACATTAACTTCATAACTATTTTGCTATGTCCATGATAGCCCTTTCTTCATCTGACTACTTTTTCTAATCTCAGCACAGGATGAGACAGCCCTGTGGAGAAATGGCAAGGTGGGGGGAAAATAGAAACGTTTGTAAATGAAGCCCACTGAAGCTACACTTTAGAGACTTTTTTTATTTTTTTCAGTTGGATTTGGTCTGTATTTCTCCTTGAAGAGCAATCAGACATTTTTCTTTTTAATAATCTTATTTTCAAAGCTTTTACCAACAACTTTTTTTTTTTAACACAGAAATATCTTTCCAACATCAAAGCAAGCTCAGAGGAAACAGCTGCTCCCTGTATATTGATTTTAGTTAAACTATCACAAAGTGTTCCTGATACTTGCAAAGGCCTTTTGCAAAAACCAGCCTCATAGGCTTGATAGTATACAATTTCTTTCTAGGTTTTTAATGTTTGAAAAAGAATTTGGGAAACCGTCTAGCCTCTAGTGATATCCATCGTAACATTAAAGATTAATCTCAGGTCAGTCACGATACTGTAATTCAGAGTCCAGTAAATGTTTGTGGCATTCATGCACTTTTCCATGCCTTCACACATTTGACTTTATTTTGCATAAGGTAAAGGCAATTAAGTATTTTAAGTATATAATGCTTGCTTGTTTTCATTATTATAGCCTCAATATGTTAACTATACTCTCACCTTTAACTTTTCATTAATGTGGTTTGGGAATAAAATTGGTTTGGGGTCTTTATTTTCATTCTAGGAGCTAAGGAAATGGAAAAAGTAAAAGTTTTCAAACACAAAAAAAGTTGTTACTTGTGCAAGACTTTGTCTTACTCAGCTTAGACCTTTAGAGAATTTGGGAATAGGCAAAAACTTGTCCTTGGTAGCTTGACATAGCTTTTTGTAGTAGTTTCTTATTCTTAGTTACTTTCAAGTTACTGAAGAATTTGAAACATTTGAATATTGACCCAAAATAGAGGCAGGAAGCAGGTGCATCATTTAAAGGGACTTAATTGAGGAGATGCACAACTCTTACTCAGTTCTGGGTTTTAGTATAATACTCTCTCGAAAAGATTAAGGAAAGTCAGAAATATTTCTATCTGTACTGCAGTCACTTTTCATTAAAAAGCTGTATGTATACTCTTTGCAATATTGCCTTTGATTACTTATCTCAGCTGAATTCTGTTATTTCTTAATCACAAGGCAAAAGCAGGAGTTTTGCATATTTTAAAAAGAAATTGAGACTTGGCATTCTGGTCATTTTTAAACGAAGCTCACTTAAAAGCTTGTAATAGCTATATTTCTTGGAAGAATTTTATTCATAAAAGTCCTCATTAATAATTTCCTGAACTTTTAATACAAATTAAAATTACCGTGGAGTCACATTATTGTGGCATCCTGTGGTGATGCTTCCCACAAGTATTTCCCTGGTATTTTATCAGTAGCTTCAGGAGCTAGAGGTGATAACTTTTTTAACTTAATAGCCCCTGTGAGATTTTTCTTCCATGACTTTGTCTGAAACTATTTTGAACCTTCGTAGAATTTTGGCATTTACAAAATTAATGCATTTACACCACGTGGCAATCAGCTCAGCAGACCTCAGCATCTGTCCAGTAATTGATTGCAGTATTCATTTGAAAGCTGAGTAGGTTCTCTTTTCACATCATGACCATGACCCATTTACTCCCATGGGCAGCTCAAAAAACATTCTTTTTTTTAATATTCAATGAAATGAAATTAAAATGCTAATAAACTGATAGTTTGATAAGTATTTGATGTAATTTGACAACCAAAAGTACTATTTAAGCCCAAATGCTCATTTTCTTTAACCCTAACAGCCCAACAGCACAGGCAGGACAAGGTTTGTAGGAGTAATACAGACCACTTAACCTAGTCCCCCTGTTCTAATAAATGATGTTACTTACAAATCTAATCCTGCCAAGTGAACTAAGGATAATCTAAGATTTTGCATCTTAGGTCACTTGTAGAAATGTTTTTACAGCATCTTGTTTGTCTCTTATTTTAAAACCTGACAGACTTTTCTGCCAATAAACTGTAACAGAGAAAGCAATATATTAAATAATATTTTTCTATTATCAAGAGTAAAATGAAGCATAGCTACTTTCCAAACACACAAATGGGAATCCAGAAAGGTTCAGGCTTTTCTCATCATGCCTTTGTGAATGGAAATAGCAAGAAATAAAAAGTTTTATTATTTGTCACAGACCATGCAGCAAAAATCTCACAGGACTTGAAGTGCCGTCTTGCCACAGAAGATATTAATTATCCACCAGAGATTTCACCAGAATAATCCCTATTTCTCAGCCTGGCCTAATTTAGCAGCCCCTCTCCTTGTCTCTAAAGCACATATACACTCAGCTTCACTTACATGTCAGATTATGTAACTCAGATTAAGCATTAAGCATATGTCTAAATCATTTGGGACTTTAATTAGGCAACTAGTGAAAAAGGCTAGCATCCTAATGCTAGAATTAATTTTAACAGAAAGGCTTGGAAGCAAGAATTCCAGCTAGACAGTATGAAAGAAAATTGATACTATTAAGTCCAAAATGACATCAAAAAGCTATTATCAATCAGTAATTAAATAGTTCTGCTGTTTTAAATTAAAGGATCAGTAAAGCAATAACAAAAAACTGTAATAAACAAAAAAATATATTTAAATACTAACATAGGGTTTAAACTAAGAAACGTATTTGCCAAGGAAGACAGGTATACTGAGAATGTATCAATTAACATTTCATTGCAATCTGGTCTCAGGCCAGAAATATATAATTTTAAGTATCCAACAGTAACAAAAGAAATCCCAGTTCCTGTTAAAAATCTACTTCTATCAGGTGACAGAATTTGGAAAAGTTGATGAAAAGTCAGAAGTGTAACAGTCAGAGGCTTTGTTTTAAGGGCAGAAGAGAAATACTGATCAAATTTTGAGTTATGCCTTTTTTTTTTTAACTTTATCTAGAGACAACATTAAAAATAGTATCTACTGAGCTTAATCATTAAATCAGCAACTCTGCATAATTTTCACACAGAATTTCGGGGCACTGCCTGGAAAGCTGTAACTGACACAATTTGAATAACTGTGATAGGTACTGAAACTGTAACAGGAGTGCTGGGAATGGACATAAAGCCATTGTTGAACCATTATTTTCAAAGGGAAGTGTAATGATCAGGATAATAGTCAATGGCTGGTTAATGCAAGTGTAGTGAAAACATAAAGCAAAATGAATACCAAAATAAGCAAAAAAGATTCAGTTTGCAAGTTAGCAACTTCTTTGGGGGGTTTCCAAAATACATTAAACTGCTAGAAATGGAATAAATATCACAGATTAAATATCACAGATTAAATATCACAGGCACAGAACATAGTTAGGTCTCCAGATATTTGGTAATATCTAACATTTCTACAGAGATTTTTCACTTTTCCCCCTGAAATCTAATAACTGACTGCATGGTAGCTCTTCTTACAAAGGGGAGGGTTTGAGCTGTAAAGACTTCCAAAGTTCTTCTTTCAAAGATGCAAAAGGCAGTGCAAAGTGATGCACTGTCTTGTTGTACCTAAATTTTACCTATTTCTGCACCTATGATGTTTATGCAGAGAATATGCTTTCAAAAATAATGAGATTAGTCCTGTTCTGTTGCAACACTTCCTCTCATTCTTGTTTGTGGTTTTGTTTTTTTTTTTAATTTGAGCTAAAAGAAATATTAAGTTTCCTTAAAATGCAATTATATTCTTTGGAAGTAATGCAAAAATGATTTATTTTGTGGTGGAAAACTGAAAAAATTTACAGAACTATTAGATTACAGAAATTTAAAAAAGAAGGAAAACAACTAAGAATTTCATCCCAGTTCTGCCACTGGTACCAGGGTTGGTCTAGACAGGCATCTTTGGTGAGCTCTTTCTGCTGAGCTACGCCCCTAAATCCAAAAGTTTTGACCATCGCTTTTCCTTATTGCTAACGGAAACTTTAAAACAATACTGCAAATATTAACAGAAACAGAATTTGTCTCAAGAAACCAGCGTAAAATGTTCAACAAGGTATTTACAATGTCTACCCTCACTGAATCAAATTAGGCATGTGGCTCCTGAGGCTCAGCTCAACAGCAGAAGTGCTCAACAGAGTAAGAATTTGCTTATCCCTAGTGATAAATATGTATTCTGACCCTCTGTTGTCTGGAAAAACACACAGAGGATGGATAACATTGCATGTAAATGCCTAATGACAAGTGCCAGGATTAATGTGACTAAGCCTGGCAGGGAGATAGACCTACTTGCTGCATATTCTGCTAATGGATCAAAAGAAGAATTGTACTTGCACAACGAGTTGCAGCAGAGGTTAATACATCTTGTAGGGAAAGGGAAGATCCCAATCTCCTAACAACAGCTCATAGGAAAAAATCCTTCTTTGGCTCTTCCTAGGACAATTATATCTAGAATCTAATTGTTGGGGTTTGCTTTAGTTCAAAATATAATATGGCTGTCTACATGGTTTGCAAGCAGTTCCTTGTTCAACAGAAATATCTCTTGTTTTATTAACTGTGTCTCATAAAAATCAATGATAACTGTATTGTGCATTTAAGGGTACAAGAAAGTTCTATTTTATGATTTGACTTGTTTATAAGCAGCCTTCATATGCTTTGTGTGAAAGAGGTGGGATTTGGTTTATTTTTAGTTTTTTTTAGTTATTTTATTTCCTAAAGAATGATTACTCAATCTTTTAATATAAATGAATATTCTTTTTTTTCAGACTAACTTTTTATTCAGGAGATCATCCATTTCACAGAGAGAGAACATTTTTTACACTTAAATTTTATTGGCACATTCTTTGTGGGAAACACAACCCTGTTAAGAAGAAAACATACTGAGCATCATGCCAGATCTTTCTGTCTCTTCCTACCCCACTCAGTATGAAGGATGAGAAAGAGTGGCATCCTGCCATGGCTGTGCACAAAGGTCTCAGGAAGGGCAGACAGACAGTATCACCTACCTGAAGGGAGAAGGAGGCCAAAGGCCTGTGAGGATGAGGATGAGCTGTGCAGGGATGAGGATGCTAGCATGGATTTTGGGACATTTACTGCCTTTGGGCATGCTCATGCCTTCTTGCTGCTGTGCTCAGTGCCCACAACTCTGCGTCACAGCCTGCTTTGCCCACATGCCCTGCGCCAGCCTGAGAGACTCCAGAAGATACTGACACTCCATCCTTTGTCTTTACCCATCCTGGGGGTTACTCTCCCACAAAAATTACTCTAAAGGACTCATCTGGATAGCTGGCAGCCTCCTGGAAAGGAAGGTCTGTCTGCCTGAGGGGAGAGGAATTTTCAGGGCGCACTGCAGGAATGTACTGGATCTCCAAACATGGGACTGCCCCTGTAGGCTGTAGCCTGGTTTCATGAACCAGCTAACAGAGCAAGACAGAGATGGGCAGGCTGAGGTGCCATGCCTCTGAGAGTCATCTCTACAGAGCCTAGACACTTCTTGGTGTGTCGATTCAATTTCCCTTTTTTGGCCCCTAGAGAATAACTGCCTGGCCTGATACCACTGACTTTCCCAGATTAAAACTGCTCAGCCAGTGCTGGTGTTAACTGCTGTTTATTTGATCGCTTCTACTCTGTTCCTTTCAATTTCAGGACCACCCATGACTCACAGCCCTCTAGCTTGATTCTTTTCTGTCGTGGCATTTGGCAGCCAGTCAAGTTCTGCTGGCATTTGCAGACAAGTGTACTTCAGCATGTTTCTGTGACAAACACACTGTTGCAGGAGTGCACGGGAGCTAATATGGCTTATGAAAGGCTGCATTTTCTTGTGGCATGATAAAGCTTTTGTATTGCTGGGGGCCTCGATAAGAGACAGCATCTGGCTTCTCCACAGCTGACTAACAGCAGCCCTGCTCTGCAGAGGAGTGCCAGCCATTCCTTGCAGCCTCTCTGGTCTACCCAACTGGCAGAGGGAGCCCCCTGTTAGGTAACTGAGGATGTTGGTCACTGCATCCTGTAAACAGTTCTGCAAGCCCCAGTGCTGGCAGTTTGCTCTACCACTTTCCTGTACAGAGCAGGATGCACAGACAGACAACTGCACTTAGGCAACATCATGGAAATTAATCCTGGAAAGAGGCCCATCCTCACTGCTCACAGTGTCCTCAACAGCTACCAAACAGTCAGCCTTTGCAGAAGGATTCTTGACTTGCTGCCACTGAATATTCCCCTTCCACAGCAATCACATTTTGATCTGATCTGTCACATTATGGGAATGCACACAAACATTTCCCCCCACAGGTGAAGAAGGCTGTGCCGGAAGACATTCTACTCATAAGAAGAACACCTGCAGAGTTTCAGACCAAAGGCCCATTTCATCCTCCACCGTGTCTCTAACTGTGGGTCTCTAACTGGGTGTTTAGAGAGGAAACATCAAAGGAAAGCATGGAGTAGTATATCCCTACAGTATCTCACCCTCAACTTTCAACAATTTGCAGAACAAGTCTATTTAGTCTTTTCTTGTACAGAAGTAATTCCTTATTTCAGATCCCCTTCCTGTCACTGTTCTCCACATATTTTCTAGTTTTATAATAGCCTCTTTTTTTTAAATTATGATGAACTGCACATACTGTCCCTGGGTACACCCGTGTTTCATATAATGACATGATAATGCTTTCTGTGTTGCTCTCTATTTCCATCTCAACAGCTCCTACTGTTCTACTTGTCTCTTGATAACAGCTAAGTGCTGAGCAGATGTTTCCAGAAATCTTACAAAAAATCCTTTTCTCACTAATACATATTCAAAACATAAGCAAAAACCCCCTCCACTCACAAAAAAAACCCTCAGTCAAAGCAGAGTTATTTCTCTAATTGTAAAGGTGTAAATGTCTTTGCCAAAGAATAAAAGGAAGGCCTTGCACAGTACACTCTTTATAATACAAACAAGTTCATATTCTTTCTGGAATATTTTTTTCTGGCCATTCTAATGTTGAATGAATTCATTATCTTCATCTACTGACCTCTAATTCTTGAGCATTCAAGCTGTCATTCTAGATGTGTCAAGTGCATTGTCCTCTTTGCACTTCCTGCTCACACTCTGAAATTACTGAAGTGAAACACTCCAATTAAGCAAGAAAGACTCTTAGGTTCCCCGCACATGTATTATTAGGGGTGTTGGTATTAACTTCATACTTATGACTTTCCATTAAAGAAATATTCAAAACCTTTTCTTGAGAACTCCAACATTTCCAATGTTTGCAAGTCACCGTCTTTGTAACTGCACAGTTGAGGTGGGAAGATGCTTTTGAAATAAGTTAATGTAATTAAACCAGTTTTGGTTGAATGACTACAAAATACTGAAAAATTACCAGTCACTGGCTTTGAATTGATAGTATCAACAAAGTAAACATATATATATATTTATACACACATATATATATATACACACACACACATATATATATACATACATATATAAAGGTACCATATTACTCAGAGAAGCATAACTGGAAGAATAGGTAGCAGAGGTTCAAACTTCTGACTCCTGGTGAAATCAGAGCATCCCCTGTCCCTCTGCATTTTGGTGATGTCATGGGAAGTGGATTGAAGCTCAGTCTTGAAACTCAGTTGAAGACAATGACTTTCATCAGTGTTTTCAGTCTCAGCTTGACTAAACACTCTGCACAATCATGGAATATCCAGGTAAGCAGACTACAAACATGAAAAAAACTGCATGAAACAGATAAGATGTTATTCATCACGTTTTTCTGATCAGTGAGGACTAAGGGAGGTAGTTGCTCTACTCTGACTAGATGGGTAAGGTACTACATTAGGTGTAAATTAGTATATTTAGTATGGTTAGGGATACAAGGTATCTTCATGAGGTGTTCTACCTCCACTAGCTTAGACTTCAGACACAGAGAGATTGCTGTGACCATGGTCTTCTACTTCATGCCAAAGACCCAGACAGAGGACCCATTTTTAAGGCTGCAACGCTTTGAAATTCTGCGGCAACCAGACACGAGAAATGTCTGATGTCTCTCGGAAGTCAATGAGGCTCTTTGCCTCTTGCACTCAGCATTGATTGTTCTGTTAGCATGGACAGTTTAGGTGAATCCTTGGCCAAAGATTTCCAGCACAATACAGCTCCTTGTCCACACCAGAACTTGTGTGAGATTTATCCAGTACTAGCTTTTAAAGAGCTCAGCCAGAAAAGATGATGACCATACTGTCCATGGCTGTATGAGTCTGTGACTTAGGTTCATTTTATGAGACCTTAAAACATGACTGTGACTCTTTCTGGAGAGAAGTCTCACTCCTTCCTCCATCAACCCATCATTCTTCTAAAATACCAGCCACTCTTACTTGCTGTCTGTATGTTTTCCTTTTAAAACAAGTAAAATAAAATAAAAAATATACTTATTTTGCCTTCAGTCAAAAGCTGTTTATGTTTTGCTGCATAATTACATTTGTCTCTCTTCAGGGTCCCGTACTTCTTCCTAGACAAATAAGACTGCTCTGAACTAGAAACAGAACAGAACAGGTTAATTCTCATGGAAAGTATCCTATTAGGACCTCCATCTACAGTATACAAAGGCAGTAGCAACTTCAGCAAAGCATTTAGAAATAAGATTAAAAAATCCTTAGTCTAGGCTTGGGCCAGGAGTCTGGGATGATAAATATCAACATTCTGAAAGATTATGTGGGGGCCATAAGGAAATACTGAAGCCCGCTGAGCATCATATAACTTCACAGGATTGTTGTCCCAATACTTACATAATGTTTGTGTCCAAACCAATGTAATCAATGTGTGTGGGTGTCAGAGGGATTTGAATTTGCAAACTAACAGAACAGCAACTGCAAAAAGCCACAGAAAGCTGGGCACGTTAGTGTTCTTTCTCTGACCTTCAGTTTAAATTTCTGTGTAACTCACTGTCATTATGTCTACCCTGCTTGTAAAAGTATGAGCAGATATGAAGAGAAGCTGACACAGGAGACCTGTTTTTCTTGAGACCTCAACTCAATGCAGAAGCATCATTGTCCAGGTTGGGACAGTGTGAGAATCTCAGCCTTAACTTTAAACAAGTACATTTCTGTGCCTCATGCTATGGAGAATAAATTAAATCTGTCCTCAACTCACCCTAGAGTTTCAAAAACTAAAGTGTCAGTGAACTCCTGATTTCTCTTTCATCCGGCCCCTTACTTTTTTAAGCCAAAGTCATTATTTCTGAGCAAGCAAACCCATTATTTTGGATTTTTCTTGTTAGTACCATGTCATAAAAGGGTTTGATAAGGAGCCTTTAGGAGTTGAGTAGAAAATTTCCCCAAAACAACAGCAGCAGCAGCAGGAGGAACCAGAGCAGGGGGAACCAGAGCAGTTCCACAGAAATTAGTGGGATGGTAGAGGACAATTACTGAGAATCATAGAAAAGAATCACAGAATATGTTGTTGGAAGGCACTCACAAGGATCATTGAAGTCCAACTCCTGGCTTTGCACAGGACACCCCAAGAGTCACACCATGTGCCTGAGGGCATTCTCCAAATGCTTCTTGAACACTGTCATATTGGTGCTGTGACCACTTTCCTGGGGAGCCTGTTCAAGGGCCCAACCACCCACTGGGTGAAGAAGCTTTTCCTAATATCCAACCTAAACCTCCCCTGACACAACTTCAGGCCATTCCCTCAAATCCTGTCTGTGGTCTTGTCATAGAGAAGAGATCAGTGCCTGCCCCTCCTCTTCCCCTCACAAGGAAGTTGTAACTGCACTGAGGTCTCCCCTCAGTCTCCTCCAGGCTGAACAGGCCAAGTGACCTCAGCCTCTCCTCATTTGGCTTCCCCTCGAGGCCATTCGCTGTCATTGCTGCTCTCCTTTGGGTGCTCTCTAATAGCTTAATATCTTTTTTATATTGTGGACCCCAATATATAATGATTGAATTTTCATTTTCTCCTTCTGTATGAGACTATATTCCTAGAAGTGGGATATTCAATACAATTTTACCCATGGAGACCAGGCCACATTCTCAGATATGAGACATTCTAATGGACTGTGGTACAGTATTCAGGGTGACAATTCACAGTGTCACTGGTTACACATCCTGTTAGAGGTCAGAAATTTAAACAAAAATGCCACATCACTAAAATGTCAATTAAATGTTTGAGACCCAATTTGAGATCCGTAATTCTTTAATAAAAGCAAAGAAACACAGATTTCCACTCAAGAAAATGAGAAGCTTTTAAAACTTTCTAAATTTTTTTGGTTTTTTTTTTCAAGTCACTGTTTCTATTGAACTTATAGACAAAATTTTCTTGTTAGAATTGGGCTACTTTTGCCAAACTTTTCTCTTTAAATGCATTTTTTTTACAAAAATCACATTAAAAGATTCCAGTGAGGTGTAATAATTTGGTTTTATGTCTGTGATGGTGCTTATCAACTTTAAGTACATTGCTGTAGGCATTGTTCACACTCAGAAATAAGTGTTTTCTCAAGTCTGCTCTCCAGCTCCCCCTTTGCTCACCTGCACTGATGATCATCCTGTGGAGACTACAGCAAAGCAACCTACTAAGACTACCTAGCACTGTCATGCAGTGAGACTGGGCAATGAAAAAAGCAAAATATAAGAGAGAAGCAAAATATTTAAGCCTTTCCTTATCATTTAGCTTCCAATAATCACAGAGAGTTCTTAGAAAGCTTAAAGGAAGGGATGAAAAATGCACCAAGGCAAAACTTGGTAGCAAGAATCTCTAGATTGTTTCTTCTTCTGACATAATGAATGACTTCATGAAATATAAAATGCATGAAGCCAGCACAGATCTTTGGAAAGAAGGATTCCAAACTCAATCAGGCTTGATGCAGACTTGCAGAGAGAAAGAATTGTTAAGAAAACCATACCATGATAATCACAGTTATCATACTGAGGACTGGACCCAAAAGACCTAAGAAGCAAAGCTGAAATTAAGGTTTCAAGACTCATCAATCAATTTGGGGGCCAGGTCCCAACCCCTACTGCATTTGGGAGATCCTCTGTTAAATTTCTTGAGGTATGGCTACGTTTTACGACAATAGCGGAATGATGTCTGCTGCTGAGTCCAGAGTCCAGAAAGGCCCAGAGTCTGTCCTTCGATGGTGACCTTCTCCATCTTGATCTTCCCAAGTAAGAGGAGGACAAGACCTTACTGGTAGTGCAAAGGTCAGGGAAGAAACACAATTGCTGGACAAGGAAACCAGGAGGATTAATCTGCAGAAAAGTGGTACTTCAAAGGAGAGAGTAGCCCTCTGCAACTTTAAGGACTACATTTGGATAGTGAACAAAACAGTCTGATAAGAATAGTAAGCAAAAGTTGGGGGAAATTACTTACTCATAGTTTTATTGCTATTCTTTAGATACTTATATTCAGAGACATTAGGCAAAGCAGCCTGTTCTCACCTGCAGTTTTCTGAAGAAAAAAATTATTTCTGATGAAATAAGCAATCTCTTTATAAGGTAGGGAAGACTGGGAGAAAATTATCCCAACTGGAGGAAATAGCGGAATTAGGGAAATTTGATGTGAAACTCAGAAGTTTCCTGAGTCCTGAGAGGCCATTGAGAGATTACAGCAAATTGTTTTGGAATAAAATATTCACTTTATTAAATTCAGATGACTGGAGGGAGAAAATCTGGGGTTTGATACCTACATTCACCCAAAGAAATGTCTTAAGAAAGGGACAGCAACCAGATTCAAAGGAAACAGAGTAAAAACAGCCATCCTAGACATGTAAAATCTTTATGAGCCTGGCAAATAAACAAAAACAAAAACAAAAAAGTCCAACACATTTTCCCTTGCATTTGCTTAGTTGGAAGCAAATTCCCTAAGCATAGCTTGAAAATGGGAAATGGTTAAGAACTCCATTATCATTCATGCTCCAGCAACTTCATTATGTACACAGGCCCAGTCTTTTACGGGCTAAAAGTGCAATCCTGATCCTTGCTGCGTGCCATCTATAACGTAGCCTTGCTGAAATACCAATAACACTAACATCTGTCTTGTGCAATGTTAAAAGGGAAAAAAAATAAAGGGGGAAGATCCCCACAGATAAAATGCACATGAGGATGACAAAAAAGGAATATACAGAAAGCTATGACAGACAAATTTTATTAATGGCTCGACCATATGCATCCGGGGCATAATTAACTATTCACAGGTGAAATTAGCAGATAGGAGTGTCTGTCGTGAGCAGATTGAATAGGCCCTGATTATATCAATAGTTTTCAACTAGTGTCCCCTGGTTATCAAACTATCAAATAAATTTGTCCACTCTCTCCTTCTCTGGGAGGAGGGGGTTAGAAGGAAGGGAGAACTTTAATTATCCGGCCACGGTATATGGCAGGTCATTAATAAAACCTAGTTATCTGGCTGCAGGTTTTATAGTTTTACTGTTATCTATCTTTTATCTAAATAAACATTTGGAAAATGTCCTTAAAATTACCAGAGATACTTTGCCACTTCTCCACCAGATATTTGAAAATGAAACTTTGCTGGATTTTACTATACGATGCATGGCGTCACCTCAAAGACTCCCACATTCTTCCTCCTACCTCTATAATGGAATTACAGAGTTTGGCGGTACATACATTGATGGATCTAACCAACCTGCAAATGCAGATAAGGGTAAAATCACTTGATGGGTTAGTTCTCCTTAATGTATATTTACTCAGCCTTTATGTTATGTATGCATTTTTTACTTTCATGCCACATATATCAATGACAAATGTAAGAATTGAAAAGCCAGTAATAACATAAAAGAACAGTGTTTTTTTTGTCTGTGGCGCAATTGCCAGAGATGTTATCTTTGCATTTGAATAAAGAATAGTAGGAAATTAACATTTTTGGGGTCCTAGTCCTGATTCTGTTCAATGTACATCCAATTTCTGAACTCCAGTGGACTTCTATGATACAATAGAGGTTTCCAATCATAAAAGCCTTACACTTCATTTACACTGTATTTTTCCACAAGCAGTATCATGATTGTCATAAAGGAATGTAGATATTTATATTATATGCATTTATACAAGATTAGTATTGAAATGGCCCATGCAAAAATGTTTCTTTTGAGGAAAACCAACTCATAGATACATTTTCCCATCTGACAATTTTCAGTATCTTCTCTTCTGTCTACAGGATATATTTTCTTGGTTTTAATATTACCTATTTTCTTTTCCTATTAACCTGCAGAAATGGGAAGATCATAGCATTCTATTAATTAAGACATATCTTTGTTATCCAGTAACTTAAGAGGAATATATATCCCAATTTATTTCAATTTGGGCTGAGAGGTTTTTCAGTTGGGTTGGGGTTTTTTTGTTGGTTTTTTTTTTGCATATATGATCTTTCATAGTTCTGGGAATATTTTTCTACAATTTAACCTTTTAAGCTTAAAAAAAGATTTTGAGCTTTTAAGCTTAAAAAAAAAATCTAAATCAAATAGGAGGTTGCTGAAAGCAACTTAATTCTCATTTTCACAAACTGTAAGAAGCCTCAAGCAGAGAATTATTAATTCTGATGAGCACTCTCCATGTGACAGGAGCAAACTGACACAGGGCACACTGCTTGGATGGGAAATAAAAGGAAAGCTGTTGTACTGAAGTTCCTTTAGAAGTAAACTAGGATTACAGAAAACCCCTATGTTAATGTTCTTTTAGATAGAATGGGGAAAAAAGTAGTGAGACCTTTTTATGATTTTACAATTACACCACTGCAATTGCTTTCAATACAATAGAATTACTCCTGATTTAAAGAGTAAAAACATTGACAGAGGAGTGGAAAGTCTCACTTCCTGATTAATCTTTGTAGTAGCAAAATCTTATGATCACAGCAAGTCCGAATGGGCTTGGTAAAAGCAGAAGAGAGGAACTACTTGAAGAAGTCAACCTCCTCATCTGGAACAGAACTTGGAAGAGGGTTTATATACTTTCTCCAAGTGAAATTTAATTGTTTATATTTAACAGCTAAACTACAGACAAATAAAGTTTATAATTACATTGGAATTAATGTAGTTTTGTTGAAGTCAGAGAAATTACCAACTTAGCCCTTTGGGAGTTTTTTATCTACATAGTTTAGAAATGCAGAAATGTGAAAAAGTACATGTCTGTCACAAAAGATATTGCAAAAAGCATCCATCAGTAAACTAATAATGCATTATTTGCAAAATCTAAAGAATGAGTTTCTCATCCGATATAATAACCTTGTAATTCTTTGTTCGTGGAGGTGAATTAATCATATTCCCTTACTTTTAAAAATATATAAATGCCAAAAACATCTTTCAATAGTGATTTTATCGGGGAATTCACCTTTATATAATTTTTTGAATTATAATTGGCATTACTTCTATATTTTCTGTATTAACTGTATAATATAAGCAAAAATTTTCTTCCTTTGCAATTACAGTTGCTCCATTTTCCTTACATTGAGCTTTGGTGGTGATATAATTAAAAAGTGGTGCTTTGCACAGGCAATATTGCACATGGTGAAAAATGGTAGCTATTTCCACACTTCACAGATCCAGCTGCTATGAGCATTAAAAATTACTTAAAACACAAATTTATCGCATGGTGATTACAATGGATTGTGTTGTTATATATTAATTGAATTGTAAATTGCTGTTTTAAATTAAAACACAGCTTATTAGGAATGGCAAGAGAATAATAAGGGATGAAGTAATGTTTCATGTAATTGCCAAAATAAAATAAAAAACCTGAAGAGACGGAGGAAAAAGTATGTTCCAGACAACTACCTCTTGTGAAAAATTGCTCTGGAACTATTGATGGACTGTATCTTCCAGTGTCTTCAGTGAGTAACAGCCTTTAGCCTCAGAAATTAAGGAACTTTTGGCAGCAAAATTACAATATTAGCAATAATAATAAACCTGGAGAGGAACTATCTGCAGCTAAAACACCATTTTTACAAACATGTTTTTTTCCCATGTAAGCTCTATCTCTATTAAAAAAAAAAAAAACCAGAATGACAGGATGTCAGATACAACTATGTGGGCAGATAGAAAGATTGTAGGAAAGTGGGGAGAAAATAGCGGAGGCAAAGAAAACACTTTCAGGGTGACATATCCTCTGCACGTGAAGCCATCCAAGCAGAGCATGACAAAAGAGAGTGCCCAAAGAACAGCTAAGATGCGCAAAGGGCTGGAGCAAACACCTTGTGAGAACTGGCTGAGGCACCCAGGGTTGTTAAACCTAGAGCAAAGGAGACTCAGTGCCTTATCCCTCCCTACAACTGCATGAAAAACTGTAGCACGGTGTGGGTCGGCTTCTTCTCCCAAGTAACAAGTGATAGAACAAGAGGAAATGGTCCCAAGTCGCATCAGGTTTAGATTGAACATTGGGAAATTTTTTTTCAATGAAAGAATTATCAAGCACTGGAAAGGGCTGCCCAGGGAAGTGGTTGAGTCACCATCCTTGGAGGTATTGAAAAGACACATAGATGTGGTGCTTAGCAACATGGTATTGGTGGACCTAGCAGTACTGGGTTTACAGCTGGGATCAGTGCGGATCTTAAGAGTCTTTTACAACCTCAGTGATTCTCTGATTCTAGATACATGCTGTAAACATGAGAAAAGGACAGAGACAAGTCAGTAAAGTTCAAGAACAGTGCCAATAAAATTCCTTTTTATTAGGAAACATAAAAACAGACAACTAGACTAAGCTTAAATATGATATATTGCTATACAAATCTAAGGAAAGTGAGGGAGATGAACCAGGATTGACAGACTTTAAACAACCTAGTAGAAGAAATGCCAGTAGGGCCTTGTGATTAGTTGGATGCAGATCAAATTAGCTTTTGAAGGAGTGACTTCCCAGGTTTAAAGTGTAGAGTTAATAAGGCAAAATCATTAAATATATAATTAATTATCATATACCTAAGGAATTTAATTCCATGTCTTTTTAAAATCATATAGTATTGGGACTATATTACAAGTAACCTATCTGAATGGTCATTAAAACTGATGTGTTATGGAAGGTTAGGAAAATTTTAAAGAGAGAAAACCTAGATATAATCGATGAGTTCACTTGCTTCTCTGTAAACTGGATGAATTTGGTTAGGGGCATGATGTCTTCTAAACTTTGGACACGAAGTGATGACTGGTTCTTGGCATGCTGAGTCAGAGAATGCACAAGACAAAAAAAGGCCACAGTGTAATAGTAACCATAATACATTCAAATTTAAAATCCCATAGAGCAAACAAGCTTCAGAATTTCAGAAAATAAGAAGACTTTTGAAAAGGAATGTAAAACAAGCTTCTAAAGAGAAAATTTACGAGAGACAGGTATGCCCCATCCCTGGAAATGTTCAAGTCACGGTTGGATGAGGGTCTAAGCAACCTCTTGAAGTGAAAGGTATCCCTGGCCATGGCAGGGGATTTGGAACTAGATGAACTTCAAGGTTGCTTCCACCCAAAGGCATTCTGTGATTTTATGATTCTATGATTCTGTATTTTCTTGAAGACATCATATTAGAATTTTACTGTAAAAAGGGAAATATCAAACAACTTGAAAACCATTAACATAAAGTTAAAGCTTCCAATTTCCTCACCATGAACAGGAACATCTTTCACTAGACCAGGTTGCTCAAGGCCCCATCCAACCTGGCCCTGAACACTTCCAGGGATTTGGTATCCACAGCTTCTCTGGGAAACTTATTTTAGTGCCTCAAGACCCTCATCACAAAAAAATTTCTTCTTTATGTCCAGTCTAAATTTACCATCTTTCAGCTGAAGACCACTCGCCCTTGTTCTGTCACTACAAGCAGTGTCTTGTGGCCAGCTGCCAGTGAGGAGGGCATGGATGTCCTTGTGCTTGAAGAGCCAGTCACTCTGTGTGCATGTGGTTGCATATAAACCTGGCCCAATTTTGAAAGCTCCTGTAGAAAATCCCCAGATAAATGCCGCTCCCTGAGCTGCTGCTGCAGGAGGGCTGCAGTACGAAAGCATGCCAACAAAAGCATGAGGAGTTTGCCTCTGTGGGCATGATGACCAAAAGTCAGGCATGCCATGAGGTTTGCAGACACAATTCATAGAGAAACAGCCTTTAGATTATCTTTTTGTCTCCATTGTGACCCAACTGGAAACAGGGCTGATGGGGGCAAAGCCTGCTTGGCAGGCAGCCACAAGTTGATGTGGTCATGGAACCTCCTTCAGACTGCCAGAACCTTGCTAACCCCAGATTCAGACTGCAAAAGACCTCCCAGTGTTATGTAGCTCATGTCCCCCAGCACAGCTGTGTTTGTTGTATTTCAACAAGTGTAAAAAAATAAGACTCATAAGTGAAGGTAAACTCCTACTGCCTCCGTGACAGTCTTTCTTTGCAGTGTTAGAAAGCTGAGATTGAAATACAATTGCAGAGAGGAGGCAAAGTGACATTGTAACTTTGTAGGAGTAGATATTCCTAGTCCAGGTATTTGTGATTCAGTATTTTAGAGACACTGAGAATCCACACTAAGATTCCAGAGGTGGCAAATGCTCTTCTTCTATAGAGATACAGACCAGTCTACACCTTCAACAGTTTCAGGAGTACTGTGAGTGATACCTTTCAGTATGACAGTGTTGGCCACGGTACCTCAATTCTGTGATGATGAAGCCTACACAGAAGTGGGCTTGCTTCTCACAGGCTTGAGACTACCATGACAGCTGCTTAACTTGGCTGTGAGACAACTCACTTGCCTCTTGGGCAGAGTTCTAGGGAGATACAGACTGGTACAAAGGATACAGAGCAATGACCTTCTCCCTTCAAGCCAAATAAAGCAATCCTGTTTTTTCCGTGAAGAGCTGTGGTGATTGCTTGTCCATTTCAGCACAGAAATATGGATCCAGATGGCTCTCAACCACTGAACAACACTCCTCAACACCAGGGTGCAATGTTCTTTTTTATTATTGGAGGAATTTCATGACACTCAGTTAATGAGATAGAACTGCTTTACAATGAGAACATTTCACCCTGGAGTCTTCTGGGTTTTGAAGAAAGTTATCTGACCATTCAATTTACCATGCTGTAATCACAGCCAATGTCCTGCCAGTCATAAGCTTTAGGAAGACAGAATTAAAGTGATTCAGTGACAGACTTTGTCCTCCTGTTTGATATATTGCTCAGGATCCTGTTAGGACTCACATGAGTCTCTGAAGACTTGGTCTCTGGGTTATCTTTCCATGAAGATGGCTTTTTGAGTGGGCAGTACCTCAGGACTGCAGGGAAAATCCTTTGTATTGAGTCTTCTCACTTACTCCATATAAACAGTTTTTCCCAGAGCTGCTGCTGAGTTTCATTTGTGGCAGATGATCAGTGTCCTCACAAGTTGCAAAGGTAGAGCTAAGCTGTCACACAATGCATGTGGAAAAAAGTCTCTCTTTCCATTGATTCAGGAAATGCTCATTTATATAACCTCCCATGTCTTAGTCATCATTATCTAAAACCTCCTAGAGCCCCATACTCTCTGCATGAGAGAGTCTGGCAGAATAATTACGTTAACCTATGCAAAGACCCCTGACAGTGTGGGTTCACTCTGTTTGAGCTCAGCATTCCATAGGGATATCACTAAGAACAACTCAACACCAGTTGTGTTGGTACCACAGGGTGCTTGCAAAACCAGTCATTCACACATGTTCCAAGCATTAAACTTTCACAAGGGTGTCTAGGTTTGATGCTGTATTCGATCAGTCAGGCTTCTGCTCACCTGCAGACTTTAAAATCCAGTTACAGATAAAGAAGAGACTATTTCAATTCCCTTTGAGGTAACTGTACATCTGTTGAAAAAGAAACTTTAAAAATATCAATAACATCCGGTCCTCTGCCCCTCAAAAAACCCCAAACCAAATCAAAATCCAGAAATAAAAGCTAGCTTTGAAAAGAAAATGATACCTGAGATGTGGTTGTCTTTATGGATATTCATCAGCTATCCTCCTTCCCTCCCCTTCAGAGTCCTTATATACTAATGGGAGTTGGCATTTTTACAGTTTGTGAGTCTTGCTCAGCATGGGAAGCATTAGAACCATCATCCCTTACATTTTGTGCTGTATCTTCAATAAAAGAAGAAAGTGCTTTAGATTTTATATACTTCATGGAACGGATTGTTTGTTTTACTGTTCCTCTTGTTCGGCAATGGTCTAGACTTTTTCCCCATTTTTTTTTTCCATAACTGCTGCTTTACTAAACCCATTTGTCTCAAGTGTCTTATATTATGCCATTTCACACAAAAACCTTGAAAAAAAAGAAAGACTTAGTTGCTTACTGAAATAAAATAAGGTAACGTAATACTAGCTATGTTTTTTACACTTTTTAGTATAGAGTAAATATTGGAGATTCTGTTAAAGGGTGCTGATCTCAAAAATTCTGGTCAAGGGATAGTTTTAAAAAGAGATTGTGTCTGTATAAAATTTTAGTGGCAGCAATGCATTATGCAACGTAGGAGGCATTTGTGTTCATGTTAATGGGATTTTTAAACATTTTTCTCCTAATCTTTTAAAAGTTAAGTCATCTTTGTTTAGTCCACCTTTCTCCAATCAGTTAGTATAAAGACCAAGCCAGATCACTCCTCTTCATTCTTTTAATTCTTGTTGTCTAGTAATGTTTGGGTTTGCAACCAGAATCAAAGGATATACATTAAATATGCTCTATCACAGACATTCCAAATAGATGAATGGTTTAAGGTTCCATATTTTTTCAGCAGGATATATATCTAGCTCTGTAACCACACAAGTGCACAAAGTGATGGTTCTATAGGAGATTTTTAGAACAGAGTTACTTTTAAGGATAGCACTATTATGGTCAGAATATAGCTTCATAATTTTTGGGGACTTAGAGTTAGCTGTAGTATCCAAAACCAGGATTCACAGCATTATGAGATGAACAGGGAAAAAATGGAAAAGTATAATTGCCCAATCAAAATATTTTTTTAATACAAATTTAAATATGAATGTATTATATAGGCCCCTGGTGAGATCCTCCAAAAATTATTACATATATTTCTGGCCACTCATTGAGAGAAAAAAAAAAAAAAAAAAAGAAAAAAATTAGAGGGAAAAAAAAGGAATAGTTTAACAGGAATAAGTGCAAAAAAGGTCAAGAAGGATGGCTAAATGAACAGGCAGCGTAGAGTACAAAAGGAAATATGAAAGAAGTTGCCTTGTTTAGCCTGAAAAAATGAAAGGCAAGAGGAGTTAAGACTGTACTGTATAAATTCAGCAGGTGAATAAATGCCAGAGAAGGAAATGAGCTATTTAAGAAAAAGATAATGTTAGCAAAGAACAAATTAGTATAAACCGGTCATGAATAAAATTAGACTGGAAATTAGAAAAAGACTTCTAAGTACCAAAGAAGCAAGGTTCTGGAACAGCCCTCTAATAGGAGTTGTGGAGGGCAAAACACCTATATAATGTTAAAAAAGAGTCTGAAATAAATGTTAATAGAGGTATCTTGTGTAGTTGTCTACAGTGTGGAGGACCCTCTCACTGACCTGTCAGTTTTCTGCTGGCTTTATCTTATGTGGCTAAATTATTTGCTGAAAGGTCAGGAGGAAATCTGTGTAGCTCTTGGTTCTCCTAGATCAAAGGTCAGCAGTGCCAGCTTGTGGTTTTCCTTTTTGTTCCATTATGGCTTTAGTTTTAAAGCTTCTCCTTTCAGAGGCTGCAAATATATATGTAATCTTCCTTTCTTTCCAGGAGAGAAGAAAAAGAAGATGATTGTTTCTAGCCTTTCTGGATGTAGAAGAGAATTAAAAACCTACATGTGTTTTAAAAGCTTAGTAAAGCATGGGACTATGAAACACCTAATACTTTTACCTAATCTTACAGTTTGGGGCTATAAACAATTTCTTATTTACATTCAAATCCAGCTTCCTCCCCTGAACTGTTACTCTCTTCAGTCCTTTATAGCATGCTATGAAGTTATTTTCCTCAGCACAGAAAACCCTCTCTGCACCACTCAAACTATGGCCCCAAGCAGGCCTTTTTCATCCTCTCCCACAGAAAGGACTGAGTTCTAGACTTATTTTGCTGGTAGATGTGTCACCTGTGTCACCATGTGCATCCTTTAAGATAGTTCACTGACAGTTTAAACCAAAGGAAAAGAGGCTTTTGGAGACAATCTGTGAGGAAGTTTAGAATCATAGAATGGTTTAGGTCAGAAGAGACCTTAAGGATCATCTAGTTCCAACCCCCCCACACCACGAGCAGGAACACCTTCCACTAGACCATCCAGGCTGCACAAAGTTGAATCATTCCTTCTTATTTTACGACTGGGTAGGGAGGGAACTGACACCACTTCATCAGCGACCCTCTGGTGGCACGGTCTCTTATCTGTGGCCACCACACTGCAAAGGGTCGAATGTCACTGGAAGACACTGGAGGCCTCGTGGCTGCACAGCACAAGCCAGTGACATTTCCTGTTGGTTGCTGGGTCAGCCAGCTTTCAGCCACTCTCCTGAGCTCTGGCTGTTAATGAGGTCAAACCCAGTGGAGTCATAAGAACCTTTGTTCTCCTTCCTTTGACAGGCGGCTTCTTGACAATGTAGGTGGCATTATGTGTTTTTTACAAAGTTCTCCAGCCATAAGGATCTTCTCGGGTTATATTTATTTCCTCTCAATAGTGAGGCAGAATTTGAGATAAGCCACGTCAGTCAACTGCTTTTCTTCCTAGCACCCACCACACACCACATTCTCAGCAAGTTAGAAACAGTGACTTGCACTATATCAAATCTTCCATGGCTATGTGGTCTGGCTAATTTGAAAGGTTGACTATAACTTTGGGATAATGGTCACTGCTGGGGTGTAATATCTAAGGTGTTGTCTACATAGCAGAACCCCACCATGTGTCTTACCTAGTTACAGAGATTTCTCTCAGATGTATTTTTCTCTCAGTGTTGTCATAGCACAGATGATGGACCCTCCATTGTTCCAGCATCCCAGCCACTGCTGGAGCTGTGCTATGATTTTCAGTAGTACAGGTCCATGGTAAGTTCTTCAACAGATTCACTCTTGGCATTTGGAAAAAAAACCACTATTTTCCATAAATAATGTTTGCGGAAATCAAGTATTTAAGAGACTTTTAGCAGTTCCATGCTATGGCTTTGCCTCTCTAGTCACCTGGTTTCAAGCACAATCTCATCCCTGAAAAACAGGGAAGTGCCACTGCATTCCTCTCCCAGTGTACTCTAGCAGCAAGTCTGGAAAGAAAGAAAATCAGCTACCTTTTGAACATATTGAACAGTGTACCTTTGCAGTTCAAATGGGAATCTCTCCAGTTGTTTTCAAAGCTTTGTCATCTCTGTGATTCCCATGCCATGCTGTCATCCTTTTAAAGGCACTTACATAAAACTTACCTGCACAGTTCTGTCTATGAAAGTAGCATTTATTCAGGGAGAAGACGGTGAAAACTGACTTGCATGGAAAAAAACCAGGTAAAAATAGAAATAACTAATAAGTGGTTTTAATATTATGGTATGAGGATAAATAATACTGTATTATTATAGGCCCCTATTAGAAAATCAGGGTATGGTTATATCATCTATTAAGGAAATTTTCCCACCCCTAGTAAGAATGAAAAAACAGTAGAGTAAGGGGACTACTGGTACTAAACTGGAATCCTTCAAAAACTGGAACTGACACTCAAACAACCAAATGAAAATGGAACCTTGACTCTGGTGACAAAAATAATGCAGGACAAGATAGATTGAAATATAAAGTTAACAGGAACTAGATTTAATTAATAGCAAATTAATAAAAAATATATTAAAAATTAAAATACTTCAAAACATTTTCAAACACCCACCATGGGGAGCTTACCAGAGAATCACCTTTCAATAAAAACATTCAGAAAATGGAACAAGAAGAAAAAATAGTCTTTGCTTCAGTGTTTATTGCAAAAAAAGAAAAAAGTGTGACAGTGTGACAACCTTTCTTTTCAGGGAACATGCAAGAGGAACACCCTTGCACTGATTCAACTTAGGAAAGATTTTTGGCAAATCAATAAAATAACTAGTAAAAAGTTGTCAGTAGTAGACAGTACTCACTAAGTCTAAGAGGTCTAAGAAAATTTAAACACGACATTGGTCCTATCTGTGATGCAGCAAACTGGGCTTAAATTGCCCTCAATATCAAAGAACTGAAAGCTAACAAACACAGCATCAGGTTTTAAAAAGGATCCCAGGGTGATCCAAGAAACAGCAGCCTGACATGTGTACAAGGAAAATTGCAAGGAATTCTACAAAGACTAGAATGCAGTGCAAAATGAAATGTTCAGCCCTTGCAAAGACAAGCCATGGAATCTGCATTTGGTGGAATTCTTTGAAGGAGCAAAACCCCTGAGATTAGGGCTATCCCGAGGACACAAGGATTAAGATTTCCAAAAAGTTGTTGTCAAAGTCCTGCGCCAAAGGCTCTTAGAAAAACTAATTGCTCAGATTTAATGGACTGGACCATTACGAGAGGTAGCTCAAAGGCCTCAGCAGCACAAAGAGCTTTGAATATCCCAAGCACACAAAGCTGTCTGGTCAGATTGACATTTTTCCCCAGGTACCAAACAGAGGCCCCAGTTATTCCCTGTAACTGAATCCAAACTCTTCACCTTCCCCTCTCCAGATCTTCCTCTTCCTCTGAAGGGTGGGCTCAACAGACCTTTGGAAAACAGAAGAGGACATAGGTGTCACAAAGATTAAAAAAGTTCTCTCTCTACTTCCTCCCATCTCTGGCGCTGGCAAATGAAATTTCCTCCAGTGCCCTAGCTGCAGCACATCTCTGCTGCTGGTGTGATTTTGGATTTGTTCCCAAATGGGCAGTCCACAAGAGCAGGGTGCACACACTGGATGGGGGATGATTTTCAAGCAGGGATTTTTTACTGTCCTAGCAAGTCTGCTGGCAAGACACTACCACCTCTGCTGAGGATTACAGCCAAAACCAAAACCAACCTGAGCAGCTGTGATGATGGCAAGCCACAGGCCAAACTGAGTGCAGGTAGTGTGCTGGTGTTTGAGTAACTGCAACATGAGAGCAATTTTGCAATGACAAAAGCACACACTAGGTGATGAGGTAATGAGCTAGTTTTTGCAAGGAGCTAGTGAGTATGTTTAGAATTGTAAAAAGTCTGTTAAAAATTTTCTTCCAGAAACATTTATTGTAGCCAATTCTGCAAGGCAGATGAATCTTTCCCCTTATTGCCATATTGAAGCATACATATTGAAAAGTGGTGGAGGGGAATTTCAGAAGAAAACAAAAAAAATGAAGGCCTGCCACCATCGCACACTTGTTTCACCTCCGAAAGTACTGGAGTTGCAGGGTTGAGTATGTACCAGCTGTGATGGGGAGGGAGTGAAGGGAGAGTGGTTTGCATCCCTCTGCTCAAAGCTTCTGGAACAAGGCTCCTTCTCCACGGATATGAGGCGCTGATGAAGGATCTGCCCTTTCCAAGGAGGACTAGTCCTGCTGACAAGTGCCTTGCCAAAGTGTTATATACAGGAGCTGTAGGCAGGGAAAAGTCTTCCTTTCTCATCCCCTTTCTGTTTCTCATCCTCATTTTGCATATGATTTGCAATATTCTGTGGGCAGAGGTTGCTTCATCTGACGAAGACCCACCACATCTTCAGTATGTAGCTAAGGGACATAAAGCTAAGGCACTCAAAGGCCATTAACTTTGTTCTGCTGATCACATATTTTCAATGTGTACTTTCACTTTGGTGAGGCAGTATCTGTTCCACTCTAGTTGGCTTTCCAATTTTTGCTTTCACTGGCGCTCTCTCATAGCGAGTTCTCTGAACTGATGTGTACCTGAACAGATAAAATGATTAAATGAGACTAAATCGTTTCAAGAGAAAGCATCATCCTTATCTGCAAGTGATACAAATCAGTCTTTCTACAGTTTAATGTGTTAGAATTATAATACTGCAACATAAATCATCCATATATTATTAGGAGAGAGGTAAAGACCATCCAGTCTTTCTATCCAGGGTTCACGTTACTCATCAGTGCATTCCCACCCTGGAATCTGCATTCCTTCTTTATCAAGTATTCATACTTCTGCTGCAAATCAGCAGATGCCACATAAGGAAAAAAGCCCTGATGATGTGATAAAAGAAAAGATGCCTTGTACAAAGTATAACAGTAACCTAAATGCTTCTACTGTATCATTTGTACCTGAGCAGCCAAACCTCTGGTTAAAATATTCATATTCACAAATCAGCTCACTACTCTTTCTAGTGTGTTTCTGAATTTGAGTTTTATCTCCTACAATCCCCTACAGCAATGCATTCTAAAATGTAATTATGTGTTATGGAAAAAAAAACCCTCTCATTTATTTTAAATTCTTACTGATAATGTAGTTTGGCTCTCACTGGGTTACTTGGATGTGATAAACCAATAATTTTTCCCTGCTATTTTTTTTTTATGTCTTCTGTTTTCCAAGCCTAGGAAGCCTAGGTTGTTTTTGTCTCACTTCATGTGAAAGCTGTTCTAAACCACTGATTCGGCTTGTTACATTTCTCTGGAGTATTTCTGGGTCTCCTGGATCAGCTCCAGCCTGTTTTTGTTGCCTCTCTCCTGCTCTTGGGAACCTGTGCTCTTAAGAGCAAGAGGAATATATGATGATATACTCATCTCATATAATGATGGTCAAAATCTTAATCTCTATCCGTAATCACAGATGATTATAAAAGCAACTTTGAAAAATGCCCACAGGCTCGGCAAGCTTGGACCACATGGCTCCCAAGTGTTGCTGAAAGCAAACGTAAGGAACCTCCTGGGTCATTCTCAGCAGTAGCTGAAAGGCAGCTTCCTCCCAGTCCTCCAGCATTTCTAGTATTGTACTGCTGCTTAAAAATGGGAATCCAGATAGATCAGTTAACAGGCCTGTAAGTCTGACCTTATCCAAAGGAAAATAAAGGAGTGATTAAAATGTTCCTTTGATAAAGATTTTTTAAAGGTATGCTGCTCTGAACAAATTTGCTCCAGCTCCCAGTGCCCTTCTTGCATGTCCTTGTTAAAAATTATATCATTAGTTTTTAAGCTTTAGTTGCTGCTATGTGCCATCTTTGTGAGTTCTCTTAGATCACCATAAGTGAATTAAAAGCATTGTTTATAACTGTGCCAGTTGATGATGTTGCACAATGTCCTGATCCAGGTATCTTTTCCTATTCAGAATTTGTTCAATTCAAGAACGAGAAGTCAGCTGTGAAATCTGATCACAGACACAAACATTTAACAGTGCTTGGGACATGGCTTTGGTTTGGACCCCTCTTTCATGTGAAAAACTGCCTTGGGAGGGGTGGTCTGCAGAAAACCATTTTGGGTGGGAGGATGGTGAGGAGCCTTCAACCACCAGAGTTCCTGGCAAGACATCACTCAGCAGTTTGATTCCCAGAGAGGTGATGAAATCTTCCTGGGCTCCAGGCTCAGCGTGTGCCAGGGATCTCTTGGCTCCTGTGGCTTTAGCAGCTGCAGTATTCACACAAGGTAACTCACCAACCAGTGGTTAAGCCCAGTGGCAGATACTAATAGCAGCAGCCTCTTTCCATTTCTCAAGTCCATTTTAAATTAATAAGAATGTTCCCCTTCTGTTTTTCATCCAGAAAGAGACCCCCCTTCGCATATTAATTTAATGTTAAATTGATGGATTAAATTATACCAAGCTCAAAATCAATTCTGCACATATTCATTAGAACAGACTAAATCCCTTAGTAAGGATAAAGCACAGAAAATGCATTTAGAGACACTGATAAGTCCAGGTCCATTATATGTCATTTTAAACAAAGAGCAAAAAAAAGCCCCTTTGGAGACGCTCTATCAGCTATTAAACAGAGACATTGCATGCACAGGGAGATTGATGATTAGCATTTCCATTCTCAGAACGGCTCTCCCTGGGCTGATGATAACAAGTAAATGCCTCTTCATGTCTTTGTCACAGTTCACAGAGAAGCAGATGCCTAGAGTAAGCTTTTCTCCTTTGTCTTTCCTCTTGTGCAATCAGTTAACAAGTGCAAAAGCACAACAGTATCCACTGTTTCCTGGAATTCTTTGATCTCTGGTAGGATCAGGTGGCAATTTTACATTTTTTCTTTTTCTTCCTCATACTGGCCATTGCTCTCCCAAAAGCCTCCCAGGTTGTGAGCTCATTACATTACTCACTAGCATGGGAGGTTTCTCATTTGAGAACGTGGGACAGACCATGTTTCACGTGGCTACTGTCCAGGAGAACTCTTCTAGTCTACGATACCAAACCCCAAGCTGCAGACTCTCTTTAGCTTTTGGCATTCCAACACTCAGCTTTGAACCTGAATCCAGGTGTCATTGATGTGTCCTGTTTATAAAAAGGAATTATCTAAATTCAAATTCTCTGAAGCTGAGAATTTCAGTAACTTGTGCTCATCTACATCTGCACCTATGGTATGTTACCTACTTCTGCTTTAACAAGCTTGGGAGTTTTCCTGAGACTTTGCCTCTTTCTGAAGTCAACATCTACCATGAAAGAAATGCTGGTTTTAATGAGTACTAGGCTTCTTTGAGGAAAACAACTTCATTTTCCAGATGCCTGTTTTCTGGGTAGAATTATCTAGAATGCTTACGAAGCAGGCAGGGCAGTTCTGCCTTTTTTCTGCTTGGCACCTAGAAGTGCTCTCAGCCAATGAAAGGAAGGGGAGAAGCAGGACCCCAAGGTTCTTTGGAGCTCTGAGCTGTGCATTTCCCAGATGCAATCCCTATGGACTACTCCGCCTTGGGATGAGCTGTGGAGGTGGAGAACAGAGCCTGTTAGAACAGATCTGTTAGGCACAAGTAAACCTCAAAAGCAGGCAGGACAATCTCATGAAGAGAAGTGGGAAAAGGAAAGAAGGTAAAGTAATACCAAGAAATTGTCTAAGGTAGTTCTTTGGGTTTTCTTATGTCTTTCTGTTTTGGAAACAATTATATTATTTTTCCACTTTTTTTCTTTTTAATTTCAACCTCCAATTCACAACATTTGCCGTCAGGAAACTGACAAAACTTTAACTTTAGTCCAATTCATTACTCTAGCCCCTGCATCTTTTCCACAATAGGAGGCTGAGGATAATTACAATACTAGTAATGTCTGCTCTCTATTAATATATTTTTAGTTTAGTCTGCAATGATTTCTTGTTCAAAAGGGAAGAAAAGAGACTGTATATACAAACAGACAATAATCATAATTAAAGTAAGACATTTCTAAAATCCTGCTTGTTTTCAGAATGTGTGTAAATTCAATGGATTTGATCCCATTTCACAGATACTGAAGTTCATAGTGATCAGTCTTCCAGCTCATTGTGCATGAAAGCAGATTTGATAGGAAGGGAAAAGGCACAGAGTGTTGTGTGCCTTATATCAAATAACAAAGTAGTTATAGATACCTTCTTTTTTATGCATGATATTTTAAACTCCTGTAAGAAAATGCTCAACAATTTTTTGACTACTGAGTCACTTTCTGGAAAACTGTGTGGTATGCCTGGATTTGGACATTACATGAGGTGAAATATCAAAACTGCTAACACAATTTTATGCCTAATCCCTGCTGTGGGAAGTGAAATTGTGACAGATGGTTGCTGTACTCATTACCCCTTTATTCAAAATGAGTAATGATTCACCATTAAATCCCACTAAAAAGAATGTATCTATTCATGTAACAAGGTTTATTCAGTGTAACCAAAGAATCTCGTCTTTATTTTGTCAAGAGCTTTATATTTCAAATCCATAAAGTTGAGCTAATAGTCCTCATTTACCTCTGCACCCAAGGCTGAAGACAACTTGAATACAGAACATTTCCTTCCTGTGGTAAACCTAATTGCCTGTCTTTTGTGTAGAAAGTAAGAACATATTAAGTATGGTGTTAGGCAGGGAGGATCTCTCTTCTAGGCCTGGGTCTAATGTTAATTTGTTATGAAATAAGATGGAAGTCTCTAAGCTTGACCTCAGAGAAAGAAAAATGTGAAGTTCTATCTCATAACAAAAAATGACTGGGAAATTCTCATTCAAAAATATTATTTGTGACAAAGATGGGAAGAATAAACATAGTTCCATAAATAATCCAGTAGACTGTGGGGTTTCATGGCAAATTTGGCCTTATTGAATTGAAATATTAATGAAGAAAAATGCATTCTTACTGTTTTTATATTGGGAAAAAAAACCATATTTTATAATATGTAAAGCATATTTGGAACTTTCTAATTTTTTATTTTGAGAATTGGCTAAAAAATAATCTACATACAATTCATACTGTGTTGCCATAATATTTAATATTTCTATTAATTATTTTTATCAATTTAAATATAGTGAAAAAGCAATTACTTTTGCTAGAGGGTTAAATTTTGATTTACAAGCAATAGCTACTTAGGATTTTATGTCTTGCCATAAATATTTCAGTGTTTATTCTCAGTGGGTAAATATATAATCTTTTCTAAACATACAGGCTTTGTTGCTACATTATAAGGGCTGTTAATCACTTGGAAGTGGGCTTGGTTAAACAATTGCTGTTAAAAAAGTTTGAGCTGAACAATTTTCTTTCCAGAAACCAACCGGAAGCAGACACATCGAATCTTAAATGGCACATTTCACTGGATACTTCAGCACCTGATGACAGGAGGAAGAACTAGAGGAGGAATGTTCTTTGAACCCCAAAGATTTTTTCATTTGAAATTTAGTATCTACTTCATAAACAAGTAGATCAGTGAGTCACAGAAATTAAAGAAAAAATCCCCTTCTTCCCACAAACTTGGTGTTGAAGAGAAGACATCAGTTCATTTATTCAGATCCATAGAAAAAGTAGTATTTCATGAGCAAACATTTCTTCTGAAAGGAACAGGTTGTGCATTTTCAATTTCAGAAATCAGATCAATATTCACTGTGTACAAGGGCATGTATCTTCTATTCCAAAACAATACATTCTGGCTTGATTCACAAGGGCTCTTGGATGTTGAGTGCTGCAGCATTTAGCTTCCAGGCAGTTTTGCCCGGTGAGGCTCAGAGCTGTGAACTAGGCAGAAGCAGGTTCTTTGTAGAACACACAGTCAAACTGGAGTCTGGGAATGGGATTTGCAGAAACCAGCACGCCACACAAGAAGCTAGAGTTCCTGAGAGAGGCAGTGCTGATAGGAAGGCTGTAGGTTAAGTCCTATTCCTCACAGGACTCTTGATGTTTATCTCCATTTAATGTTCATAACCATGACCTTTCTCCTGGAATTAGGCACTGAGGCTTTCTTCCAAGCACTGAGGATGGTGTAGTCCTTTCTTTCTCAGCAAACAAGTGGCAGAGCTAATAGTGCAGTATCTCCTTCTTCTCTGCTCCATTTCCCCTCCCTCTGTCTGTCTATTTCAGTACAGTTATAGTTAAATGATTTTCCATGATCAGTGTAAGCCAGATTCAAGCCTCTCTTCACAGGGATACATCCAAGTCCAGATTTCTTAGTTTATACAAGTCAGGCTAGCACACGAAATGAGCAGAGGATGTCTCACTTATAAAACTTGGCGGTACCCTGAACAACACCAAACAGTTTGGGAGTTCCATGGCTTGGTTACTTGTGCACATCACTCACAACGTTTCTGGTGATACAGAATCTCCTACTCAGCCTAACAGGTAACATGATTTAATCCCCGACCTGTTTTTCACTCTGAGCTGAGTTAATTCCAGTTTTCTTTCATCTACTTAAAGCTAAGTGCAGACATGAATATTTATGAATATGTTTATGGATATTTGGCTAATGTAAAAATTTGGTCATGCTTTAAAGCAGTAAGTCCCCAGTCACTTGTTAGTGGAAACAGTGTTTATTCTTGTCTTCATGTTGTGGATTAGAGAAGGGTGGTTGGCTTGCCACACTCAGTGGTCAAATGTCGTATCAATAAAATCCCAACTCTTTTATTTATTTATATATATATATATATATATACACACACACACACCTTTTATAATACCAAGTAATGCTTTCATGTATTTAATGGGTTTTGGTAGAGAATGAAACATTGTTAATTCTGAACTACTGAGACAACTTTATTTGCATCCTCTGTTGAGGTGGATACTTCTACTTCTTAATGTAAATAGAACACCTGTACCTTTCAATTACTTCCAAACAATTTAACACTGAAAGAAATAAGCATTTCTCTTCTAAACTTTCTCCTTTTTAAGTTGTGCTTTTCCTGCAGGCTTGTCATGTTATGGTAGTTGTGTTGAATGATGATTTATTGATCAACACTTACGTCCAGCAATGCCTTGGGCACATGCTTACCTTGGAACACTGTTAGGAGTTCGACTGGAGTCAGCAAGACTGCTTGCAGTCAGTAGAGCTCTTTGCAAAATTGGTGTCCCAGGCATGATTTGCGAATCCTTATCTCCTTTCTGCTTTGGTCCTAATTTTTCCTCCTATAACTTCACTAATAATATTCGTGAGGAACTGATCACATTTCACCAGTTATATGTAAACCAGCCATAGAACTGGAGAACCGAAGGACTTAGCCTGATGCATACTTCTTCATCGTAGTAGCAAGCGAGCTTCTAAAGAGTAAGTTTGAGTATCAGATTGTTCAGCAGGTCATCTAAATCGAGATTTGAGAACAAAATATTAAGATGCTGCTTTTGAAAAGAAAATAGATTAGTCTAACTAGCTTGTCTCATGTAAACAGTTTATACTACAAGGATACAGGAAAATGTGCAAAAAGGCCCTACACTTTAATACACTTAAGACTAGGACCTATCTGCTGTGATGATCATTGAATCTTATTGCAATGTTCATTTTGTTATTTGAAATGTCCATTTACAGATGTTTCTCCCTATACAAACATCTCAGGCATGGCTCAAATCTGGGAAACTCTAACAGTAAATATTTCTAGCAACATTTAATTTTTGTGTTGTTTTTTCCATGTTTTATAAATAACCTGATTCTAAAAGCAGTGGGAGAGGCAATATTCTTCAAGCACATTAGTCCTGAATCCCTTTCCTGAAAGTTGTTACATTGGTCCCAGTAGACAGTCTTTGAGATCCACACATTAGTTTTGCTGATTTTTTTTCTGATATTCTAAGGTCTATGGGAGGTAAACTGTGTAGCACTGCTTAACACAGCCATACGTGGCAGATTCATGATGCCAGCCCTGAAAAGTTCAAATTAACTGTTGAACACTTGCTACCTCTACTACCTTGCTCTTTCACTCATATATTTTCAGCAATGTCATGTTGCTTGGTATAGATCTCTCTCCTCCAACACACTCTGTAATGGTTTCTTTGCTATCCAACAGGTGTCTAACATAAAACATATACACTATCAAAGGAAAAGGTAGCAAATTCCAGGACTTCCTGCTTCCAGCCAGATATCCTAACTGCTAGGGCATGAGATTCCTTCCTGCCGTGCAACTTTACCTTCTGGGAGACACAATGTCCCAGCACCAATGAGAGTGGACAATTGTGCTCTACAGACATATGGGATAAAGGTGTGGGCAAACTGCTGGCAAGCAGGGGAATTATACTTAGACCAGGAGATCGTTTCAATCCTAGTCTGGTGCAAAAAGCACTCATTTTTCTCCCCCTGGGACCATGCTTGCACTTTGGTGTTTCGGTGAGTCACAAATCACTGTTTTTTGAAGGTACTCAGATCAACAAAGGACCATTACATCCAAATACCATCCAGGTGCTCAGTGATACAAGGCGGCTGCCGTGTTTGCAGGACCACAGCAGGCTCCTTCACTTTCCTAGTCCCTGGAGCTGTCTCCTCATCAAGCTTGTGGCTGCACAGCAGACCTTGGATTGCCAAAAGTGTTATCCCTGCTGGGGCCAGGTTCTGAGAACATGCCCGTCCTTCACCATGTGGCTTCCTTACTTAAGACATGCAGCTGTCCCATCAAGCTTTTTGCTTGAGGCTCCCTTTCTTCTGGCTTTCTCTTGAACAGCTTCCAGCAGCCAAGGTGAAGAAGCAACAAGGGTTTTCTGCCAAGCCATGCAGTAACAGCCCCTTTCTTGCAGGACAGCTCAAGTGACAAAATAAGCTCCTTCTGCTTCCCAAAACCTTTCAGCTCCACATCTCATGACTCTGAGATTAACACTGCACCCACATGTGACAGGGGGAGCACACCTGCTTGAGACAAGAGACAGAAGAATGGACTAATGGAACAAGTGATGCAGCCCACTAGTTGTGGGGTCACATCTGGGGAAGAGGAGAGCTTCCATTCCTTGCTACAGAGTTTATACATGCCATTTTTGCAAGGTACATGTAGATTACGAAGCTGATTCAGTTATTGTGGCACAAATTAGAACCCAGTACTCACTTTTATACATGAATGCCATATCGGTCCTTTTCAGAGTCATATCTCTCCTGGTTCAGTTAAGTCCTGAAAATAGTCATAGAATTATAGAACACCCCTGGATGGAATGGGAACTTCAAAGCTCATCTAGTCCAACTTTTCAGAGGAAAGGGAGCATAGAGGAGATTATCTAGCACCCTGATCAACTGCATCTTGAACACCTCCAACCATGGGGACTCAACCAAATCCCTCTGCTGAAGGCAAGTCACTTCAACAGGAACCAGGTAACAATACAGGGCTGATAGGATGAGTGGGAGAACGAAGTTCATGGAAGAGAGAGAAGAGCAAGTGAGGGCTCCCCTGAGCTTCTGGGTGGAGGGGGATGCAGCAGTATCTCCCCTACCAGTCATACTCTCAAAGAAAGGAGTTACCCAGCTTGAAGGATAGCATCTGCTTTACTTTCTTATCCTCAGTTTTTAAATTTTGTTTATTTTTAAGAGCAGAGTCCTTTCAAATTCTGTTTATTTTTAAGAGCAGAGTCCCACTTTCCCTTGCACTAGAGCATTTTCCAGGGGGAGAAGCTGTCATGCAGTGGGATGATGCAGAGAGAAGAGGGGTAGGACTGACACAGGAGCCAGTGCAGCAGGGGCTGAGAGGCTGCTGAAGGAAGCAGGATGCCAGCTAGGCATGTCCTTTCTAGGGACTGGAAGGGCCTGCTTGAAATTTTCTGCACTTCAGAAGGCTACCACATTGAATGAAAGAAAGACTGGAAGCAGAGATTGCTGCTGCAAGGACACACTGGAAGGTCTTTCTCATCCTTCTATTTCTGTTCTGCTGTAACAAAGGAGGAGAGAGGAAGTCCCCATATGGTTGGTGTTTAAATTTAACTTCCCTCCTTGTGTAAAAAATCTATAATACCTTGAACCATTGAGGCTTTCTAACATTTCCTGGCAATATTCTAGTTCTTTGGCTATTACATAGACTTCTGGCAAGTACCTGAGTATTTAGATTTTAACAGGATTTGGGATCATTAGACCTTGCATTGGGAAGAAGCATGGAACCCATCTCCATTTGTGATGATTTGAGAAGCAAGATCTATTACTTTTCTGCTGTGTTTCATTTCCCATTTCTATGCTGGTGATTTACATGATGGATTCATTAAACTTAAAATGCATTTAAAACTAGCTTATATTAAAGCAAAGCATACAATATTTCTGAGATTTTATTTAGTTTCAGATCTGTGATTTTTTTATCTTCTGAAAATCATTCACCTTTACTGGCCCCCACTTTCAAGTCCATTTCTGACTGATGCAACTACAAATTTCCAAAAGCAGGATAACCATCAATTGATTCTGACAGTTCATTTCCTGATTCAATCCTGACTGTAATCATACTGATTTGATGCATCACTTGTTGGCAGGAACATGATTTAGTATTCAATCATAAGGCAATGTTTTGATGAAAAGTTCTCCACACATATATAAAATATAATTGTAGTACAATGTATTTAACTGCCCATTGCTGTTGCAAGCATATGTTGTCCTAGGATGTCTCCTAGGGAAACTACTTAGACATACAGAATGATAATAACTGCCACTAAATCAGGACACTGTTAACATCATTGTCACTTAATGTGGATTAATTTAACTAGTGCTAATGCATGTAAAAAATAATTAACCAGAAGTTCAATATGTATAAAATGCATATTTTAACCTTTACAACAGATCAGCTAAATAAAGATAAATTCTGTAAAGTTCACTCATTGTTCAGTAGACCTTAGTAAAGAGCAAAGGATTTCTGAGGTTCACTTTACAAAGAAAGCTCATGAGCATCAGCCAAAAATTTTTTGTTCATCTTGGGAATGAAAATGGTTATGAGGTTTTGTAACATTCTTTGCATAGACAAATTCCTTGTCTTTTATTTTCACTATCTATGAATATTTATTTGCGAGAGACCTTATGAGAAACAGGAGGAAAAAAGAGTGCTCTGGAATGTTGGAATGCTCTTGGAATGAATCTTATGAAGATACAGAATACCTGAGAGCGTGAAAATGGGAAGTGTTATTCACACAATGCTGTTTCTGAACTATAGTCTGTAAAACAACAATATATTCAGCAATTCAGTGTTAAATTTTATACATTCCATACTGAACATTTTGATATTCTCTGGTTTTGAGGGTCTTAATTCACAGTAACTCTTTTTTTCCAGCATAAAGAGCAAACAGACTAGATACATGTACGAAGCTATCTTATGTCTCCTCAGTGTTGATATTGCATGTAGAAATTTTTGCAATGTCGATATTGCATGTAGAAATCTTTGCCAACTAACCTCTTCTTTAGCAGTGTATGGGGCTGCATTTTCAGCTGGAGCATGCTGCTCACTTTGCTTCAGTGTAAGATCAAGCCCTACATATTTTATTTAGGAAAAAAATTATGAAGTGAATTATGTTAATAAATGTTGAAGAGACCGGAGAAAGATGTATCATGGGTTGAAAAAGCAGAGCTAATGCGGTTTGACAGGTTAACTTTCCTGGAATTTGCCTAGGGTATCCCCTCAAGAAGTAGATGATTTCAAAATCAGCATCCTTGAATGAGCTTTTGCATAAGCTTTACCTTTCTCCTCCTAAGTGTTACAGGGGAAAAAAAGTTAAGTGTCTGTAAAAGCAAATAAAGAGAAATTTTAAGGGAAGATAAAGAGATCCAACAGCACGTTCCCAGGGGAAATGTGAAAGGAGAGCACAAACGAATCTTTCTGTAGGCAAATGGAAGAGAAATTTTGTCTGGTTTAACTAGCAGTGGGTATAGCTGGTACTCATAAGAATAGCATGGTGCCAGCTTGTCTACAGCTATCAGTACATATATATTGCAGTCAGTATGAATGTGACAGCCAGGGAGTGCCCTGTGGTAGAAAGAAACCTAAGCCAGCTTCAAACTAGTTAGCTTAGTACCAGCAGGCATCTATTGTGGCAGAACAGGCATGGATGGAGCCTGCAAAACCAACATTGCAGGAGAGGAAAATTACCACGAAATCTAAAATAACCGTAGAAATTAAAGCTTAATATAAATTTAAATGGAAATAGTGCCTGCTGTTAAGCAGAACTGAACAATTCAAGGTAGCTGTTGGTCTCAAGCTTCTGTGGACCCTAATAGCCTATTAATGTTTTGGTGGTGACCACCAGCTATCAGCAGATGGATCTGGCTGAGAACTCCTACGTGAGAAATACATGAAGGTATTTGCAGAGACACCAGGCTGGCAGAAGTTGAACCATTTTCACATTTACTTGTTCTGCTTTGTAGCACTGCAGTATCAGTTAACTTGCAGTAGGCAAATTAATCAGCTGTGTCCCATCTCTCAATCATTTGCATCCACTGTAGGAAGTGAGTTAATATGCAGAATACTGTTAAAATAATTCATCAACCTGAAATCAAAAGCTCAAGCGCAGCCTCAGAAATAATAAGATATACTTCAGTTTAATATAAATTGCACTTAGCTGCATTGAAAACTTCATAATCACCTAATTTAAAGCACAGCAACACAAGGGGAAAATCTTTCTAGACAGCTATTTAGACCAGTTTTCTCTGACATTAGCAGAGATGGAAACTGATGGAATGGATCTAAATGCCTCCTTCCAAGCCACTGACTCTAATGAACATCCCAAATCCTCTTTCCAACTAAGCACCTTCCAGTTATAATATTGAATTATATTTCAGTCATTTTTTATAAAAGATGAGACATTTAATTGAGGCATTTTATCACTACAGTACAGTATCTTATCAAAAGAAGTTATTAAAACCATAGTGCAGTCTGCTCCAGTAGAAGATTTTGAAAAATTAGAAATTTTGGAGCAGCTGAAATCTGGAGAGCCCTTGAGAGCGAGTCCTCCTCCAGCACTGTGTCTGCTGCTCCTCAGACCAGCCTGCAATTGCTACTTGGGAATTCTGCTGTAGCATTAGGTTTGCAGATATGGGGTGTTTTAGCAAAAGGGAAGTTTAAATGCTTTCCAAACTGCTTTTGTGTATGAGATATGACTTAAAATCTTTGTCACAAGTTCAGTTCAAGAGTGATAGCATCATTCTGAATCTACTCCGATTTTTTAGAAGGAATTCAGCAGTAATTTTCAAGTTCTGCATTTGCCCACCCAGCTTGCTGGCAATGTCTGATCATTTGTTTTAAATCCTGTCACTCCTCTTATAGAATGCTTTTCCCCCCTTTGCTTCAGGAAACAATCACAAAAGTAACAATTAAAGTGTATTGATTGATAAAAACTGGTTTGTGGCAAGTCAATTAGAGGCCCAAAAAAGTAAATCTATTCCAGTCAGCTTCAGAACAGCACTCAGGCTAAATCACCGAGGTAGTCACTTCCAGGAGTATGCACTGTGTGCAAAGTGTTATCTGACTGGCAAAGACTGCAGTGCTGTGAACCCTGCAGCCCCTTTAAAAATGAGCCCTTAAAAAATCCCCACACCTGTCTTTACGGCCTGCAGTAAGACTAAAGCACAAGCTAAATGCTCCTTCAAATATAATCGCTTTTCAGCAGGCTGTATTGGTAGATCCTTTAGGGTCTGAGAAGACACAATGCCAACACCCCTTCCATTGCTCTTGATGAGAAATAATGGAGGCAGGCATTATTTGACAACAAGCAGTCACTCTGTCCTGAAGAAAAACAGAATGGCAAAGGAAGAAATGGAGAGGGAAAGCTTTCCTGGCTGTCCAGCTCCCATTATAGATGCTCCAAACCAAATTGCACTGAAATACTTCATATTGTTTGGAGTTTCCTTGCAAGCTGGAAGGCTGCATTTGATTTGTGTGTTCAGTTTCTACTTTGTTTTGGGTTTCTGCTCTGCGGAACAATCTACAGTCAAATTATCAAGCATTTTATGCAATAGAAAGGCCGGGATATTCCAGTTAATCTGCCACGTAATTAGTGTCTTACTAACTGTTATATGGTGGTTCTACATCCCAAGCATCACTTACAGGCATATGAAGAATACTTTGGCCCCAAACCTATAAGACTGCCAGCAGTTGGCAGGGAACAAGCCAGTACCTGGGCTGTGACCCTGGCAGTGTAACACAGGCTCATGCTTTTATGTATGTATTGCAGTGGCAGGGCAGAAAGACTGATCTGGGATATTTTCCTACACCAGGCAGATGTAAATAGATATATACGTAAAGCTGAGCACACACATATTTCCCACAAATACATGTTAGCAACATTAGGTTTAAGGATCAAAAAGAAAATAACTCTAGCAGTCACATAAAACTTTATTGCCTAAGTTCCAAAACACCATCTGCGTGGGACAAATTATTTTTAAAGTCTTTTGGTCCTGTAATTGTGTCTCATTTGAAATGGAAAAAAAAAAATTATCTTTCTTAGGAACATATCTATGAAAAATATCCAAATAAAGATTTGTACAAAAAGCAATTCTAAGAAATCTAAACATTCTGGTTTGAATGATGGAAGATTCTTATAAAAGCTATTGTTTTTACACTTCTTTTTCTGACATAGTTTTGTAAAGTTCTGGTGAGTGATCTGAATTGCTGTGTTGAAAATATTACGAAAACTAAGTGCATTAGAAAATCTACAGCCTCTTTTTTCTTTATCTTCTAAGAATTATTATTAAAATATACAACAGCCTTTTTTGTCTTTAAAAATTAAAACTTTAATTGCTACACATAAGCAGAATTCTTAAGTTAAAAAAAATAAAATGAGCTAGGTTTATGCCAATTTGGTTTATGCCAATTTAGTTTATGCCAGTTTCAGAAAATGAAGATTGTTGAATCAGGAGCATCCTTTAGCCACCCTCTCCGAGGTAGCTGCCTTTTTAAAAAAGAGAAAAAAATTATTCTTTTTAGCTATAATGCATTTCTATTCTCCACTGGCATGCGTCTAACAGACAGAACTGGTCCTTCAGCAGTTCTGCAGTTTAACACAGGTACGTACGTGTCTTGCCAGCTCCTCTTTCTGCATCGGGTTGGGAGCAGTGAAATTCTCATCCCCCTTTCCCAAAGCAAGAGCTCCACCATTTGTTGGCCAGCAGCAGTGCATCCTTCCACATGCTTCCAAGGGAGCGACAAGGAAACGGAAGGCAAAGTTTCCCTAACAGGATGGCGTTTTAGAGGCGCTGCATATACTCGTTTACCAGAGTTAGCTTTGCAGTAAACGGAGAGCTGTAGGATTTCTGCTCCCACTGACGCTCTCACTGCAGGGTACAGTCTCACTTTTCACAGTGCTGAGGAATAGGGGGAGAGAAGGCCGAAGAAGGGCAGCAGGGCACTGTGACTCGTGCATAGCTGAGAATCGCACGCTTCCAGGGGCAGGTACCAGCTCCCCTGCCCGGCACCAAGAGACTGGAACCATGCTGGCAGACAGGGAGAGGGCTGCTGGCACTGCCGTGCCTGAGGTACCAGTACTATGGGACGTACAGACACCAGTTACAGTGGGAATTTCCCAGTGTCATGGCATTTTGAAGTTTCCTGTTTTCAGCTAGGGTAGATTTAATTTCTTCTCAGTAGCTGTTACAGTGCTATTTTTTGGGTTTGGAATGAGAATGGTGTTGATAACACACTGATGTTTTGGGTTTTTGCTAAGTCATGTTTGTCCTAAGTCAAGGACTTTTTTTCCTTGTCTCATACTCTGCCAGTGAGGAGGTACATAAAAAACCAAAAATACGCCCTAACTGTGAGCAAGCATAGCTGAGACAGGTGACCTGAGCTGACCCAATTTACTTTACTTTCAATTCTTAAACTGTTCTTATCTCAACATACAAGTTTTACTTCGATTCTCCTCCCCATGCCACCTGGGAAGAGAAGCAGGATTGAGCCAGTGGCTGCGTGGTGTTTTGTCTCCATTTGGGTTTAAAATCATGACAGTTCTTTTTGGCATCCAATGTGTGCCCCGAAGGGTTGAGATAAGGACAGATCCAACCAGTGTGTTAAAAGAAAATTGTTATAAATATTCACTGTATTTACAGCTGCTGGTTTAACAGCTGCTAGTTAACACTGGTTTAACAGCTGCTAGTTACAATTTGGACTTATCTGCTCTCATACAGCATTTTGTCTGTATTATACCAGTAATACCTTACTTGCAGTACATGTTCTCTGTGGTGTATTTTGTAGGATGGGCTTATGATACGACAGTGTCACTGTTTGGGACACCAGTCTGGGGTATGTATTCAGTGTTGCAGGCACCTTTGTGCTTTGGGAGTCATCTACTCAAAACAATTAATAATCGCACCTTTGGTTTTTTCTCCTCAGAGGAACAACCTATGGGGGAGACACCTTCCTATTTTTTTCTCCTATCGTTTTTCACTACTTTGTTGTCCAGGCTGATTACTGTAGATTACTGTAGAGAATTTTAAAGATTTTGAATATCCTTCGACTACCCTTGAAACCTAACACATTGTCCTTTGAAACCAGAACAAGCGTCTATATAGAACAAAAATTGAAGGCCAGCAGATGTTTCCAATTTTTTTATTTTACAAGCCCATTCAGACTTTAATAAAATGTCCAGATTGCAGGAATTATGAGGTTTTAAGTAGAGATTAGAGGAAATATGGTGTTGCACTGTTTCTGAGGAAGAGTGAACTCAGGATAGGATCACAGAAGGGCTTGAGTTGGGAGGAACCTCAAAGATCACTAAGTTCTAACCCTTCTGCCATGAGCTTGGACACCTTTCATTAGACGAGGTTGCTCCAAGTCCCATCCACCTTGGCCAGTTCTAGGGCTGGGGCATCCACAACTCCTCTGAGCAACCTGTTCCAGTGGCTTAGCACCCTCACAGTAAACAGCATCATACAATGTAAAATGAGTCTCCCTGAGGTAGTAAACGTGACTGAGAAATAATATGCAAATGCCAGATTATGTTTTGAGTAGATTTCCGTAGTCCTGACTATATTATAATTACCAAACTACTGATTTTGTAAATTAAATGGTTGGTTTTGATACGAAGAATTTCACTTCAGAATAAAGGACCCAAAGTGCACTTTCTGCCTTGCCACAATGTTCCCAGGCCTTGTGCATCTGTATTTCAGGACCCTACTTTTATAGCCTCATCTTTTCACCGAAGAACAGGAATTGCTGCAGTGATCTCCTCAGACAGCTCCAGCGCCAGGCATTGTAACCTCAGTCACTCAGAAATCCAGATATTTGACTGACTAACAAAACCATTATGTTTACCAGGCCTGAGCCACACAACACCAGTCACAGGTTTTCTTTCCTGCAGTAGCTTTTCCTGTTGTACACAAAACATATTCCCATCCATCTTATACACCATGTGCCTGTGTAGACTGAACTTCTCCTGTTATGGCATGAACTTTGATGGGCTGTGGGGCAAGGGGAAAGAGACACAGACAGAGGGAGTATATCCCCACTCTGATCCATCCTATTTGTTCTGGCTTTGCAGGAGTGACCGCTGTACCCTCCTGAAGTCTTGTGCTGTCTGTTGTCTCACTACTACTGCACATTTGTGTATCAGTGTGTAGGTGTTGATGTGTCTGTGTGCACGGACATGCACGTGTGCATACAGCTCTCTGCATATTACTGCCTAAGGATGGGTATCATATTCTACCCATAGATCATGCCTTACATTAGGTACTGCGTGTTACATGCAACACAGGATGTTACACGAGTCAGTCTTCAACTAAAGTTCACAAGCAGCTTCAGACATGTTTGTTTTTAAAGCCTTAGGTTTATTTACAAGGGTAAGGGGCTGTCTGAGGCCTGGCAGCTCTGGTGGCTGCTGCACCCAGGCTCCAGCTGCCTGTGGTGGGACTGAGACCACAGTGCCAAAGGATTCCCCACTCCGGCCACGATGGTGTCCTTTTCCAAGTGACAGTCTCCCTTGAGGCATGAATAAATATTTAATGTACTAATTCTTCTCATGACATAATTGAAAGCATATCTGAAGCCCCATGCATCAGAGATTCAAAAAGAGTATTTTCAAATTCAGAATAAAGCCAAAAAAATTGCCCTGCTTTTGGAAATCTGTTCCTCCTTCCATGAGAAGCTGAAGAAACTCCAAAGAATTGCAAAGGCTTTTACATGAAAATTAATGAGAAAATTCCTACTGTACTATCTGCTCCATAATTAAAAATGAGAAATGCTGTCTTTGGGCATTGATTTATGAACCAAAATTAAAATATCCGTAAAATCACAGAAGATTGTAATACATTACTAATTCAGAAACCTTCATAATACTCTACAAAGGAGACAAGTGTGATTAGCTTAAGAGTGCTTACAGGTTTGTAAATGTTCAAAATTATAGTAGTTCCTGTGATAAGAATGGAAAAAAATCTTCATATTTTAAAGGGCATGCCAAGACTTTCTGGAATCCTGGAAAGACTTCTAGATGCTAACAACTTTTGAATCTATGTGTGGACACCTAAATTATTTTACCATTCTAATGCAGGAAATATATAGCAGTATCATCTTATACTTCTCATTTGGACCTTCAAGCGTAGTATTTTGCATTTTTTATACATGGCAAGGATTCAGAATTGTTCTCACAAGAGTGGCAGGTCACTTAAACTTGCATAATGTAATATCAGAACAATGCATTTATTACCATAACTTACTAATAAATAAATCAGAATATTTCTAGAGTCAAATTTTGTTATGCTTTTTTTTCCTCTTGGGAGAAGGAGAAGGGTGGAATGTCACACTGTGTGACAAATGAAAATGACCTGAGCCCTTCTGCTTTTATGATCTGTCAATATCTTTCCAGTAATAAGATGCCCATAACTGAACACAGCATTGCAAGAGCATGTTTTGCATCCTAAAACCACATAAAGAAAGATTATTAGCTTCCTGCTCCAATAGAGGATGATAGGGTGTCTGGTGAATGCAACCCAAAACCACACTGACCTTTCTTTCATAGGCACAACATATTGGAAGCTCATGTCTAATTTGTTACTTAATATCCCTTGAGATTTTTAATATTGGACTGAAAAAGGTAAAAGAAAAACTATGAGTCTTACTTCAGCAAATGGATGGAATTTTTATTTTAAAAGGTACTTTCCATTCTGGTTTTTCTCATCTGTTATTGTTGCTTCAAAGCAACAGTTTTACAAATATAAATCCACACTGAATAACTAATTATTCTACTTCCAGTGGATTACTTTATATGACCCAAATCTTGATTGCTTTGGTAACATGAGGTGAGCCTTAGAATTAAAGTTATTAGTTCAGAGAATTAAGTAACCAGGAGCTGGCTGAAGACTTGCAATAAATACAGAGGTAAGATATAAGCAGTGAGTAAATAATATTTCAGAAATTACAATTTCTATTCAGTATGGAATTTTTTAAATCACAAATTAATTAAAGAGATAATTAAAGAGACTGTGTTTTTTATAAATTTAGCCAGCTGAAACCTTTTTTTCAAATAAGGGTTCATCTCTATTAACTTCTCTTGCTGAACCCTGAGTGTTCAGGGACAGGAGACGGTCCCCTCGTTTAATGTTCGGAGAGCCTGGTGCCCTAACTTTGTATCCCTAAAGGCAGTGTGTAATGCAGCTGGAATGCTAATGGGTGACATGTTGCAGGAAAAAGGAAGCAGGTTATCATATTTGGGACACTGACAACTCAAAGTGTTGGGTGATACTAAACAACAGCAGTCACTTGACTAACACGATAGCATTAGAAAAGCCAACTCCTGACCTGTAACTAAGATATGTCTAGCTCAGAAAGTGGATTAAGTTCAAAATGAAACGTCCTGAATCCAAAAAGAAAACCTCCCAAACAACAAGATTCAGGGTCGGTATTATAAATATGGAATGATAAACCAATCTTATCTCTGCGGTTACAAACACAGCTCTGCAATGGCCAGTCCATCTCCTTTCTTACTGGTGGTGTTGTCGATACCTTCCTCTTGGGGAACAGAAAATAAAAGACACAGTTCTACAAAGTACCTAAAACTGCGAGGTGTTGGTATCAAGCATTTGTGTATAGACAAAGCAGGAGAGCAGAAGCAGTTGTAAGCCCCTGTGAGCAGCACCCAGCATGGCAGGAGTGCGCTGGGACACAGACAGGGCAACACAGCACAGCTGGGAGATCTCAATGCCCAGGATCTCAGAGCTGCCACCTCCCTCGGAGCAGCAATTCCCCACTTGAGGGACCAAAGAAAGCTTCCTGCCTATGGGAAGAAAATAGCTGCAGTGACTGATCTGCACCTTGTTGTAACTGGTGATTTAGACCTCTGTGACCATCTTCAGAAGATATCGCCAATGTACAATCATCTCCTAGACACACCTTAGATTGTAATTGCCTTTTTAGTACTGTTCATCTATAAAGAAACTGCACAAGCATTGGAACATAAAAGAGTATTTATTTTAACAGAACAAAATTCCAGTTTGGGGGTTTTTAGTATGATCTTTTATTTTTGCTGAGATAATTCCTTGTCCTGCAGAGTCAGACTAGAGTCACTCTGTGTGTGTGTGTGTGTGTGTGTGTGTGTGAGTGTGTGTGTGTGTGTCTGTGTCTGTGTGTTCCCTTTTTCTTGGTTTTGTTTTAATCTTCTAGCTACGTAATTAATATAAGGAAAGAAACAGGACACAGATAATATGAGCAAAGCTCTATCAGGAACCTGTGATTTCAAGGTCTCTGCATAGTAGCTTTCAGCTTGTCTCATATTGCCTTAAGCTTTCATGTTTGAAAATCTAGGAACAAGAATGTTTGATCACACACTTCAGAAGAGCATTTTGAGGCTTAATCCATTGCATTGCCTAATATTTTGTGAAATCTAAAAATATACGTACAGAAGTTATAATTGCTCTAGGCTAAAGTACTTCGTATGTATAATATGGATACAACAGTTCCTTTTTCATGAGACAGTAGTCCAGATTTTTAGTTGTTCTACAACAAAAGGTTTTACTTCATCATGGAACACTCACGCTCCTTTCATGCTACCTTATGCTTTCATCAATCCAGACTTCAGCCACGCTAACACCTTCTTCACGTGTCTGTCACGCGGAGCTGAAATGCACAGCAGCAATGACTAATTTGTACAATGACTAATTATCATTAGACCTCAGTAGTCATTAATGGGAAAATAATAAAACATATACTGTCTTCCCAGTAAAGTGAAAGAAGAATCAGTGCTAAGCCTGATACTAATTAGCATAGTCATATGCTTTAAAAAAAAATCAACAATGACAAAACTGTGGTGACAACTTGACTGTGTGATGGGTGATACTGAGGACTAGCCAGCTGCACAGTAATCCAGATTGCTTGGCAAGATCATAAAACTCAACACTGGCAAGTTTTTCAAATTGCCTTCTAGCTCTCCCAAACCAAAATTAGGGATGCCTGTGTCACCCTCATAGAAGCTTGCACAGTCTGAATTCAAATACCTCCCAAGAGGGAGATTTACTGGCATGCTGAGGGACACTTTTCTGAGGTTTCACCATCCTTACAGCACAGAAGCTCTTTCTGGTGTCTAAATTGAGTCTACTGATGGACAATTTAAATGCTGATTCTTCTGCAGTGCTTCATGCATCTGCTATCTATCTTCCCTGTAGCCACTTTTATCTTATTTAACAGCTGCTGGCCAAGTTTAATAATGCTTTACTTCAGGCTACCCCTCTTTGTTCAAATTTCCCTCACAAAGGACTTTTTGAAGACCTATGATCATTTCCAGTTTCTTTCTTCAGTTTTACATGGTCCTTATGATTTCAAACTCTGCCTGCCTTCATAGTCCTCTCCTCCTCATGCCTTCTTCCATGTCCATAGACATATTCTTTATCCCATTCTCTAGGTCACTTGTAAAAATACTGAGCAGTTGTAGACACAAAGTGGACCCTGTCTGTTTTGAAAGTGATATCAGTTTTTAAAAATCTTTGAGCATACTTTTCCAAACAATTTCTAAACTGCAGTTTTTTCCAGAATGTGCTTCCCTGTCTCAGCTGTCAGTGTATGATATGATGCAGCCACCAACTGCTGCTTATCTGTGCAAGAGATTTGTCATCTTGCTGAAGAAACTTAACAAATTGCCACAGATTCCTTCTGACAAATCTGCACTGTTTGTAACTCATTTTATTGCTTTAATAGTTGTGTTCACTGGTATTGGTACCAATGCTTTTTTTTCTGTAATTCATTGCCCTGGGCCAGGGCAGGGTTGTGGGGAGCTGGAGTCTGGACAGGGCCCTGGGCAGGCTGGGAGAGCTGCAGGGGGCTGAGCAGGGCAGTCAGAGCTGGCTGTGCCCTCGTGGCCCTGAGAGTTTCCTTACCTTGTTTGAGATCAGGAAAAATCTTATAATTCAGCCACATTGGTCTCTTCTCCTAGGTAAGCAACAAGACAAGACAAAATGAACTCAAATTACATCAGGGGAGGTTTAGATTGCACATTAGGAAAATTTCTTCACTGAAAGACTTGTCAAGCACTGAAGCAGGCTGCCCAGGGAAGTGGTTAAGTTACCATGACTGGAAGTGCTCAAAGAACTTTTGGATGTGGCACAGTTTAAGTGATTTTGTAATGCAGTAAGTCACTCCAGAGCAGCTAAGTATGGTAGTGAATAATTGTTTCTTTGGTGACTGCAGTAAACAGCCTTATGCCTAATAAATCTAAGATAAGAGAAAAAGTCACAGTGCTCAGTTACAGCAAGAGATTAGCCCTGCACTCCAGAGGCCCCACATGCTACCCAGTCACCCAGATCCAGCCCTGCTTCCCAGCTCACAGTCATGCTGGGTTCTGTCATTTGGTCATGATTTATTTACCCAGAGCGTTAAGTTGTCCTGGCATCTCCACAAGAACTTGTAATGGATATGTAGCTGGCAGAGGGCATGTGTACACAGCACAGCACAGAGCATTGTCAGAGATACCCATCTGGCTGGGAGGGAGCCAGCACACCTATGTGGAACAGCAGAGCTCTCTGCAAAAATACAAACCTGAAATCCCCAGCCACATTCAAGCACAGAAGCGAATTAGCTCAGCTCAGCACTGCACATGCACAGCTCATATCCCCCAGCCAAGCAGGATCAGGGCCAGCAGAGAGATCTGTGTGTCGATCTCTGCTGTGCAAGGCTGGCATATTCCCGCAGAGGTGGCTGTGCTGCCTTCTCCTCGTGGTGGCAGAACCAGATCTTCCCTCAGCCTCTTCTGTACAGCAAATGCAGAAATACCATCTGCTCTTTCCTTCCCTTCTTCTTGCTGAGCACTGGCTACGAGGGAGATGACCTTTGTCAGAATATACTTACGATACTATTTATGTCTTGAATTGCTGACATACCTTGTCAAACAATGGATTTACGTCCTGCCTAGTTGATGTATGAAGTCCAAACCTGATTTATAAGTCACGCCACTTTGCTACTGCATTCATTTAAGGGTCACTGAGCTGATTTATGGCTTGAGATTTTGAATGATAAATCACAATTTTATTCTGCATTTCCTGTAACTTATTTGTAGACCAACACTTTTCACTTTCATTATAATCTTTGCTCTACTAACTTGCCTGTACAAATAGCAAAAACGTGCCCTGTTTAATGATCTAGAGCTCTAGGGAATACTTTGCAATGCTCTGGGCACCTTTAGCACCACCAGGCTCATCAGGCCAGGGAAAACTATTCTAGTCCTTGTATGACCACACCACACACAATCCATGGACCATTCTGCAGCCTTGCAAAGGTCATTGGTTAACTCAAACCAACACCTTTGAGGCTGGTGTGGTCTGAACCACTGTTTCCATAGGTCTGTGCTTGTGCCTGACAAACAGTCAGCATCCATTCATAAGGGCTCAATACACCTACTCTCAGCTTTGGGATTATCCAACAAAGAGGCTGTGAAACCAGGAGAGCATGGGCTGGCAGGGCAGCTTGGGCTGAGTTCTGAGAGAGAGTCCAGCAAAGCAGGTCTCACAGGGGAAGGCTACCAAGCACAGCTGGGCACAGAGTGTTAACAGCATCCCAAAAAGATGGCAAGGTGCTAAATGCAGGAGTTTTTCATAAGGAGGGGGTCAGACAGCTAATACTGCCTATACATCACACTATAAACATTAAAAGTGTGAGCTACCATCTGCATGTTTTGGCTCTTCCTTCTGCTTATGAGTATCCCATGCTCTTAACAGAGATGGAATAGGTAATAAAGAGAAAATAGAAAAAGGAGTGCTTACAGCCAACTCAGGTACAATTATCTTCCCTAAATTTTCTATTTAAAACAGATGCAGGGTTCAGCAGGTTACTGGAGGTGACAACCTCTCTTCATGTTTGATAGTACAATATCTCTTGGGAATTAGGATAGGAACCCCAGACATGAATTTGTATATTATTATTTGTATATTATTGATATATATGTTAACAGAGATTTCTTCTGCTGTTGTACCACGAGTCTCTGTACTGGTCAGGTATTTTCTTTCAGGAAAAATAGCTTGTGTCACTAATTTGTGGCTTTGTCAACTATAATTCAGAAAAATATGGGAGATTTTAACACCTGCAGATTACAAAACCAGGTTCAACTACAACAACTCATCTTCATACAAAAGGAAATTTCTCTCACTGGTTCCAGTAACAACTGGGTGTTTCTTCATACAAAGCAACAACAATGTGAATACGGATGAGAGCTGCCAAAGTCCTTAGGGTAGGTGCCTACGCCCTGTTCCCTTTGCTCCCTCTGTGCTTGGCACAGCACGTGACCCTCAGCTGTCCTCTTACAGCAGGTAAGTGTTGTGACCCAACCCTGGGGACTGACCCAGCACAGTAAGCCAAGTCACAAAGAAGTCTTCAAAGAGGTATATATATTCATCTCTTTATTTGGATCATGTGACTAAACCAGATGTAGGGGCACTGACCAAAAAATAAGATGGATCAAAGACTTCTGTTCCAAAAAGCAAAATGATTGCTGAGAGAACATTATTGTTACCACTTTGTGACTGACATTTCCACTCCTGCTGAGTGTTTCTGTGAATGCTTAACTCGTGTGTGGAGTATCACAAGTTCAGAAATAAGACAGGTTGCATGTGACACACAATAGCATTCCCTATGACCCCATGATACACACAAGAAAATAATAAAATTGTTTTAAGAGCACTGCAGGACCAAAGGAAAAGTTACAGAAGTTACTCCAGGGCCATACTGAAGCTTTTCAGCAGAAACCAACCAATGCATTTGAAAGTGGACAGAGGATGCAAAGGACTTCAATACACATAAAAACTGTGTATTGCATGTTGCATGAGGGAGTCCTCACCTAAGGCAAACATCTGTTTAACATCTTCATGGATTATTTGAACTGGGGAATTGAGTAAGTTCGCAGATGAAACCAAGTTGGGTGGGAGTGTTGATGTGCTTGAAAGTAGAAGGTCTCCGCAGACAGATCTTAACAGAATACGGGTGGGCTGAGGAAAATGGAATGAGGTTCAATAAGGCAAAATGCCAGGTCCTGCACTTTGGTCACAACAGTGACCTTGCCCTTGCAGCGCTACAGACTGCAGGAGGAGTGGCTTGAGAACTGCTCAGCAGAAAGGGACTTGGGGGTGCTGGTTAACAGCCAGCTGGATATGAGCCAGCTGGGGGGCCAAGAAGGCCGATGGCATCCTGGCCTGTATCAAGAATAGTGGCCAGAAGGACTAGGGGAGAGATTGTGTCCCTGTACTCAGCACTGGTGAGGCCACACCTTGAATACTGTGTCCAGTTTTGGCCTCCCACTTCAAAAAGGACACTGAGGTCCTGGACTGTGTTCAGAGGAGGGCAATTGAGAGGGTGAAGGGTGTGGAAAACAGATTAGATATTAAAAAAAAAAACTCAGGGACAGAGTGGTTAGACATTGGAGTAGGTTGCCCAGGAAGGTGGTGGAATCACTGTCTTGAGAAGTGTCCATAAGGCATATGGGTGTGGCATTTGGGGATATGATTTATGGCGGTGCTATGTTGGCAGCTGGACTAAATGATCTTGAGGGTCTCTTCCAAACCCTGATTATTCTGTGATTCTGTAATTGCCAAGGAGGGGATTTCCAGACTAGAGGAAGAAGATATAAAGCGGAAGCAGCACAAACTTGGGCAATTCCCTAGACTGCAGCAAACACAGCATTTTCTAGTTCTGTTTCTGCAACAGTGTTCGGGGATGGGTCTTTCTTTGTGGATTTTTCTGGTGGGTATTGAAAAAAGGCTGAATGGTTTAAATGAGAAAAGGATTTAAAGGAAATTTTCCTCTCATTCATTTCTCAGCTATCACTTCAGATTTCTTTTATTTAGGTGCAGATGGCAGTACAGGTGAGGAATGGTACTGATATAAGAATAAGGGTTGTGAGAGGCTTGTGACTTACTGAAGCAGATGTTAAAGGTCTTTTAAGAGTAATTATTCTGTCAGAATAAATCTATTCTTTAATAATCACATTAATAAATATTATTATCTACTCTCCATTTATACAAGCACTGTTCTAGAAATCACAGTTTGAGAAGTTCCAACTAGAACTTGAGGAGTTCTTGTTCCCTGGGATCCATATACTTGCATGGATCTAAGATTTTTGAAAGAAAACATTATCCAACAGGCTGTTAGGTTACCAACAGTGCTGAGAAGGTGTTTGTGAGTGAATAAATCAAGCTGCAAACAGGCTGCAAAACAACCTTTTTCTTCTTTGGGCAGCTACCTGCAAGGACTTTTTTTGGGTGTCACCCTAACACAAAAGGAAAAAAGTAGAATTTTTAGGTAATTTCCTCTGTCTCTAAAAATTTATCAGAGGAAAAATAGGGAACAGATGTTTAAAAACCAATAAATTGCAGCCATTAATATTTTCAAAACCGATAATTTAAAATTACTCCTTGCACCCATACAGAGCTACTTGCAGGTGCTGTGACCTACAGGCAGAAGATTATCTCTTCTCTCAGATTTGTGACAAGCAGCAGAGGGAAAATGGATCATCTCTGTGCTTTGACACAATTTTTTCTTCTTCATAGACATGCCCCTGAAATAAAACTGCTGAAGGTGTTCTACTGAAGGTGTTTAACTCAGTATCCAGAGACAATGACCACTTGCATTACTGAATGTGGCTGCATGGAGTTAGGAGTTGGTCCCTAGAGCAGAGAAATGGACACACTCTGATAAACACAGTTCATTTCCTTGGCAAACCAAGGTTAGTGTCCTTGTTTGGAGATGCTTCATCCTCTTGTGGGAATCCAGCAGGATGCAAACTGTTGGCAGTTATACTCACACCCATCTTCAGGCTTCCTTTTGAGTTGGTTTGCCTGCCAAAGCTGGAACATCTCAGCTAAAATATTCTTCATTACTGCTGGCTGACACATCACAGCAGCCCTCCCTGTCTACTGGCTGCAGTGTGAGCTGATAATTAAAGAAACCAAAGCACTAATATTTGCCACAGAAGCTGCATCTTTAGCCACAACACTTGTACTTCCTGAGAAGGCACCTGAACGTCTGAAAGTCAGAAAACACCCTGCAGACAGCCCTGCCAGTCTGGGACTTTGTATTTTCAGTGTAAGAAATGGTCAAGCACCTAGCTTTTCCTTTTTCCACATGCAAATCCTTTCCTCTGCAGATCCATAATTGTTTTCACTCATCCATCCTACCCAGATGGGCAGTGCTGCTTTGCAGTTTCACCTGGTGCAGTCTGCGGTTGTTTGCCGTGCTCAGTAGTGGTGGTGGGACCGAACCAACCAGAACCTTGACGTAGAAGTGCTCCACACAGCTCTGAAGTGCAGAGCAAAGCAGAAAATACCCTCTGCCTCCAGCTTTGACCCTCTGCTCCAGGAGTTATTAGAACTCACCATACAGTAATTGTTCGGAGTAACGTGTCAGGCAGAGAAACCTTATTAAGTGAATGACGTAAATTCACAAATACGTAAACAGGTCTCTTGTTCCTTGAAGCCTTGTAGGGAAGGTCCCTCTCTCAGCGCTGCTTCCTGCCCCACCCTGCCCTTCTGTCCACCTGCTCTGGCTCTCTGCCCTCGGAGCAGAAGCCGTCTCCCCTCCCTGTTTAACAGAACATGGGAAGAACAGGCTGCCCCAAACTGCCCCCTACTGCAACCACACAAGCCACACAACAAATGCTCTGAGAAGCAATGTGCTCCTCATCTCTCAGTGGCACTTTACTGTTAGCTGACATTTTTATCAAGAAGACCTGTCTTCTCTGAAACATAAATATTCCCAAGGCTGGATTCATGGAGGACTGAAAGCAACATTTCCAACCTTGAACCTCCTCCTCCAGCAGTCCTTTGAGTTCACCAGGGTCTTGCTTCAGCAAAAATTAATCTGCCTCAGTGAAAGTCTGAGGTGCCAGGAGGAGGACAAGAAACCTCGCTGGCAGACCTGGCCAGCCTGCACAGGCTGTGCCAAACTCCTGAAGAAGCACACTTCTATGGGACTGCTCAGTGCCATACACATTTTTTTCCAGTCAGATCAAATGCTGCTTGGTTTTGCACCAAGCATAGCATCAGGATGCTTTTCTGACTTCTCAGTAGACCACTAAAGGACATGTTCAGCACACTAAATTCTTTCATATATCAGATGGCTTATCTGCAGGTATCTCCTGTTCAGCTTCCAATTTCTTGCTCAGTGCCAGACTTAGATAAGCCTTTCCACTCATCATTATTGCTGTTAAAAGGTTAAGCCTTTAGCTCATATCAGCCTGCTGACTGCTTGCCATCTGACTTAACGTGGCCACTGACATGGGGGCTTTAAATCCACAATGTGTCTGCAGCCTGTAAAACAGTGGTTAAGCTGACATATTGGTCTTCCAACCACCAAGAATTCATTGGGAGGAAATTCCACTGTTATTTAGTATGTGTGCACATCTGTAATGACAAGTTCTGCTTTAAAAAGTAAAAAATAATCCAACGTTTCTTAATGTACAAATCAGAAGGGTTGTGACAGAGACTCTGTACCAAAGAATAAAGCGACAGTGATGAGTCATCCCAGAGACAAATAAACCAGATTTGCTAAATGTGAGCATGTGCAACTTCTCCTGAATAACTTCCTTGTCATGTACTGTACATGTCAGAAGGGCAAGAGAGCTGGAAAGAAATCTAAACAGTAACTGTAAATTGGGGATTTCCCGACTTGTGCACAGCAAGCCAGAACTATACTTCTAATCATTCTGGCATATGAACTTGCTGATTTACCCTGACAACCTGCTTTTCCCTGGGGAATGCAAGCTAGGGAAAATTCTTTTTGTACCACTTCATATCTCTGCCAAGTCTGAGTTCAGTTTGGTAAGACAAAAAGAAATCACCAAAGTTCATCACTTGAGCAGAGCAGAAGTTCTCAGCATGTATCTGTGCTGTGTGCCTGAGTTTGTGGTCTCACAACTGCACGAATTTAGGCAGTGCTTGGGCATTTGGTCTGTGCTGGGAGACTGAGGTGAGTAGGTGTGTGTGTTTATGTGTGTGGCACCTGGCTGACCATCTAGGTCGGTCTGGGAAGGGAGGGACTTTTCAATAAGCTTTTTGATTAGTGAAAACCTGAGTGATGATGTAGCTGTCACTTGTTTCACTCATTAGAGTAAACTGAGCTGTGCGTCAGGACCATGAAAAAACTCTAATGAGAAAAGCAAGTGACACAGGTAAAATCACCACAGTCTAGATGAAGAGATTTGATTCTATCACCCAGCCACTGGGCTACAGAGTCTGTTTTAGAAGAAAATATAAGACACCTCAGGCAGTAAGACTCCACCTGAAACACCTTATTTTCTCTTTCAGGGTATGAAGGATCACATGTATATTTACAGATATGAAGGATCAGGTTTATCTTTTCAATACAAGTGCTTTCTGGGGCGGGGGAGTGTAGATTACAGAATACTCACGAACTGTTATTTCTGGGTTTGGAAAAATAACCCTGCCCAAGTAAAACAGGTCTCACAAGACAAGACGAAAAGAAGGAGAAAAAAAATGTAACTTCAAAAGATGGTGTATGTGGTGCTGTAAAAGAAGAGGGGGGATGTGTGGGACCAAAGGGGACTTAGAAAGTGACTCAAAAAGAAAAATCCTTTTCCTAGAAAAAGTAGGCACCGTACAGAATTTATCTGGGAAAAGGATGTGTTTCCATCACTGTGTTGGACAATCATCTCTCTTTGCTTATTACTGTTAAGTAGCGGAGAATGAACTGGCAACTAATAATGTATTCAGTGTCTGAAACTCCATCAAGCAACACAGAAATCCCAAGTTAAAATTTAGTAATGACTTTTTTTCCCAAACATCTGAATAAAGGTGTTTGATCAGACTCTGAGTGTAGGTAAGAGTGTATTTTCAAACAATTGGTTGGAGATCTGGGAAGCTTGGTTGCCATGCTCTTAATGCAGAGAATATAGCAGATTCATAAGGAAACCCTGGAGCAAAACAGTTAATAATATCGTGTAAACATTTTCCATACAGAGGTCACATATAACTGACACACAGCACCGCCGATTTGATAAAGCACTTTTGTAGACTAAAACAACATAAGCCAGACTGTCACTCATTTGAGCCTTAGCCTCAAGGCTTATTTAAGATATAGAAATGAAAACGAAGTGTGCTTTTCTGATACTCTCTCCTGTTTCTCTTCCACTGGTGCTGGAAGGACCAGTAGGAGTTCAGTACATGTTGGAGGAAATTGTGGTACCTACTGGTGAATGACACTGCTATTTGTACTCTATGCCCTACATGACCCAATCAATTCTTTGTTGCAATAAACACCACTGCCTGACTAAAAAACTTAACCTCAGAAATACTGAACCCAAAACAAATGTCATTTGAACTAAATTGGATTTTTTTGTTTGTTTGTTCATTAAAATTGTTCATAAGATTCCATTTCCTGAGGCAAACCAAGGGCAATAGAAGCAGAGACACTGCTAAACATAATCCTGGATGACTTTTTATTGAAACATCAGTGCTTGGCTATAGCCATACATCTTAATTGTGCTGCTCTACTCAAACATTCATATTAACAGTTACAATCAGGAATTCATAAACATTAAACTTTGCTAAAAAAGCCTACCTTCTATGTTTATCTTTATTGTATTGCTACCTATCTGGCACTCCACACCAGCTCAGGATTTAGAAATCAAGAGTTTGCACCTAAGCTTAGAATTTTGATTGATTTGACAGCAGACTGCTCCTGTCTCTTCATGTCTCTTGTAAAAAAGACCCATTCCCAGAGGGGAAATACCTGGTGCTATTGAAGTTGGCTCTCTGGGTGAAGAGTTTCCTTGCTGTGACTGTTACAATCAGCTTCTCAGGATGCTTTTTCTGATTCAACATCAGGACAAAGGTAAGAATAAAATATTACTAAACTTGAACATGGCAGAGACCAAAACAAGAGTATTTTTCTTAGTTCTTGCTGTCATAGGAATCTAAAAAGGCTGAGAACTCTCCCCTTGACATCATCTTGCAGACTGGTTGTCTAACCTACCTCAGTGAAGAAAGCCACAGAGCTGTCTGACTGATTTGTGTGCAATAAATGCTTTGTCAACCTACTCCAGCAGTCTGAGTGACCATGAGCCCAAAAGAGGAAGTCAGGTGTGCTCCAGAAGGCTAAAAAAGTGCCAAAACCTTCCCAGGGAGAATAAAGCATATAATGAAAAGTGTTAGAAAACTATAGCTGTAGCTGCGTACTGCACGGAACCCATAATTCCATGGGACTAATTCTGGAATAGCGGCAGTATTCCCAGGCACACAAGAGGAGTGCACAAGGGCTGTTTACACTGACACCACCAAGAAGGGAGCAATGCCTATACCAAAAAAAGACTCTTACAAAGTTGCTGTAACTTGAGTCAACTACCTCTCCAGATGAGCCCTCAGCAATATTTGTGTCACTGGAGGAAATCCCATCATTGGATTGAAAGAAATATGCTGAACCTTTGATAATTAACAAAAATATTAGATTACATTGGTGCAGATTAAATAGTCCCTGCACAGAGAAGGTTTGTGCCGTAACTGGCATGCACAAATATTTTGGTTTCTTTGTTGAAAACTTCTGAGAGAAGTGCCTTTGTATGATATATCAGGAGACTGTTCATTCCAAATACAGTTTTTTATTGTATGTTTCAATCTATGCTAATTGCCTTGTCATCTGTTGCATTAAAGTCTGAAGGCTTTCATAATTTATTTAATGAAAATTAAGAGCAAAGAGCAAGAGGGCTCCATTCTAGGGCTCAGTGGTTCTCAGAAAGAAGCATCATTAAAAAGTCTTGAAAACTGAGAAAACTGGTACTAATGTGTTTTGAAAAAGAGTGCATTTGTTGATGATGCCAGTTACTGAAAGACAAAGGCTAGATATACTTCTCTTTATAGACATAATGTTTTCTCTCAACACACACATTATATTGTTGTTATGGTCAAAGGACATTAGAATGGCAAGATCTGCAATCATCTCTCTTAATTAGACCAACTCATCTCTGGAAAAAAAAAATTATTTTTTTGGGCACAGAGGCTCTTGTGTACATAAAACCGTGTCTTTATTTTCCATCGCTTGATAATGTTGAGGATATACATTATGAAAAACACAACAATGCAGTTTCTTCAACTTTAGGCTCTTTGAAACCTGTATATGAAAAGTCTCGGGCAAAAAAAAGGAGGAGGCTTTTTTTTTTGCCATCCTCATCACTGTAACAAACATTATGCTTGACTCTGCGTTGTTAGTTCATCTTGATGTCGGGGGTAAATTCAAATGACTGGCCTGAACCCACTTTGGAACAGGATTTGACATCATTGTGAAAATTTGTAATGACCATGGATTAGCCTTCACTTTGGCATGCATGATGAAATCATATTTGTGTTGTGCATTCAGCAGTGCCATTTTGAGTGGGGACTTTCCTACAAAAAGATAGAATCCCACGCTCACAAATTTTATATCTTGGTGACTCCCTCTAGGGCCAACAAATCTGATTTCAGGGACTGATGACTTTCTGACAAAAAGGACAGAGAAATTAGCCTTAGACTGCCATTGGAACACACTGATTTTGTCCAATTTCAATCTGCACTGAATTGCATTATATTTTTATTAGTACTAGTGTTAAGCATAGCTATAAAAGCAAGCTTTGTCCCAGAAGATTTCTGTTTAGCAATGCACAAAATTTTAAGAAAAAAATCACTACAGAAATCATTATTCATATTAGACTGGTTGTAGAGTCATTAAATGATGGTTACCCAAACATAATTACTAATGAGGACTCGTTGATATTAAGTGCTTTCCTAACAAACTCTCTCAAGGATCAGCTGTCAGGATAACGTTCCTCAATACTCCCATGTCAGTTCTGAAGGAACATTCAGGCAGATTATGACTGGGCAGGGAGCTCAAGGATCAATCAGCAGTGAAAAGGAGTGGTCATGTACACAGTGGGGACCATTGCTGGGTCAGATGGTGGGACAAGGAGAAAAGGGCTGTGTATAAATTGTGAATGTGTTTTCTGGCTCTGGGTTCCTATGTATCCTTTAGCAGTGATCACGTGTGGCTGCTTGGAGCTCTCCCAAGCAGGAGGCAAGGAGAGACTTCTTGGTTTCCTGCTTCAGTAATCACTGTCATGGTCAGCCTGGAGGAATGGTGTAGGCAACAAGGGGAAGGCTGTTAGCTTTGAGAGTGGCCCTGGGTATGCACCAAAGGGATGGGCTGAAGGAAAAGGGCTGCTGCTGAGGATGTGAAACACTGATGCCTTTTTTCGTCTTTATTATCACTCCCATCTCAACCTCAAGGCCCAATATTTCTAAGAGGTCTAAATTTAGCAACACTTTTCCTTGTTGGTGGGCTCAAATCTCAAAGCAGGATGATCAAAGAGGACAGAGACTGTTTCAAAACCCTCACAAGGGGAAGCGGAGGGACAGGTGCTGATCTGTTCACTCTTGTGACCAGTGACAGGACTCGAAGGAACAGCATGAAAGTGAGTCAGGGGAGGATTAGGTTGGATATCAGGAAAATGTCCTTCACCCATCGGATAGCTGGGCACTGGAACAGGCTCCTCAGGGAAGTGGTCACAGCACCAACCTGACAGAGCTCAAGAAGTGTTTGCTCTCAGGCACATGGTGTGATTCTTGGGATGTCCTGTGCAGAGCTAAGAGTTGGATTTGATGATCTTGATGGGTCCCTTCCAACTCAACATATTCTATGATTTTAGTAAGATACCAGGGCAGAGCTATCAGTAATGAAATTATGTCAAAACAGCAACACTCAAGTCCACCTTGGAAGAATAATGAGCCTTTTAAATCCTTAGCTGGTAATATTATAGTGTATTGTGGTTATATCACAGTGATTTAAAACATTAGAAGTATATGCAATTATGCTATACAAAGTTAATTATGTATTTCTAAAAGTTAAAAAAAAAAAAAAAGGAAAAAAAACAAAACAACCAAACCAAGACCCACCAAAATATTGCAATATTTTAAATAGGTAGGGGTTTAATGCAATTTTGTATGATGGTTTGGGAAAAAAAATTAATTGATTTTTACTCCTGCAAATAATGAAATTCCACAATAGTTTTCCAGAAAAAGAAACCTACAAACAAATAGAAGCTCAAAGAAACAACCAATATTTTAAGACAGCAATGAAAGTAGATACAGTATAATTTTTGGTTTGTTGTTGATAGTCAGAAAATATCTCCACTTTACACAAAATAATTTGGTATCAGGGAAGGGGGCTCTGAGGAGCAATTGAAATCAAGTATGCTTCACTGACAGCAATTAACATTTGTAGTAGCTGCTGCAGTGAAAAGGATTAAGTAAGATGAAGGAACTCACTACATTACTTTGAGAACAATTCCACTTTCTTTTAAGGCTTATGTAAATCTGCAGAGACTTCAGTCACTTTTGTAAAGTCACTATGGCCACTAAAGGCTGATGTCCTTTATCAGAATTCACATTTTAAGTATATTAACCAAATGCTCATTTTTCAAAATTACTAGCATCAAAATAAGCAGTAACTGACTGCATACAAGAAGGTTTTGTTCATGTGACTGTTCCATGTATTTTTTTTTCCCATGTATAAATGAAAGCTAAAACGTACAGAAAGGTGGTCTTTTGCAGCCACTTATTTTACATTTGTTATTAGGCGTCTCCCAATGCTAGAAAACACAAGGTTGGACATCCAATGGAAATATGTTTGCTAACAGACCACATGGAACAGGATAAACATTTAATTATGTAATTTTGAAATTCCAAGAGAATCAGCAAAGCTGTAATTTGTCACGTTATTCTGGTTTTGAATACTTCACAGTAAACTGTCTGATTATATAAATTCATGTTGATTCTCATGTTAAAGGCATTTATTTTCTTTTGAGCAAAAAAGGACAGATTTTTCTCTAGATATTGGAGGGTGGAAATTTTTTTGTGGAACCAATATTGCTTTGCAAAACCCACCACTTTACAAAACACTGCAGGAGACTCTACTGTGAACTAGTTTTGTTTGCCAAAAGACTAAAGTACTTCCATCTGCCTTCAGCCAGTCAGAAGTTATCCTAGGAATTATTTTATAGGAGATTGAATTGGAAATGATAGAACTGTTTGCTAAGGAACATATAACCTATAATTGATTTTAGTCCCCTCAGTTTGAATAATACTTTCCTTTATCTAAAATGCATGAGGACATTTACATCTGTGGTTCATTTTGGCACAAAACTACATTAAAGCTTCTCTCTGAAAACGAGCTGAAGTCTGCCCACATTGTTTACTGTCTTATCCTCCTTCTTCAAATATTAAACCAGTACCACAATCAATTTCAAACAATTAAGTTATAGACTTTAGTATTCTTGATGGATTGTTAGGTCATCCTGCTCAAAAGTGACACACAAAACCAAAAACAAATAGACATGATAAGTAAATATGTCGTGATATATTTACAAAAATATGCTGGTGGAAGATGTGCTCAGTTATCAATTTTCCATAGGCTTTTTGAAATCCGTAATCATGGCTGACATATACAAAGTCATAGAAAACTCTAATGAAGACTATAATCCAGGCTCTATGTACTAGCTGCTGGAATTTTTTCAGCATTTTGGAATAATTAGTGATCCAACATGTTTTTGAAGTTTCATATTCGGCACCTGAAAGACCTGACCTCACTATAATGAAGAACTGCTTTTTAAAAAAAAAAAAAAAAAGCAAATGTCCTAGTAACTGTGTGTAATCCCCTTGAGTTCCCAGCCTTACCCAAAAAAGAAGATGCATGAATTTCAGTTGTGGAGAGAAGAATGATGTTACTGTGTGTCCTGTACTCCTCGCAGATTCTGTTTCTTATGTAGTGTGTTCATACATGTGCAGAAGATGGTTTGGGTTACTCTAACAAAGAAATGAAGAATTAATACAAGTCAATAGAATGGGGGGGGGAGAAAAAAAAAAAAAACAAAAATACCCCACAAAAATAAACCCACCAAAACCGTAACACGAGTTCGGTACTAAAGCTCTTAATAAAACTTTACATGTCTTGACTGAGTGGTCCTGCACAGAACTCTGAGTGCCCAAACACTGTCACAGAGCCCACGAGATGCATCTGCAGCATGCATGGAAGTACTGGACCCTGCAGAAAAGGCGACTTGTTAGTGTTGGTGCTGCCAAAGACCAGGGAGATCTGTTACTTGCGAGCAAGAGATCCCAAACTGAAGTGAGAGCAGAAAACATTTCGGAAGATATTAATAAAATGGATAGAAAAGACTCATAAGCACCACACTTCCTTCTAAACAAAGAAATGTAATGAAAATACTGCACTGTCATTTGTAGTGCATGTGCAGATGCTTCATAGGTTCAAAAAATATTCACGAACTGCAAAAATGCCTCTAAAAATAGAGAGGGAGAGATTTTAAGACCTCAATCACTTTAACATATCAAAGAGAAGACTCAGAGGAGATTACACAGTATAATCATCTCTACGAGGGAAAAATACTAATAGAGGTATTAACTAGTTTTTGAAACCAGCAGCATAAAGTGCACTAACAACAAGGTTGAAAGCTAAAGCTTGGCACTCCCATTATTAACCAGGCAGAGTATTTTAAAGGGGAGGGTAGTTTTCCTCTGAAACATGGTCATAGAGGAAGTAGTTGATTATCCATCTCTCATGGTCTTCAAATCAACTATTCAAATTAACAATATCTTGGGCTGCATCAAAAGTAGCGTGGCCAGCAGATGAAGGGAGGTGATTTACCCCTCTATTCCACTCTCCTGGGATCCCACCTGAAGTACTGAGTCCAGGTCTGGGGCCCTTAGCAGAGCAAAGACACAGACCTACTGGAATGAGTCCAGAGGAGGGTCATGAAGATGACCGGAGGGCTGAAAAACCTCTATGTATGAAGACAGGCTGAGAGAGTTGGGGCTGTCCAGCCTGGAGAAGAGAAGGCTTTGGGGAGACCTTATGGAACCTTCCAGTACCTAAAGGGGGCCTGCAAGAAAGCTGGAGAGGGAGTTTTTACAAGGTCATGGAGTGATAGGACAAGAGGGAATGGCTTTAAACTGAAAGGCTAAAGATTAGATATTAGGAAAAAAATTCTTTACTGTGCGGGTTGTGAGGCACTGGAGCATATTGCCCAGAGACCCTGTGGATGTCCCATCCCTGTGGGTGTTCAGTGTCAGGCTGGACGGGCCTTTGAGCAATCTATTGTAGTGGAAGGTGTCCCTGCCCACGGCAGGGATGTTGGAACTGAATGACCTTTAAGGCCCCTTCTACTCCAAACCCTTCTACAGTTCTATCCTGCCCTGAATCACAAAGGCAGTACAGCTTCGTAATGAAGTAATTATAAGGAAAATGTTAACAGGTACAAAAGAAGCTTCTTCTTGTAATATCACTCTGAGAAATAACCAGACCATTTGAGGTGAAAATCAAACATGCACAAACACAGAATCAGCTTGAAGCAGGCTCCTTAAAGGGGAAGTTTTGCAAGGCTGTAGACAAATTAAATTAAGTCTTAATTATAAGGAGTAGTAAGAGCTCATTCTTTTCAAACAACCTTTGGATCTGCCTGGTCTTCTGTATAGAAGGTTAGGCAAAAACAACCTTCATATCCCAGTTCTAAGCAAAATTACTGACAGTATCTAATCATTGCTAAAGTGATTGCTTTCAAATATACACAAAATTAGTGTAGCTTCATAGCCATATTCAAACATTTTTCCTAAAAGCCTTGATTAAAATTTAAAATAAAGAAGAAGACTTTAGATTTAAAAAAATATTTTATTCTTCATGAGGACACCAACCTTTTAAAAATACAACATTGCATTAAGAAAACTATCTGCTGTATTTCTTAGGCCAAAAGCAATCTGAAAGATAATGCAATTATAGGGATTGACTAAATATTTTTAAATAGTGAAAATACCTTTGGTTTCGAGAGCGTGCAAGTTTTTGAAAAATTTTTTTTCAAAATTATTTCATCCATTTCATGCAGGGGTAAAGTGCACTGTAGCCTTTACCTATAAAGTACAGAAATAGTTCTTAACCAAAGCCAAACATACCCACATGCAGTTAGTAATGTGCACTCATACACAGGGATAATATGCAAGTAACAGAGTTTGGCTTCATGTTTGCAAATTGCATTTTTTCTTCCCTTCCCTCCCCTAAAATTCAACTGTTGTAATGAAAGCCTTATTAGATTTTCTACTTATTATTAACCTGGAGGCCCTCCAGCCTCCTCCCTACTCTCTTTCTTATTCGTTTTTAAACTTCTGACCCGATGCAATCTGCCTGCAGGGGCAAATACAGTTATCTCCTTCTAAATTAAAATTGTAACTCATTTGGTACAGTTTACACAAGGCCTCAGCTTTGACACATGCAATTACTATGAACATAGGAGGAACATGATTGCTGAGAGCCACCAGAAATAGAGTTTAATCAGAAAACATGGAGTTGTTCCAACAGATTTGTAATTTCACCACTTGCTATTCTTTTATGTTCCTGAGTGTTCAGATAATTAGATACACTATTTTTTTGCTTCCCAAGAGGCCAGTGAAAGCAAAATGCCTTCTTTTACATTAACAAGATGAAATTATAATACACAAAATCTATAACTTTTCTGTTGAAATGACAAATTCATACAACATTAATTTTAGTACTTACAAAATGTTACAAATAATTTGTTCTGTTGTATCAGTGTGTATCACACAATGTAGACTTGGGTGAATTAATCACCCATTCAGATGGATTGCCCAGTCTATCAGCTTTTACTCACATAAGAACCCCTAGGTAGCTCACTTGCCTATCTTAAAAGGCAGGGAGTTTTTTAAAGTTCTTTAAAATCTAAGGTTCATATGTTGTGCCACTGTTAGGGAATGATCCTCTGGTGTAGTGGATCAGACTGCAGATCTGTTAAAAAAAAATGGAGACGTCAGGAAGCAGATTCATAGCTCCCGCTGACCTCCATGCCTCCAATTCATCTGTGGAAAAGGGATTTTTAGTGTATTTGATCAAGTTTAGTGAAACATAGAGATGAATCAAGAAAGAGACAACACTCACTGTAATTAGAAAGGAAGATGCAGACTTCAACTCTATGTTGCCTTGCATGATGGCACCACATTCTTTCAAGAATAGGGGTGTTCATAACTCAATTGCTTTTATAAATAAAAGCATCTGAACGGCAAATGTAAATGAATAGACAAGTGCAACATTGCAGGTTTCGTGGTCTTTTTGCTGGGGTCTGAACGCATTCATCTTAATTATACTTTAATATCAAGTTCCCCAGGCTGATGGATGGGCCTCTGGGAGGACTGTAGGTCAAGTAGGGAGTAAGGTTACAGAAAAGGGCTTCAAAAAATACTTTGGGTAAAGAAAATGCATGGCTGATGATGTGCTCTGTAGTACAAATGCGGTCCTGCAGCTCTGGCTGTTTTTTCAAGAGGCCACCTGCTTTCCATTTCTCCTTTTATGTTAGCCATTAATTTTGCTGCCACAGGCACAATTCATACTTACAAGGTTGGAGGCTCAGACAAAAGCAGCTGCTGTTTCAAATAGCACTACTTCTTTCCCAAGACAGCCAACTCAACTGCAACAACATCAGTGACCTGGGTACACCAAATTCACCAAAAGAGAGACTTTCCTATCCTTAACATACTCTTTTATGCTGCATACATACCAGCAAAGCAAACCCATAAGGCTGGAAGGAAACAAACTGCAGGTAAGGCAAGTTTATGGAAAGAAAGAGTCTGGAAGAGCAACAGAGAAGCAAAGAAAAAGAAAAAAAAAGAGAAGGATTATATAAATATTGGTGATGAGGTTGCCAGTCTGTCTCAAGCAAAGTTCTTGGTCTAGAAGCTTTTCCTGGCTAGTAAAACCTAATTAATTTGATAGTAGCAGTTACCCATTTTATAAAGAGATGGAAAAATAGAGACATGGTATCATAATGTTTGTTTAAGTCCAGGATGACTGAGTCGAGGTACAAAGGCAGATTTATTTTACTTGGCCCCAGGAGCATGCTCTGATCCATTGGGACACACTGCCCTTCTGGCAGCCTGAGCATGCCCAGCCCTCTCCCCAGGACCCCACACTCGGCAGGATCTGTGGTAGAAGGCAAAGCACCAGCAGAGTTCTCTCAGGTCCTAAAGAGTTTCTGAGCTGAGACACGGCCCTGGGCGACCTGTGCTTTTTTGTTTCAAGCTCATCTGCTTTCATCTCAGCCCATTCTGAGAAAATCCAGCCCAGGGATCCCTGCGCCACATTTTCAAAACTGAAAATGCAAGTAATGCAGCTCAAAGCATCCCAATACTATTACAGGCACAGCTCTTGAATTGCATTGATGTTGATACAAGGAGGCAGAAGCCTGCAGCCAGGAGCAGGATCAGGGAAGAAGAAGAGGAGAGAAAAGGACCACAGTAGCCCCGAGCAGTCTGCCTTATGTTGCAGTGACAACACCTCCTGAATCAGCTGGAATTTATTCATGCCCTTGTGCACCAAGGAGTGGTAGAGCTTGGAAGCAGTTCTCCGGTAACGTGGGGACAGCAATGGCTCACAGTGTGTGGTTTTGCAATATCCTGAATGGAAAAGAGACTGACTGTTCCCTTTCTTGTCCAGTACAGCAGCAAAAGCCATAAAATTCATTTAGTAGCGGCCACACTCAAAACAAACAGAAGGAACTGGCTCACCTCATGGCAGATAGAGAGCCGAGAAACTCAACCAGGAGGCTGCAGCTTGAAGTCTGATGGGCCTCAAACAGAGTCTGCAGGAACACTTAAAAGGTCCTGAGTGTTGCAAAAGAGAGAGCACAGCAGACTCAAGAAATACCCTCAGCTGGGGAAGTTTTACAAGGGAAGTATTTTATAGATTTGCTTTTATTGTTCCTAAGCCAGAGGCTTTCGGACACTGCCAGAGACAGGATAATGGATTAGTTAGCCCATGATCTGTACCAGTCCAGCCACTCCTCTACTCTTAGGATTGATATGTCCTACCAGCTTCCAGTCAGCAGCAGCTGGGAGATTTCCAGGGCTGCAGCTAAACTGCTGAGTTTGACAGCCACATCAGGCTTATCCTCCAAAAGTATGCTTAATCCCATTTTTTAAAATCTGTTTCCGGTCTCCATATTATCTTGCAACAATAATTCTAAATTCTGCTTATAAATTGTGTATAAAGGCACTTCATCTTTTTTACTTTTAATAGGTCATTTGGCACCTTCATTGAAAGTGCTCTACTCACCACATTACGAGAAAACAGTAAAAAATCAAGGGATCTTTATCATATTCTTTTCCATACGTTCATATGGCTTTTTTCTAGCCTGAAGCAGTTCATCTACTTACTTATATTTTATTCCTCAGTGCAAAATTATTCTCATACAATGTTAGAAAGTACATATTTTAGGTGGTAGCTTTGAGAGTTTAATGTCAAAATTTACTACAGATAAAGCATAGTAATTTAAAGGATAACCATTTATTTATATAGATAATTTGCTGTTCCTATTCCTTCTGTTGTGCCGATTTCTCATGGAAAACAGACTCTACCCTTGTACCAGACTCTTCTGCACCCCTCTGTTGTAGTTCAGGTATTTACGTGCACATAAACTGACTCTAAGGGAATTGGTGAGGACACTGAGTACTGTTATATGAACATGAAAACACCAGATACTAAGTGTAGCAGTGGGGAATCCACAGCACTTAAAAAGAAAGGGCTGTCTAAAGTGATATTGCATTATGATGGACATGAAAATTGATAGTCACAGTGGCTTGATAGGAATGAGGATAGAATAAAAACACTTGAGTAATTCATTTGATTTGTGATGTTAGACTTGCATTTCTCTCCTGTGCTTGTAGATAGAGACAAAAGCAAGTGCAAATACTTCTAATGGAAAGACAAAATCTGCTGTCCTGTAAGAACAGGTTTATCTTCTTGACCAACATAGTTTCCGCTAGATGGTGCTCCTAGCTTTAGCAAAGCCATAAACAGATTCACCTGCTGCACTGAGAGGGAACAAGCTGTTTCATGAGCTGGTGAACCAGCAAACACGAAGTGGCATCTTGCAGATCTCAATCCACGTTCCTAGATCCCTAGGCTGAAGAAATTCTGCTCTTTCCTCACACCTCTTAAGTACTCACAAGCATATTTTCCATTTCATTCTCGTGTTCCAGTCTTCTCATCACAGAGACTACCACAGTCTTCAGCCACAAAATTTCACAAAGCCTGCAAAGATGCACCTAAAACATTTTCTGCAAAGCAGGTTTGTGCAGAAACCCCATCTCTCAGAAAGCTTCTTTATGAAAAAATATCTACATGCACATATTATGCAAGTTCTTTATGTGATCATCTTCTTATTGCTATTCTTTTTATCTCCTCCACTATTTCCATAAGGGCTACTGTCTTCTTCATTTTTGACAGGTAAACACAGAAAAAAAGTCCTAAATAGTGCTCTTCACAGACACTCACTTTTGCTATTCCATTGGCAGATACTGCAGTGTAGATCCACATCACCTCTCCTCGCCCATCAAGAGGCATTAATTCTTTTGACTTTTTGGTAACTCCTACTGATACCTTCTCCCATACTCTCTTCCATCTGGTAGCACAGCAGCTTTTTCATCAGCCCCTCTCATAACAGCAACATATGTAGAAGGATGTTGAAATACTGGAGTTATTTCAGAGATGAGTTGCAGAAATTATCAAAGATAGGAAAAAGTATCTCCAAGTGAGAGAATCAAAAAGTTCAAATCTGTCCACTTTAAAAGTATTTAAGTACTATCACTTCCCAAGATGAGAAAAGAAAGTTAAGAACTAGTAAAGAATCAAAAATAGACATAGTTCAGTCCAAGAGAGCACTAGTGTGAAACAGAGTTGGGTTCATGTGCATTGTGAGATGCAAGAAGCTAAAACTGAGAAGACTATGTACTCTTCCCAAAGAGACTTTTTTTTTCTGCAAGAACTGCCTGTCTTTCGCTCAAAACAGCTTCCTCTGGTCAGTGGAACAGCCCAGCAGCTGGCACCACCATCACAGTTTTTGTGTCAGAAGTGTACTCCCACAGTCCACTAAAGTGAAGTTTCAGGATGTAAGATTTTCCTGTGACATCTGGAAGATCACCAGTTAGAGTTGCTGTCACTGGAACACTGCTGATAAACCAGTAGTTGTGACAGAACTCCACACTGCCATCATGAAGGAGCAGTACACAGTGCTGCAATGCATTTGGAAACACCACATAGTCATGTGGGCTGCTGGTGAGATTCATGTATCCAATACACTGAGTTTCCTCATGGAAAGAATACTTCTCTGTTGTTTGATAGAGTTACAGAGAAGTCTAGTTACAGTAAGACTGGTTTATCACTCTTAATAGAGAAAGACAGTTTGTTTTCCTCTCCAGGCTTCAAATCCCTTTACTAATTACTTTGTTAGAAGAGAGGAATGGCTGACCATGGCCCTAGGCTGACCAACACTGAAATCTGTACTGACAGGCAAATGAGAAATCTGAGGCTGACTCTGACAGATCCATTTAACCTATCGTGGGTGAGCAAGACATAGAGAGGAAAGGGAGCGACAGAGCTGCTGGAAGTTTGAACTGAAGATGTCTCTTCAGTGAAACTCTGTGACTGCAGGGAAAGCCCACTTTGCCTTACCATGTTGAGCTTTGACTCCATGCTACAGACTGCACACCTGTGCACCTAGTAAAACATGTTCCTTAAAGGGAATCATCATGGACACTTAGTGCTCAGAACATTACCCAAAATAAAAATAGCTACACATCCTCTCCCAGATTTACGGCTCTCACTATTGAATGTCTCCTCCTTTGCCTGTCTTTTCCCCTGCCCCATGCCCTGGTGCTACCTCATAGAGCACCTGGTAAAGCAAGGAGAGGTGAAAGCAGTGGTCAGAGTTTTCCTGATGTCCTTTCAAGCCCATGTCCCTCACAGAAATAGTGAGGCTGCGTTCTCCTGTCCCAAAGAACACAAAAGGTATTGAAACCACTGCTGCCATGGTGTACTTCTTTTTGCAGAGATGGCAACAAAACACCTTTCAGTGCAGCAAACAGGGGTGTCTTATGTTCACCTCTTTTCATTAGGGTTTTGAAAAAAACATTGATCTCTATTCCAGAGCAGAAGTCCTTGGACTCACTCCATTACTTACAAAGCCATCAGGCTCTCTGATGTGTCCTCTTCCACCAGATGTACACCTGTTGGATTGACTCACCCTGGTTTGAGGAGCCTGTGATGAAAACACAGTGCAAGCCTATCATGCTTTCCTGAACTTCAAAGTGCTCTCAAGGGCCAGGCAGCCTCCTCCCATGGCCACTGGGTCAATGTGGATGGGTTTGTAGCCTCTTTAATGACTGCTGCCAGCTAACTGGAATTGGCAGTAACTTGAAAGCCATCAAAGAAGGACACTGCTGCTGCTACCCTTTCTGGAATCTGCTCCTTTCAGGAGTTTCCACATGCAGATGCAGAATTCAGGTCCTTTGTTTATTGCTACAGAATAACACTGTCCCAAGTTAAATGGTAATAGATGAAAAACAGCTTTGGTTTAGTTATCAAAAGCTGCACACTCCATGACTTAAGATTAAACATAGCAGAATATAAAGACTGGCTAAAAAAATCTACCAATAAAACAAATGCCAACTGTACAATTTGTCAATGCCTCTTTACTGCAAAATACAGTGAAGTTGACCCTCTTTGGGTTTTCTTCTATGAGGAAAGAGCCTTAAGCAGCAGTCTCGAGTGAAGAAGAGCAACATGCCAATAACAGAGGTTTGGGGGTTTCACAGAGGAACACAAGACACTGGGGGTTAATTGACCTGTATCTTTTGAAAGCAGATATGAAACTATAGTTTTTGTATGTCTGTGGCAATAAATTACCCACATGCAACCAGTTCCTATACGGTAAATTACATGAGACCAAGAACTGAAAGTATGGTGTATGCATCTGTGTGCATGAATATATATAAATTATTATTATTATTACTATTTAGTGTATTTTTATAACTATGATGCAGTTGCAAAGCTTCTGCTGAACTGGGAGGATACTGAGCTACATTACTTGCAAGTCATAGAATAAGCCAGTGACTAAAAATTTGACATTCAGCACAAGGGAGAGAGCCAAGCTAAGAGGGTGCTCATCACACGCTGTGGACTCTGGCATGGTTCAAGTGTGAAAAGCAGTATAAAAGATTCTCTTCATCACGTCAGACATCAGAAGGTAGTGAGTTAATGGTTCAAAAGAGACACCAGTAAGGGCATAAACTTCTCTCAAGCTTTCTGAAAAATCCCAAAGCGTAGTTAAAAAGGAGGAGAAAAAATGCTTTACACTATAGGAGCAGTGTATCTGAAGAAAAATAAGTTTTCTGAGAAACCTCCTTTTAAGTCATTGCCATTCCCTGACTTTCACAAAGACTTCACGTGACAAAAACAGTCTCACCCATGCTACAGATAGTGAACTTGAGATTTGTAGGGCAGATGACCCTTGAAATATATTTCAGCTTGGCTACCTGTCACACTTTGCTTTTTGTCTCTGCTGCTGACTGCGACCATTGCCCAAGTCCCTGGCTGCTGGTAGATTTTCTGTGCAGTTCATTAGTTTAACTCACTAGTCAAAGAGGTAAAGTCCACCACTTCTGCAGCAATGGCCATTCAAGCATAACACCACATGACCAAGTAAACTGATTTCCGTAACTTCTGCCCCAAATCTCAGACAGTGACTTTTGCATGAATTTCTATTTCCTTTAAGAAAGACTGAAAATATTTACTACAACAGCTAATGCGAGAAATGTAAGCATCTGAAAGGAAACTTTTGAATATTTAATTACTTTTTTCACTAGCCTTTACCCAAATCTGCTCTTCTCCAAATTAATTTGAATCTTGATGCTTTTAGCTTCTACTTCCAGTCTCTGGATTTTGTTATGATACTGTTTTCTGCACGGTTAGAGTCATCTACTATTGGCAATCTCCTAAAGTGCCTGTAATTATCAATCCTACAGGGTACATCAGACTCCAGTTTTCTCACCAGCTGGGGTTTTTTTTCCAAACCACAGAATATTCTTTTGTTTTCTGGCTGAAACCTCACTTAAAGACTAGTGTCATTTATGAGGATGTGATCCTCTGGTAACAATCTCACCCATGCTGCAAAGGACTGACCCACGCTCAATCCAAACAGGAGAGCCATGTTAATGCATGCTAGTGACATGAGTTGGAGCCTGAACATTGTGTAGGGAGGATCAGCTGATCCTGGGCTGATGATGTCCTTGCCCTCTTAATATATTCACCACCTCTGAATACTGTTTCCCTTCTCTCTGGCTCACTGTGATGTGAGCCAGAGAATTACAGCACATGCATCAAAGGACACAGATAGGGTTGCTCCATTGAGGGGCTACAGCCACTATGCAAGCCATGCAACTACCTCTGCCTCCTGGGGACAGTGTGTGAGTAGCTCTGTATTGCTAGCAAGGCACAGGGGCAATAATCTTCCCTGCTCCCTTTGCAAATCCTCTGCTGGCTGACCTATGATTACGGCTGGTTGTGGGTGGAGTTGTGCGAAGTCACACAGATGAGCTTAAAGCTCTTGTAAGACATTTTGTTTAACAGGGGCTGCTCCGTGGACCATCACTATGACTATTCTCTGCCACCGAGTAGATTTTCTAAGATATCCATCCTTACCAGAGTTCTGGGAAAACTATCTGATCCAGCCAGCAATAGCACATTATGAATGAATCAAAAGTCACTAGTAGGGAGCTCCTGCAAAATGAAAACTGGATACTTAGTACCATCTTTTTCCACTTTACACAACAGACATAAAAAAATCAATTACCTTTTGGCAAAAGCCAGTGAAGTGTTAAAATCTGAGTACAAGATTAATATAGTACAGGACTGTGCAATTTACAACTGAATCACTTCAAGTGACTATAACTACTTGACAGGGTTTAAAACTTTCACATCAAATTAATGCACTCTGTTTAGTCAACCGTACTGTTTGTCATCATGGCTCACTGTCGTAAAATACTTCCTTTGAAATGTTACTAACACAAAATGTTCTATTCAAAGAATCATCTTTTTATTGGCAAGATGATCTTGAATTTAAGAAAAGTCATATTAACTAACCACTCTATTCTCCAGCACCAAGAAATCGTTCATAGCATGGAGAACAGCTAAGTAATTCTGAGCTCATAGAAGAGCCTGTCTAAATTTAACTGCTGTATCACGTTAATGAGAGATAACGCCCTGCGTCCACAAACAGATGGTGCTAGCCCACATTAATAAACTCACTGGAGAACTTAATATGCTTAGATTTAGATAGGTTATTCCGCTGGATGACGCAGTCCGTGACGCACCCTGAAGCAATGTATCTGTATTTGGCAGTTCTTTATCATCTTACTTGGTTCTGCTGGCTACACCACCCACTGTCCCTGTGTCCTGTCCTACCTGTGGGCTATCCTGACTCACAGACACACAGGTGCAGCCCTTCGTGGTTCTTACTTGTGGAAGCCAAAAACACTCACTGTGACACAGCAATATTTTCTATTTTCACATGACCCCTGGATTTTACTGACCCCATGGAAGATCTGTGCATCCATCTGTATTTGGAGAGCAGTTGTATCCCTGCTCTCCCCACCAACATCCACGCACACACACACTTACTTAATCTCCTTCTTTCCCCAGCAGAGTGTGGGGAGTATACAGGTACGAAAGATGGATGCCCATTTCTGCCTTTCCCTGTCCCATCTGAGGGCTGCAGCTGCCAGGGAGCTGGCAGAGGCAGAAGCATGGGCTGGGCATAAGGCCACTGGCACCACTGGGACTCCCATATGGTCTTTTTTTGGCTTCAGGCTGTGATTTCGCCTCCCTAAAATCTGCCTCCCAAGGCAACAGATTGAATCTGGACATTTTTGCCCAGGGATCTTTTGGCAGCTCATCCTATTTGCACTTCCAAAAGCATAAAATGTTTGTACATTACGCTTTGCATATTTAGCCAGTGTTATTAGTTTATAGTAAATAAATATTTAAAATAAATTAGGTATTATACTATTTCAGAAAAATTAAATTAAGCAGTTCATGTGATTGGAAAACAGTATTGGGTGCAATTGGATCCTGATACTAATTTCATGAAGACTGCTTCGGGTGAAATCATTTATAGGAATTTGACTCATCAGCAATCTCTATGACTATTTTGTTATGTGAATAATGAACAAGGCTTCCTAAAATAAATCATTGGATACCGTTTTACTCCTCTTCTGAATAATGTTAACGTAGCACTCCTTAAATAAAGGTTGCCTAATACAAAACCTCTGTAAATAAGTACAGCAACTTAGAAATGGGAAATCATAGGAAGTGGGTGGAATAGAACAAGTGCAAACTAAAGTTCAAATGTGTTGGAATTCAAAAGGTATTTTTGTAAGATATTGCAATATTTGCACAAAGATACAAGTGGACTATTCAGAAAGCTTTAAATGTTCTTATCTACTTTATATAATGTGATCTGGAAGACGGGAAATATTTACTCAGTGCCCTAGCCTGCAGAAATTATGATGACAGTCATGGAGCTTTAGCTGCTGTATACCTGGGCATGGGATTTACACGGGGACAGAGAAATACTCCTTCTTTCAAGCATAAGTACATCTGTAGAATTTGATGAGCATGTATAGTCTACTTGCAAACCGCAGATGTACCTGAGAAAGCACAGATAAGTCAAGGATTTAATTCCCTACCTTACAAGATTATCTTATGTCAGGGACAGACTGTTTCATTTCCTGAGGATTGCACTTTCCTGCCAGAACTAGAAACATAAAGTGTTTTTAGCCAAGACATTCAGAGAGAGAAGAGGCAGAAAGTATAAGAACATGAGAAAGAAATTAACACATATATAGAGGGCTACAATCATGGTAAAGCACTGAAAATATTTGCTACTTTATTTTGTACCTAGTTCCCTTTATCTGTGCTCTATTTTCAACTTCCTACACCTTGTGTGTATAGCTCTTTACAAGGATGTGGTTTTTCAAGAAAGAACTGAGAGAAGTTCAGTCTAGACCTAAACCAACCCTAACAACCAAATATTTTTAAATGTCTGTGATATATTATCAAACCAGTAAGGACTCCTTTTTTCTGTGTTTCAGTTGAAGAAAAATAAGAGAGAAATAAAATACATGGGACAAATTGGGATACTACTGATCAAGTATGAAGCAGATCTCAAAATGCAGAGCAATTTGTTCCACAGTCTTAAATCAGCCTTTGAATGAGTTGAGCAAGGCTCCTGCTGACCAAAAAGTCTTTTCCTCAGTGGGGAAGGATGAAATCAGCACACACTGCACCTTAAATTCACTCACTCTCATAAGGCTGAGTATTTCCAGTAGTGTGCAGGGGTAGGGTTTGTGTACCAAGTGTGGACAGCTCAGCACCTGGCAGTGTGTGACACCTAAAACACCAGCCTGCTCCTGCCCCACTACTGAGAGGCCATCATCAGGGGCAACTAAAGAGTTTCTTTGCAAAACTGAAGCCAAGGTCATGTGTGAGCTATAATACTGTGATTCCTGAGGTGAAACATAGGTATTAAGTGAAAAATTATCTCTTGAAAACCCTGAATTATGTTATGCTATGTTTCCTAATAATTCCTTAATGAGGGAGGTCTCTATTTTTTAACTATCAAAGCAAGACACTGCTCTTCTTCCCATAGACCTGCCATTAGCTCCAGCCATTCCTTTCCTGATTCAAGAAAGTCAGATGGATTCTGCATTTCTTCACAAATCAGAAGAAAAATGTTAGTGCATTTTCATTGCAAAAATCTGTACTACTCCTAGTAATTCAACATGCACTTACATGCCTTTTCCCTTCACAAAATACCTTTATTTTCCAAATATTTTTAAAACCTTTTCTAGTTTAAACACAGAATGGATTTGTGATGAAAAGTCATGGGGGAAAAAATAAAAAAAGGAAGAAACCCCCCTACAGAACACATGAAATTAACTGTAGAAAAATTGTTTTAAGGGTGGAAGTGTACCAGAATCATCCTTGAATAGGTATCAGCTGATTCTACCAAATGGTCATCAAGGTCAAGGACCATCATAAAAATCAAAGCAAGGACTTTTCCTGGGCAAGAATTTCTTTTTTAATTTTGAAATAAAGTTCAGGGCTATGGTAAATATATTTGCTTTTTATGAACACTTATTTGATTTATTTTTGAGAAAACCACTTCAGTTTGGCTGTTAAATATTGAATACTCCTTTTCCTACTTCAAGACTCACAGAAGCAGATTTCATAATATTTGTATGCTTTTTATACATGAGTCCTCTTATTTATACAGCTCCCTATAAATCATACAAACGAATGACAGAAAGGACCAATTAGAGCTTTTTCAGAGTAGAATGGCACTTAGATGTCTGTGCAGTCTTGTTTTAATGGTTTCAGGTTCCACAGTTTCCCCAAGGAGATTATTTGAGAGCTTACTGTGATTTATTCTCATGATAGTCAGCTTCAACATTTCCTTTTCCAATTGTATCCTAATACACTTACATCCAACATAATGTATCACACATTTTCTCCTCTCGTGATGCAAGGTAGATTCCATAAATCCTGCAATAAATTCATCACCTCTCCTTATGTCCTTATAAGTCCTTATTAGCTGAGTTACGTAGCACATGCCAGCCTTGACAGCAACATCACAGTTACACCTCTTTAGTGATTTGCACAAAAAAGTAGCAATGAAACCCCAACACTACAGACATACTTTATTCAAGCTCCAAATTAATTCACAAAAGTGATCCATGTGTTTTTAATAATTCTATGATTCCGTCTATTACACGTATAAAATACTGCCCCATTTTTATGCACGCTTGCAGAGTCTTAACCCCATCTTCCTAGGGTCATACAATAAAATTCCAGGACCAAGTTTTATCATGTGTCTCTGGAAGGATCCAAATAAATTTTCCAGTTCACTACACAGCAAGTGGTACTGGCGTGTAAGCGTGGCTGAGTCTGCCTTGCCATGTAGGCTGGTCCTTTCACCCCTCTCTTTATCACATGCCAAATTGGTTTGCTTTCAGATTCGTAGCCTGCCTTTTCCATTCAAGTCCTGCCATAGGATTGCCCCTGTTCCGGGGCTCATGCTCAGTTCCTTCACTGAGCGAATTTTATTACACAGGAAACAGGGCTTACATTCATCTTTGTACAGTTTCAGCTTAAAGGGACAACAAAGATAGGGAAACGCATTCCTGCAAGTTTAAAACCACGGGGTCATACATTTTTCAAGTTATCTGTCTCAAGTTATACTGCTCACAGCAGAGTTTTGAAGAAAACAAATGAGAACCAAAAACCAGGAAAGCACCCCTTAACATCCTGGTAGTTCATGTATGTACATACAGCCTCTAAAACAAGCTAGAAGATGGTTATCAAATTACAATTCATGGAATATTATCCCTACTGAACAAATGAGTTCTATAAAGCTACAAAGTCTCCTGGAAACTCTGTCAGGTGTTGCAGATGTGCTAATTAGGAAATAATTGACTAAACCCACGAAAGCAGTAATAAAAAGTTAGAATACTGCTCATGTACTCAGTAATACAGAACAAGTGCTTAATAGCAACGGTTTAAGAGCCAAAGGACCAGGCAGGTGCCTAACTCTTCACTAGGTTTTGTAACTGAGTAAGATGCTACAAATACCAAAAGCTCTGGTAAGCTTAACAATAACAATAATAATAATAGTAACAATAATAGATGATTTTTGGAAGCTGGATTTATTAAACAAATACAGCACAACCAGCAGAAATAAAGAAGCCTGCTTACATCTCACAGCTGAACCTGTACCCTCACTGTACCGTCTGTCCTAAACTTACCAGATGGAGAAGGAGGGCGTGCGCTGCAGCGCTCTGATGGGCCACGTGCTGGGTAGCCAGTGGCCACCAGCTCCTCCTTGCTGACCTGACAGGACAGCTTTCACTGGCTGACCAGCCCAGAAGATCCCTGAGGGGAGCTGCAATGAGGGGAGCTCCTCCCTGGCTACGTGGCACGTGGGCCTTGTTAGAGAGAGTCTCTCTTTCATTCTGCAAGAAATCTGTCGTTCATTACTGAAATCAGCCCCATTTGGCTGAACTAGCAACTGGCTTTAGGTCACTGGAGAGGGAAAATACGTGCAGCCAAATGCAGCCAAATCATTTGGAATGCAGCTAAGAACTTCAGAGAGTTTAAGGTTAAAAGGGACCATTGGATCACATACTCTGACCACAGGCCAGTAAGTCTGAATACCAGTCCCAAACTGAACTAAGGAGCTTGTTTGTGATTAAAACCATTACATTTGCATTATATTATCCCAGCTCCCGACCACCGATTTTTTTATGTTCTTTTCTACCATTTTAAAAAACTCTAGCACAGCAAATCTTGCAGATATTTTTGACAAATTGACAATGCATTCAAAACATAGTTATAAGAGACTTCCTCCAGTACAATAATGTTCTGGCAGGTCTTTTCTGCACCACTTGATCTTTAATGTCAAGAGCCACACACAACTTGTTCTGCTATCAGTTCTCATTAATACACACTGTGATGCTGGTAATACATCCAACAGTCAGACTGGACACACTACACCTTATCTGTAACAGTTTGCTTGCCACGACTGTTAGACAACTTTTTCTAAGACCTAAGTTCTCATTCCAGAGGCATGGCTTGTATTCCTGGAAAATATGGCAGTAAATTTGGCTTGCATATTTGGCTGTTTGGAAGTGTTAATTTTACTAAGTGGTCCCGATGACAGTGCAGTTGCTCTCACAGTAGCTTACTAAGTTACCATTTAGCACACCCATGGATTTTATCAACAGTGAGTTTATTTTGGATCTGTGGTAAAAATCTTGAAACTGCTGAGCCTGCAGAAGCTTGCACACCCCAAAATCATGAAGACTAGCCTCTGAAAACTCTTCTGATCTTTCAGAAGTCAAAAACTATTTCTCTGTTTAACACACTGACCGTTCTATAGCATTAGCCATTAGAAGTACATGTGGTATTAACCAAAGGACTCAGACCATTTTGCAGTTCTAAGCCTATCAGATTAAAAAACGAAGCCATGATGTTTCTGCAGTTACTTTTATCAATTTACCTGTAAATGCCACTGAATAAGGCTATCAGAATTGTTTTATAAGTCAAGTGAGGTGATTGACATTAAGGATATCTCACTTATTTCTTTATCAAACCATTTTCATATCTTTTTGCACCGTTTTGCCTGTGGTTTATGTTAAACAGTCAAAAACAGCACAGGTCATCCAGCTTGGTCTTTTGAAAACGGACAGAATAAGAACGCTTTTCTTTACTTCTTAATAACTTACTTTCTATTTAAAGATTTATTAAACCCCAAACTTAGCTACTTCCTCAGCCAACTCTGTCAAGATCCCATGGCGCAGATTAGCCAGACTTCATTAAAAACTGTCTAGGTTCGCTTGGAACAGACAAGGTTCCCCACGGACCTCACCAATTTGAGCCACGTGATGCCAGCACAACACCTGGCTTCTCCCCAGGTACGGCGGCGATGCTGCCCCAGCACCACCGACGCGCGCTGCGTTACCGCTACGGCACCTAAGACCCATCTCCGGCCCCGAGCGACTCCCCTCGCCCCTTCTCGTTCCCCTTTTTTCCCGAATTCCCCTCCGGTGCCGCACGCCCAGCGGAACCCCCGTTCCGGGCTTGGAGCGAGGGGCCAGCACCTACGCGGCGGTGGCGGCAGGTCCCCGCGGCCACCCTCGCCACATTCCCCCTCCTCCCGCCGGGGATGCGGCACCGGCACGGCCC